>VXAA01004616.1:225077-252018 GCA_013399115.1 Anseranas semipalmata | reverse complement strand
GAGGGGGCTCCCCCCCCCAGGAGGGGCTGCGAGGGGCCTGCCCCTGCCCCTGCCCCTGCCCCTGCCGCCGCGCGGCCCGGTCCCGGCGGGGGCTTCCTCCCGGGCGTTCCTCCCAGACGCGGCCTCGTGCCTCCGGCGGCTCCCCTTGGCCGCCCCTTCCCCCCGGCCTCCAGCGTCCCCTTCCCCAGCGCCCTCCCCTCTCTTCCCGGGCCTGGGGACGGCCGGTGCCGGTTGGGATCGCGTCCCGTCCTGTAGGGTCTCTCTGGGGCCGGAGACCCTCCCGCCCCGAGGACGCTTGCTCAGCACCCGCAGCACCGTGCCCCGTGGTGAGCCCCAGCCTTCTCGCTCAGGGCAATCCCCGCGGCCCCGCTGTGCTGAGGGGACTCCCGTGGTCGTAGCCCAGGTGTCCCACGCACAGGGACAGTCGTGTGCCTCGGGGCTGGCTGTATGGGGAGAATGACGTGTCTGTCAGCTCCATCCTAAAACATTTGGGCCCATTTGTCCAACCTTGCCTTCCTCCGACTTTAGGCGTTCAGCTACCAGAACTGAGGCCACGTGTTCCCAGGACTCAGCCTCAGTTTCCCTGGGCAGCGGTTGGTACAAGTCTTAGGAGGGAGCTGGGAGTGGCTCCCCTGGAAATGTCTGTGAAGGCTCAGCTCTTTGGCCCACCTCCCCTGCACGCTCCTAAGACCATCTTTATGTTCTCGTCTGGAAAATTCTCCTTTCTCTGTGCTGGCAGGCACAGATCTCGTACTGGAAGGGCAACTTGCTGCTGCGCTCTCTTGGATGTGGGTAATGGATGCTGTTCTGGGAGATTGTTCAGGTGGTCAAAGAATTCAGAAATCTCATCCCTTCTTAAATTAATGTACCTTCAGGCTCAAAGACACCTGTTTTTCTGTTGGATTAATGGATGTTTCCTAGAGAGTGAAAGGGATCTGTTTTTGTGGAAACAAATAACACTTTCAGAAAAACAGAATTATATTTCTAGCTTGCCTGACAATGGGAGTGAAAGCTTCCAAATGTAGCTCAACACAGCATTGTCTTTCTCAGTCAAAGGATGTTCCAAGTGCTTGCTGCTCAGAGCCTTGCCTGAGAAGCAGGATAATGAATTTAATCAAGCTTTGATCAGTGATGCTATTAGGAGCCGTGAAGAATCACGGAAATTGGTGGGGTTCTTCTCGGTTTCATTTGTGGGCTCTTAGGGACGGTTGTTGCTCGGTGGCAGTTTGCCTTCTCTTTTGTAGCTGTCTGGGTACTAGGAGTCTGGCATCGCTTTTAGGCTCTGGATCAGGGCATTGTAACTTTTGGAGCACTTGGCTGTGAAATATTTAGGCACAGGGAGGAAGGCAAGCTGATAGTTCTGTATGAACACGAAGCTAGTAACGAGATGATATCAGATGCATGTTATGAAGAAACTGCTGCCAGAAATGAGGACCATATCCTGAGGGGCTGGGAAAGGGTTTAGAAAATTTCAGCTGTGACCTCCTCACCCTTGGACAGGCATCCAGGATTTCCCAACAGATTGTTGCTTGTTCGTATTCCTCCACCTCTCTGCCCCTGCTCGTGGTTTGCACTGGGGTGAGCCCTGTGGGTGCCTGAGAGGGCTGGGAGCTGGCGTGGCCGTGCTGCGGAGCCGGCTGGGAGCCGGAGCTTTTCTGTTTGCTCAACACCTGAGCAGCTGCTCATCAGGTCTGCGCCTGGGAGGTGGAGGTGGTGTCCTGGTTGTATAGGAAGTGGAATTGCTCGTGTTCTTCCCGCGGATGGCTCTGGGCAGCTTGTGAGCGTTTTCAGGAGCACTTCTGAACTTTGTTAGAAATCTTCTGGGGGGGTTGTTTAACGTTTGGCTTCTGGACCAGAGTTTTTCAAGGCGGGGTGAATCCCAGGGCTGTGTCTGTGGGGCCTGCCTCGGGCTCCTTGCGGTGGGAGAGGCAGAACGCGCTGCTATCAGCACAGCCGCGAGGCCGTGCCAGGAAGATTCTGTCAGAAATGCTTGCAGTTGGGATGAACTTTTTCATGGACAAATCAAACAAACAACCATTTTATGCAATCCACCATCTCTGTTGACTGAAGAAATTCCCTTGGGTCCATTAACCGAGTCTGGCAACAGTTCGGCCCTGCCTTGTGTTTAAACAAGCTTACTAGCAGCTGGTGTGGATACAGGCAGTGATGGGTCTGGAGAGGATCAGGAGCAATGATGTTAGCACACGGAGAGCAGGAACTGGTTTCTGGAACACCAGTTCTAAGCATTTCTGTTGGAATAGCGAGCTGGGTCTTGGCCATCCCAGTGGTTCCCAGCCAATGTTTAAAATGAGTGATCGGAGTCGGGGTGGGGCTGTGGCTGTAAACGGGGCCAAACGTGGGTGGTATGAGTCCGACAGCCAAATTTTGAACCAGAAAACCATGGAGGGGAGAGGAGTCTGTGAAAACTCATGCAGGTAAGAGAAGGAAGTGGAGCCGCAGAGGTTCACTCTTGATTGCTGAATTCCCTGTAAGCTGCTAGCCAGCAATGTAAAATTCAGCAAGCGTGGAGATGGTTCCTGGGGAAGCTTTGCTTGTGACTGCTGTTGTCATGGCATTGGAAGAGGTGACGAAGCTCCTCGGCGCGTTGCTCCACGCATGTTCTCCGCGCCCTGGCCGAGTGTGTGCGCATGGGAGCTCACCCCAGCGAGGGGAGAGTCGTGGTGCCTGTGGAAGGGAGAAGCCATCTCGCACCGAACGGCGAGATGAGCACGGCAGCGTTGGGTGATGCTCTGGAAACCATAGAAACGGTTGTAAGGTGCTGATTGTACGAGGCACGGGCATCCCAGTGAGTCTGGGGGTTGCTGGAGAGGTGACTTGTTTCGAACAGGCGAGTTTCTACAGGGCGCGATGGTGCTTCTCCAGGTGGCAGTTCGTCAGCTGGAAACGGTCCCTGGAGCTCTGTGGAAGTTGGCGGGGGCAGGGGACAGGCATAAAGAAATCCTGTCTCTGCTGAAAAGGGTAGATCTCTTCTGCTGGCACCGTGGATCTTGCCCGAGGCAGCCTCCTGTGCTCCAGAGGCGCCGATTGCTGGCTGAAGCAGCAGCCGATCTCCTAGGACCTATAGGAGCGGTGCCAGCCAGTACAAAACACAGCTAGTTAGTATTCAAGTGGAAGAGCAGAATTGGGATTTGCAGCACGCTTCTCCCTTCTCTGCAGTGTTGTTTTTGGTGTTGCCATGTTAATTCTAGCCAGAGCAGCATCTGCCACATATCAAATGTTGAAGTCCTATAAATTGGTACTGGCACAGGGTAGGCAGCGTGTATTTGTCCTTCCCACCACTTGCTGTCTGCTGTGGCTCTAATTGACCTCTGGAGAGCGCAGCATATGGCGATGGCGATGATAGCCAGCGTTAATGATCGAGGCCGGTGGTTCTGAACCTTCATATCCCGGGACCTTCTGTTAAAACGGAGACTCCGGGAGCCTTTTTCCCTTTGGGGAAACGGGGAGCAAAGCAGGTGTTCCAGGGCAGCTCAGCGAGGAAAACGGGGCTCAGGTGCCGGCTCTGCCACAGCTCGCGTGGCCTCGGGCAGGTTGTGAACCTTTCCGTGCCTCAGCCCCCAGGGAGGCGACGGCTGCCCTGGCTGTGCCGCAGTGCTGTGCTGTGCTGCAGGACGCGGGGCTGCTTTCCAGCAGGCTTCCGAGCGCTTTGCTCGGGGAGAGGTGGCTTCGCAGTCACTAGGGGATGCTTTGTTCTCTTAAGGCATGCTGGTGTCCCCAGAGCGCTGATAGAAATTATTGACTACAAGAATCATGCTTCCATAGCATCGCATGGGGGGTTTGTTAGCCTGGATACTGATTAATCATGCTCTAATTCATGGAAAATGGTATTTTTTTCTCTAGCCATTGCCTGGTGGTTGTTCTGTGCTAAGCAGCTGCAAAGTTTTGCTGCAGATGTGGGTTTGTCTCCATGCTAGTTAAGGTGACCTTTGCTGTATGTCTCTTACCTACTTCCCCGGGGTATTGTAAAGTTTGACGGATGTTCAGAAAGTACTTGGAGATGCCAGACTGAAAGGCATCGAGGGGAACAAAGTATTTTTATTTTCCTGAGACAAATTCCTGTTGTAAAGAATCCTAGAGAGTAGACTCGCACACTCCATCATCTGGATCTTGTTAGTAAACAAATTGCATTTTCCCATCAATTTACTAATGGTAATTGCCACTTTGAGGCTACAGTCAGGTTTTGAAACAAAATTATGCCTGGCCCGTTCGTTCCAACAGCTGTCCCTGAATGACACAGAATATTGATGTGTATTTTATTGAAAAAGGAATTGGCTTTGGTGGCGAAGACAAATTATTAACCACAGATAAACCCAGCATCACGCTGACTGCTGTTGCTCGAGAATTCAAGTGACCGGGGAATGCGAGCTCCAAAGGCGGAGAGGAGGCGGCGCGTTCCCGGCCCCGTAGGGCCGCGGCGGCGTGGCGGATCGGCGGCGTGGCGGATCGGCGGCATGGGCAGAGTTCTGCTGACCTGCTCCCGCAGGTTGGCTGGGGCGCTGGAGGAGCCGTGGAGCTGAGCGTGCCGTTCCTCCGGCTGCGGGCAGACGGGGAAGGGGGGAGTTGGGGCTGAGGAGAGAAGAGGGTCTTCTCTTCCCGTTGTGGCCCCAAGCCATGGTCCCTGCTGTGGTGGCACCTGGCCGCCCTTCCCCGCGGGGCTCTGGCACGGGCAGAAAGGCAGCGGCTGGGGCTGTTCTGGCACGGGGCGACCTGCTGCCTCACTGCCCTCACTGGGACAGCCCCCGGAAACACGGGGTGCTCCTTTGTTCCCAGAAGGTGGTGAAACCAGCAGAGAATCGTGAGGCGTCCCTTTCGTGGTGCCCGCGTTGCCTGGTGAAGATGCCAGTTGGTTCGTCAAAATGTGTCTTGGTTTTAAATCCTCCGAGCTCCGCTGGGAGCCTCCGAGCCTGGTGTGTGCGTGAGTCCTCTGTGGGGCTGTCGGGCACGTGCCCTTCGCGCTGTGTGTGACCTGCGGAGGGGCAGGACCGATATCGTGGGAGTTGCTGCAAAATGCAGGTGGTAGCGGCAAAATGCACTTCTAATGGTGCTTTCAGCTCAGGGCTGGGTCCCCGTCAGGCTGTCTGTGCTTTCTGCCCAGGGGAAATGGAAAACTCCTGGCGTAACAAGACTCTGCAGAAACAGGGGCTCATTTCCAAGAGGATTCAAAGACAGATGAGGTCCAAAATGCTGGATGGCTTTCAGAAAACCAGCACCGTGCTGGTCTGATGAGCTTGTGCTCTACATCAGCAGTACTTAACTTTTTCCGATTTGGGGACCTCTAAAGCCTTTGCCGGGGGTGTGTGGACATGCCCCAGGCACAGACCCGCTCTTTGTAGTTTCTGTGCTTCTCAAAACGGTCCGCGAGCCCTGCGGCGAGGGACTGAGGTGGTGCTGTCTGCTGCTGCACCTCTGCTCTCAACAACTGCCTCTTCCCGAACAAAGAACCAAGCCCAAGATCTTGCTGCCCGTCTTGTGGCCAGCACCAGCCCCGAGGAGATCTCCAGAGCTCCAGGTCCAGGCAAGCTTTGTAGGGCTGGGTGACATCGCTGTGGGAGACAGGCGGGTCAGGCTGTGGGAGTGCTGGGCACCTCATTGCTAGGCACCTTGCTGTGACCTTGCCTTCTGTAGCATAAATACACAGAGAGACACACTCTGCTATATATAATCTCCTGCTGCACGCCTCTCCCTGGGGAGAAGGCGAGAGAGCAAACATGTGCCAGGCGTTAGTCACGTTGCTCTCGGAGGCTGCTCAGATTCCACCATGATAAGCACAGGAGAGGAACCCTACAGAGCGGTGCTATCCACTGCTGTTCTCTGCTTTCGTTTGGGCAAGGTCTGCTGGCGTTTCGCTCAGCATCGCTGCGGGGCCAGGCCCCATCACCCTTGGGAAGGGCACTGGCTGCTGAGGACTGCGCTGCGAGGCGGGGTTTGAGATCTCCCTTTTCCAAGGCATGGTGTGGGGGCTTTTCATTCCTCTCCCTGTGGGATCCTGAGGAAAGTGGCAGGCATTGGAGTTGTTGTGGGAACACACAGGGCACACCCCTCTTACTAAAAAAAATATATAAATATATCTATGTCTCCCAAAGCCATGTTTTATCTCAGGCTGGCGTCAGGAACAAAGACCCAGCAGCCATCTGAGCAGCAGCTGCCTTGTGCGGTGGAGGCCAGGCTGTGAGTGCTGGGACCAGAAACGGCCGGTTCAGCTTTGGCAGCTCTGTGAGACAGCGATTCTGGGCCCCAGCACAAATCCCTTCCTTCTCCCTGTCTCCTCTGGAGCTGGAATCCCGAAGCATCCAGAAAGCTCTGCTGCATGCAGCTGGAAGGGGGGAGAGGCTTCCGCAGGGGTGATTTGTTTGGCTGTTGCCAGGCTGTTGTACCCTGGGAAGAGTGCAGGCATCTCTGAAATGAGGCGAGGTAGCTGGCGCACCATTTCTGCCAGTCAGGAGACTTGCAACAGGTACAACATTTGCTTTGAGGTTTCTGCTTTGGCAGAAATGAGGACATCCAGAGACGTCTTGACATCTCACTTTGCTAACATTCGTGTCTGAATTTCTGGCAGGGAGAAGAAAATCTCGAAATTGCTGTTCCCTCGCAGCCGTCAGCACCCTTCCTCCACTCTGGAACAAGCTGATAATAGCTTGTTTGTGCCTTACCCACCACCGAGAAGAGGGCTGAGAACAGGCGTGTCTAAGGAGCTGTGCTGTCGGGCTTCCCCTCCTGTTAGACAGCAGTAATTAGTGGCTGGAGACAGCACCTCTTGCTTGATACAGAATTAGCTGGTTTTTCCCCCTTCACCCGGTGGGAAAATCACAGCACGGGGCTCTTGGATGCGCTGCCTGCAGTAGCTGGGACTTGGACCCTGGGGTTTGGGAGAGCATCGCCTGCGGTCCTCCTGCCTCTCCTCTCTTCCTCCGGTTGTAGCTCGAGGGGCAGCTCCGTGCAGGATCGAGCCTTTAGCTGAAGCGGGGGTGTTGGCCTCCCTGCTCCGTTGCGATTACAAACGATGGGAGGCGTATGACATTATTTATTCATTCACCAGAGCGGCATTCTCCATACATCCCGAAGCACTTTATGGAAGTGCTTAATGCTCCTCAGTGCTGCTATAAAGTAAATACTGGGCAGGGCTCTAAAGAGCACCGTGGCGGCTCCTAACAGAACAGTGGCCGGTTTACTTTCCGCTTATCTGTTGTGTGGGATGGCTGTCTCTGAAAATAGTCATCTTTTCTCTTTGCAGTGTGTGCGTGTCTCTTTCCAGTCTGACGTTTGTTAAATCTGGTCTGGTTTTTCATTGGTAACGATGGGGAGAGGATGTGAAAAATACCCTCCTCCTCAAAGGCTTGCTTGTGTATTAGCTCACTGCACATCTCCAGAGCCAGGACCTCCGTGGTCCTTGCAGAGCTGAGCTGTGCCACTGGTCCCGCTGCAGGACAGTTTCCTCCTGCCTCCTTTCATCTCCACCTCCTCGGTGGAGATGTGGCAGCATCTTTGGGCTGTTTTTGCGTCCTGGTGCACGCAAGGAGCAGGGAATCCCGGAACTGGAGTCCGTGTCCTTAGGCTGACAGCTCGGACCCTGTCCCCAGGCGGCAGGAAAATGCTGCGCGCTGTCCAAATGTGCTGGAAGTCGCTTGACCTGCTACGGTTTGGGTGCTGGGAACAGAACCCAGGCCTTTCTCCTGGCCCAGCCCCGCTGCTGCCAGAATTGTCAGCTTCTCTCCAGCATTACCTGCTTGGCAATGGAGTTGTAATGGAATTGCTTCCTAAATCCAGCATGTCACTATCAGCTTAATTAGATGGCACTCGTGATTCCTGAGAAGTCTGTGTGAATGAGTGACACTGAGGCTGTCCTCAGAAAAGGAATTCAGAAAAGTGCTGCCTCTCGACCTGCTCTTGAATGCTGGCACGTCCTTGTCGGTGCGCGGGCTTGCCTGGAGCAGGGTAGCCAGGTACAGCCCGCAGGTGGGTTTCTTACCATCGGTGCTTTCGCTGCTGGCTGCTGTAGCACGAGCCTGTCTGTACAATAGTAGCCGAGCGTTCATTCTTCTGCTTCCCTGTATTCCTGTGGCTGCCACACATGACTAAGGAGCAAAAACAATCTAGTGGAGTGACTCATCCCTTTAGAGAAGGTGGGACAAGAGCAACAAGAGACAGCAAACATAGAAACAGCATCCACAGGGAAGCTGTGCTGTGCTGCACCAAAGCTACTCGCTTTTTGTTCTGGCTTGTCTCGTTGAAGATTCTGGTCATCCATGACTTGTAACACTGAGAACTAGTTCAGAAGTTGGCTGATCCAGCACTTCCTAAATAAAGGCAAAGGCAATTTGTTTAAATCGTAAAATCTGCTATTTCTTGGTCTGTAGGTTTGTCTCAATTCTAAGCTGTATCCTGGGTGATCAGATGAAAGAGCTGAGGCTGGCTGGGGGAGTACTCACCCCATGACGGATCGAATGAGATGCTTCTGTGGCTTGTAACCACAGTGTTCTCCAGGCTGCTTCAGCACAGCAAGTTGCTCTGAAAGCCTGATGGGTTTTATCGCTTCAAAAACTGTTTCTGGGGTATTTGGCATCCCCTAAACCCATTGATGGTAACTGCAGGGCAGTGGAATTTGGGTTTTGAGTCTCCCTTTCCTTTCTCTTTTAGATCAATGAACTCAGCAATGTTCCTGTCCCTGTCATGTTAATGCCAGATGACTTTAAAGCCTACAGTAAGATTAAGGTGGACAATCATCTATTCAACAAGTAAGTATGTGCTTCACAGCTTATTTGTCACTAAAGCTCTTTGCTGTAGGGGCAACTGGTGTGGTGAAGGGCTTTTGGTTTGTTCCCTGTTTTAATGCCAAGATAATCTGGCATGGTCGTGTCCTGCCAAGACCACTCAGCAGGACATGGGAGGAGGGAATCTGTCACCGAGATGCTGTCTTGTGGTGTCCATGCTTCAAGTGGGGAGGAGAGGGCAGGAGTTTGCTCTGCGCGACCTGCCAGGCTCCTTGTCTCTTTGAGGCTGTTCACAGGAGACAGCTGTGATGCTGCGTTGTACTCCCGGCCCCTTGGGGTTTGTAGGGAGTCACCCCCTTCTCCTTTTCCCAAGGGATCAGTTTTTGGAAGCCGTTCTACAGCCATGGCTGTGACTGGTGCTGAGAGCTGTGTTCTCCACCCTGGCCCTGTGTGTGTGCAGGTCTGCGGTGCTCCCTGATTAACACCTCATTTTCACCAGATTTCACAGGGATCAGCTTTTGAGAGTGGGAGTGTGATTCAAAAGTTTGTCTATCTTCTCCGGCACCTACAGGTTGCAGTATCTGCTTTTCCCTTTTCTACATAGATTTTATTTTCCCAAGTGTTGGTGCAAAGGATTCTCATGGAGAATGAGTGGATAAAACCTCCCACTGTGCCCAGGCAGGACCATCCTCTGCTTCCCACCGGGCAGAGAAAGAGCTGTGGGAGGGAGAAGCAGTGACTCCCCCAGCACCAGGAGCAGTGTGCGGTGCCCACTGTGCTGTGCTCTGGGGGGGGCCCGGCGGGCAAGGCCAGGCAGCAAGGATAACGCTGTAGTGGTTGGGAATGGTCTGGAACGTGCCAGACTGGAGCCAATTCAACCCCTCTCTTTTGCGTTCTGGGTGAGCTGGTTTGGCTCATGCTGACCTTTCTTTTGATGCACCAGTGATCTGATCTGATCTGAAATCAGAGCCCCCCCCTTTCCTCCAGCTATTCATCTTAAACAGTAACAGCGTGTTGCAGGGGCAGCTGTGTTACTGAACAGAGCAAAGCAACAAAGGAGGAGGAAAGAGAGAAATTATTCTGTCAAATCTGTGCTTGTGACAAGGGAGATTGTTCTGTGGGACAGACATCCTCATCCACAGAGCCTGAAAGTCAAAAGCTGGATCCTGCAAGCATTTCTGTGAACAGATGACTTTCGTAGGCATCCAAAGGAACAAGCTGCCCTAATGAGGGTAAATACTTGCAGAACTGGGCCCTTGGAGGTAGGAGGCGGCTTGGATATCCGGGGTGGTTAGCAATGCAGTGGGAGAAGAATTTAGTTTGATTTCACACAGCTGATCATTGCACAAGAATATCTTTTCTGCTTTGCCCTAGGGAAAACTTGCCAAGTCGCTTTAAATTTAAGGAGTACTGTCCACTGGTGTTCCGAAACCTCCGGGAAAGATTTGGGATTGATGACCAAGACTACCAGGTACCTTCTCTTCTCTCCTTGCCCTCCTAAATCCTTTCCCTGGGACAGAGTAACCAAGCTGGGGGAGAAACTACAATACCGACATCCTTTGTAGTCAGTTTTTATGGGCTTGTAATCATGGTTTGAATGGTTTTACCATAATCCGAGGGGCCCCCAGCAGTGGCGTAGACCTTGCTGTGCCAGGCAGTGGGCAATTGCAAAACGAAAAGATGGTCCCTGCTCCAGAGAGCTTCCAGTCTAGGCATAAAATAAGAGGAAGCAGATGGCTGCAGACAGGCAGGAGCTGGAGGGATAACAGTGATCTAGCGCAGAACATCTGCAGGGAAAATGAGCCTGTCATGCTTTTATAGATTTGGGTGCTGCTTTAACCAAGTGTGTGTGCAAAGCATTGGTGCTGTTGATTGGGTTTATCAAGGTTTGGGACGTGTCCGCCAAGGCCAGAGGCTCAGACTCGCCTTGGAGCAGAGAGACATTTTTTTGTATTAATTCAGCTGGGCTTAAATCCAGTGAAGGAGAGATGTCGCAACTCTTGCTGCTACAGCAGGGCCACCCTTCTGCACACAGCTCTTAGTCTTACACAGGAGATGGGGAGCAGCAGGCTGGTTAGAGGTCACTTAAATGAGGGAGAAGCCAGTGCCAAAGAAGAGGGTGGCTTTGATAGCTGCGTGGCCTTTAGCAGGCCGAGTGCTAGGTAATTAAACCCGGTATCTTTGGCACTCTGCTGCAGTTGATAAAGGCTGGCTTTGCGCCAGCACTGACTGGTTGAGGGCTTCAACCAAAATATTCACTGGAATCTGCCAGCCACGAGCGGCACATTTGCGGTGCGTGAGTGGTGCAAGCTTCTTGCTCTTTCCATTCTTCACTTCACATCCGAGCCCAGCCATGCTCCCTACTGCCTGTGTTGTGGGGAGCAGAGTTATTCCTGCGAATCCCACTAAGCTGCTTCCTTCTGGTAGTATGTGGGCCCGTGTCCACATGTGCCTTCCCCAAGATTGTCAAAATTCTCCCTGTGTCTAGATTATTGCCTGATAACTCCTCTTTCACAGTTAACGTAATGAAGAGATCAGTTTGCTTAGTCCAGCTGCATGGCTCGTTGTGCTGGTGAGAAACTGGATGTACCTGATCCAGCTTCTGGTCTCATGCGGGATGGGGTAAGGAGCAGATGTGTAGCACCCGCGTCCCTTCCCTGCCCCTTGTTCCCAGACCCCGGGGAGAGCTCACTGGTCCCTCTGTGAGAAGGGGCAACCTCTGAGGATACTGGGATCGGTGACTGGGGCTTTTTGCTTCTTTTCGTAACTGTCTCAGAGTTGCCCCTCTCCTGGCTGCTGGGGACCGTCCTACTCTGCTGCCTGCTCCCAGTCATGTTGGAGCTGGGCCCGCTGAGGGTGTTTGCCCAGTAAGACACCTATTTGGTAGCAGAACTGACGGCTTTCTTTGCTTTTCTTCTGCAAGGGGCCGGCCATCCCCAGGAGGAGCAGTAAATGCTGGCTGCTGCCTCGTGGCTGCCTGTCGCAGCCCTGCTCTGGGTGACAGCCCGTCTGCTGACGGAGACAGCGCTGAGCCTGCGTGTGCTCAGCGCCTCGTAATTACCTGCGAGCCGTGAGTTGTGCACGCGGATCTCCTGCTTGTGGTGGACGATCTCTTGTATTTTCAGGTCACGGATGCTCAGCTCGTGCTTTTCTTGAGCACGTGCCTGTTAGGTTATTAATTTTGTTTTCACCCTCCTACCGTCAGGCCCGTTCTCTAGGCAGCAGTGGCGTTTCTCCAGGAGAAGCAGTACCATTGCCTCCTGGTCTGTTGACAGTATTTCATGCCAGGCTGTGTATGGCTTGGCCAGCAACACCCTGCCCTTGGGGCTGGCTGTACCAGGGCATTACTTTGTATGCTGGCTTCCTCCGTACCCTTTAATGGACTTCTTGCATGCAGTGAAGTGATTTTTTAGCTCCTAATTAGTTTTCTTCCCAGACTGTCTGCTATAGTATATTTTAGACATTTTTTTTCTTCGTGTTTTAAGAAATGGGCAAATCTGTCAGAAGTAAAGTACATAGAAGCACCCACCGTCTTCTTGGTTGTCTGTTATCTGGTCTGTCATTTATGCTTTACCTGTTGCTCTGAAGGATTACTTCTCCCATCTTGGGTAGAGCAGCTTGGCTGTTTAAAAGTGTCTAGTGAGAACAGAAAGCAGAAAACATTTATTGAGCTAAATTCAGGTGGGTAAAGTGGGATGGCTTGAGTGGGAATCGAGCCAGGATGCTAAATATAACACCCGAACTCTGGAGGAGGTGGAAATGACAGGAAGGGAATGAAGTAAACCTAAGGGCTGTGAGTTTGGTAATGTCCATATGTGGTCACAATTTCTGCTTCCCATCTCCTCTACCAGAAATGCTTTGTGGTTTTGAGGTGAGGGGTGATTAAATTGTGTAGCACAGGCTCATTTGCAAATGTCAGCAAGAAGTGAGGGTTTTTTGTTTGCCTTTATTTTCCTGACAGTTTCTAAAGCCATTGGCAGGAGTAGAGTTTTTCCCCTGCTTCATTAAAGTTTTAAAAGCTTTAAATGCTTCATTCTGAAAGGAAGCCTCTCGGCTCGCTTGCAGAGTGACATGGTAAATCCCTTTCGCAGCAGGCTCTGCTCGCCTGCGTGTCTGCGTCTGCAGAAGAGCAGGCTCCCTCTGCTGTCAGCTCTTCAGACAGCTAAAGGGAGGAGAGAACAGTGTAACCAGTAGCTAAAAAATACATCACGAAATGCATTGCCCAGCCCTGAGATCCTGAAAGGCACATCCACCTCGAGCTAAAGACCACTATTCAGATGTCAGTACCACTGTGTTCCAGAGCACAGCTCTCCCCATCTGCACCAGTGGCAAGGAAATGCTAGTTAGAGCCTATAGTGGTGGTTGACAAAATGGCTTCTGACCAGCCACAGGTAACTGGGGTGGTGGAGTTGGAAAGCAGTTTTTGAGAAGTGACAGAGGAGGCTGGTGACGTGCTTGGGTTAGTCTGGAAGGAGCAAAGAGCAGTGGCTCTAACAGAAGAGCGAGGCTTACAGAAAGTCCTCCTACCTGGGGAGAGGGATCAGGGTGGGATCGGAACAAAGAGCTCATGTTGTGGCTCAGGGAAGGAGGTAGATAGTTGCTCTGCAGTTTGCTTGGGATTTTCCAATTGTGTTGCAAGTACAAAAAGAAGCTGCAACGTTTCGTTGCTAAGGGTGGAGGCAGGGATATAAAGACAGATGCTGCTGGTTCTTGGAAGAACAGCCAAGCTATTTATACTCGCAATCCTTTTCATCCAATTGTAAGAATAATAGAGACTGAGAGTGGCTTTTGGTTTCAGAGTGACCTGTGAAGAATTCCTGAACAATGAGACTTTTGCCAGTTTAGGTGCTGCTTTTTGGTGGAAAGGAAGACAGGCCATTTTCATTCATTTTGTTCTTTTTTTCCTTAAACCTTGGAAATATCCTGATAGTTCTTAGTTTTCCAGGAGGAAATCCTAAGAAGTTTTGATACTGCCTCCTTAAAAACCAATCAGTAAAATAAATAAGTAAGTAAATATTTCAAAAGTGCATGCCAGGTGTTGGAGTAAAACACGTTAACAAATTGAAGGCCCCGATGAAAGCTCTAAACTCCATGTCCAGACTTCTAAACAAGTCAAGAGGGGTTTAACCTCAGTAGTGCTGAGCACTCAAGGATGCTTGCTTATTAACGGTCACAACTGTAGCTGGTTTGCAAGTGGAGTGTGCTCTGAAGCTTGGCTGGGACACTGTCACAGTTATGAAGGTGGAGCATAAAGTCCCTGGAATGTCTGTTCTTCCAGGGCCAGGCTGTGGAGCTGGTCACCCATGTCTCACCTGCTTTCTAAGACTGCTCTTCTTCCTTCTCCAGGGAGGTGGCAGCTCCTGCCTCTCCTCCCCATGTTTTTGTTCTAATTCCCTCAGAACTCAGTGACACGAAGCGCTCCAGTGAACAGTGACAGCCAGGGCCGATGTGGGGCCCGGTTCCTCACCACCTACGACAGGAGGTTTGTCATTAAGGCAGTGTCAAGCGAGGATGTAGCGGAGATGCACAACATCTTAAAGAAGTACCATCAGGTACGGTGAGTCTGGAACCCTGGGAGGGGAGGTGGCAATCGTCCTGGGGAGCATCTTGTGATTTGTGGGGAACTGGAGCTTGGATTCACAGTGAGCAACCTGGCAGAGCTTGCAAATAGCTTTTGCAGAAGAAAGCAGTGTTCCTTGGCACATGAGAGCCAATTAGGACATGGCTGCCTGCTTCTTCACAGCACTGAGTCCTTCACAGCTCAGTCTGTCCCTTACATCAATGAATTATGGATTGCTGTTACCTGAGACCTGTAAACATGCTCCTAATTCTATGCTTTGAATAAGACTTTCGAAAGGGACAGCTGCTTGCAGCAGGGAAGAGGAGGCAAGTGGCACAACTGGAAATGTTCTGCCCTGGTCCACATTATCTGCCAGTCCATCTGCTCTTTACTTTCAGATACACTCACATAACGACAAGAAGTGACATTAGCCAGTGCCAACAACAGACTCGCCCTGCTGTGAGCAGGTGACAGAAATACACGCTTAGCCTGTTACAGCAGGGTGGATGTGCACACAATGAGATGTTCTGTCTCAGCTCAGGGCAGGAAGCAACTTACAATGCCCTAACTTGCTTTTCTTGAGATGCTAGGAGCCATTTGCAAGCTTTCTTTCCTTTCGCATCAGTGTCAGATGGCTGGAACTGGAGGCTTCCCTATCAGCTTCTTGCTGAGCTTGTGTTCTGTCAGAGATCGGTTTTGTCTGACAGTATCGTCTTTCTCTGCCCTTCCCTTCCCCACTCCCCTCCAGTTCATAGTGGAGTGTCATGGGAACACCCTCCTGCCACAGTTCCTCGGCATGTACCGGCTCACCGTGGATGGAGTAGAAACCTACATGGTGGTTACCAGAAACGTGTTTAGTCACAGGCTGACTGTGCACCGGAAATACGACCTGAAGGTGAGGGTTTGGAGGGCAGTCACGGAAATAAGGGCGAGAGGTGGTCTTTGTAACACCTGCTTGAGGAGGCCCAGGGCTTTGCTTTTCGTTCAGGGGATCAGGTTTTGGGGACTCTGGCTAGGGCTTCACTTAAGACTCAAATATCATTCAATTCCCCCATCCCAAGTGGCCTATGCTACACCAGGGAGGTCTGCGAGTCTGTCTCATGCATGAAAAGGGGTTTGGGTACTGGTTTTAAAATAGTTTTTGTTTTGTTTTGCTTTGTTTTTTCCTGCATGAAGGAATTAAATGATGTCAATAAATTCCTCAGGAATATAATATATAGCGCAACAATGTCCTCTTCATTCTTTTGCTAGGGCTCAACGGTATCCAGGGAAGCAAGCGATAAGGAGAAGGTATGGACTGTCTCCAGCCAGCCTTTCCTTCCTCCTGGTGTTTGGAAGCAGGTGGGATCCAACTGACTTCCCTCTTCCAAAGGGGTACTGAGCAGGGGAAATTAAATGGGCCCTGAGTGATAACCTGTTTCTGTCCCACCTTTCAGGCTGTACCCAGTAACTGCTTAGGAAGAGATGGTGCAGATCTGGTGCTGCCCTGCCCTGCTCTGTTATGTTGACACTACCAGGAGTGGTAGGGTGAAACTTCTTGTGGGACAATCCTACAAGTATCAAAACCCACCTAAGTGCAATGGTGTCTTTATGGAAGGATTTCTTCATAATGCTCCCCAGTGTATCATCAAACTGAGTCAGGTCAGCAGTTAGCTTTTGCAACAGCTGCTTTTATAAACCAGACCAGCTCCTCTCAGATTCTTGGCGTATCTCACCATGTTTGTAAATTTGGTTTCTGGTGCCATTAAGGGGAACTTACAACTCAGAATCCTGCCCCTGCAACACTTTGGCTCTGACACTGCCATGAAAAGTCCTGTTGAAATCACAGCAATAAGTCATGGTACTACTTTTTTTGCACATCGGCTTTGCAGGTTTGAGACCACGGAGTAAGTCTGCTTCAGCTTGCCCCAAAATTAGTCACTGTCATGAGTAAAGGAAGTCTCATTTACACCAAAAGCTCTGACATCAAGGCACGGCTTCATGGTGCCCAAGTGTCCCTGGCTTGCTGGCTGTTTAGTCTCTAGCTTTTTATGCTTTTGCAGTTTGTCTCAGACTATTCATATTAGATCTATATAAAGCCACCACACACTCATATATCATTCTAAGAACAAAATAATTTAATTCCCAGTTGCACAAAGGGGTTGTATGTTCTTCCATTTCCCTGAGAAATCCTCAGGGCCTGTTGGAAACAAATTCCTCAAAACACAGTGGTTTTAATTTTTTCCTCAAGTCTTTAGGGAAAGAAGCATTTTTTTCATTCCCCCCCACCGCAGTCAGAAACCAACAAAATGCATTTCTTTTCTATTCTGGGAGCTGGTTGGACCGTCTCTGGCTGGAGCCCAGCAGTCAAGCTTTCAGCCTTCAGCACATCTTCCTGGCAGTCTTTAAAGTTGAGTTGCTCTCTGTGTCTCCCTTCACTTCCCCCCGCCCCGAGGTACAGCTCAGCACATGGATTCATTGACAAATATAGTGCTCTGCCTCATGCAATTTTCATACTTAGTGGACAGGACGAGGCCTTATAAACAGGCAAGAGATATTCTGGTGCCACCCCACACTTGGACAGAGTCTCTAAGCAATCAGCATATTGCTAAAGGATCAGTGTACCAGCCTTGCCCCGAGAAGTAAGGGTTTGGAGAATTTGACTCAGGCTTTTTGTTGCAGGCCAAGGATCTGCCAACGTTCAAGGACAATGACTTCTTGAATGAGGGTCAGAAGCTGCATGTTGGAGAGGAGAGTAAAAAGAACTTCCTTGAAAAGCTGAAGCGGGACGTGGAGGTAGAGTTTCCTGGGGGACAGCTTTTACTCCGAGCGTGCCTCCCATAACTGGATCCTCACTGTGGTCTCTGGCCCAAGCAGTACAGCAGTGGCTGAAAAGCAGGTCATTCCTGCACCAGTCAAACAAATATAGTCTGGATTATGCTGGTGGCAGAGGACATATGAGTGCCTGTGTAGATTCTGTGGAGTCTAATAAGGGTTTAGCTTTCACTGCTGCACTTTCTTAGGGAGATATTGGGAGGGTCAGACTGAAGATTTCTGATCCCATGTGGATACTGTTTTTTTTTTCACTCATCTCTTTCTCCCAGTTTTTAGCTCAGCTGAAGATTATGGACTACAGCCTGCTGGTTGGGATCCACGATGTTGACCGAGCAGAGCAGGAAGAGATGGAAGTGGAGGATCGGGCAGAGGATGAGGAGTGTGAGAATGATGGTCTTGGAGGCAACCCCATTTCCTCCTATGGCACACCCCCTGACAGCCCTGGCAATCTCCTCAACTACCCTCGCTTCTTTGGGCCTGGAGAGTTTGATCCTTCTGTTGACGTCTATGCCATGAAAAGTCACGAAAGTGAGTATCATGGAATATTGCCCTGAAGCAGGTCTATGTCCTGTGGTCTGGCTGAGCTATATGGAATGAAGGACTGTCCGCAGAGAGAGACGGACCCTGCCAAGGGTCTCCTGTGCTGTGGAGCCCCTTGTTGCAGATGGTGTGTTGGAATGGTTAGAAGTGATGCTTGGAGAGCAGTGGAGTATTCAAAGTGTGTGTGGGTCTCTGGTGTGCTGTTTCCAGTCATTCTTCTATGCCCTTCTTCAGCCTCCAGCTGCCTTGCTTTCTCTGCTAGTTGCATCAAGACAGATCTGCCATGTATTTCTTAAGGAGGGGGGTGCAGCTGGGCTTTGCTCACAGCTCAGGGTGTGCTAGCAACTCTCTTGCCTTGCTAGGTGCCCCCAAGAAGGAAGTGTACTTCATGGCCATTATAGACATTCTTACGCCATATGATGCGAAGAAGAAAGCTGCACATGCTGCCAAAACGGTGAAACATGGGGTAAGCGGCCTGCCACCTGCAGGGAGGATGGGCTTTGGGGCTTCTGCTTTGCCTGCATGCCTGTGTGTGTGTGTAATGCCTCCTGACACTGATTTTCTACCAGTATGGAAATTCTCTGGTGATCCCATGTCCAAGAAAGCTCTTCCTTCACTGTCTCTCCAGACCATCTTGGAAGGCTTTCCCTTTGGTTGGTGGACAGTGAGACCTGAGGTTCCCTGTTCCTTCCTGGAGCAGAACAAATGATTATCATGAGGTCACTGGTCTGCCTCACACTGGATTCTCTGATCTGCTCCTAGTGGTCCTAATGACCCCCTTTTGCTAGCCCTTCTGCACTTGGGTAATGAAATGCCTTGGAGATGACCTGGTTTGGGAGGTGCTCAAGTTTCCTGGTGTGGCTCCAACAGCCTCACGGAGCAGGAATGGACTCGCTGCAGGGAGACACGTTACCCTGCCCCCTTCCTGGGGCCAGTCCTGTTTCCCTGGCATCAACTTTGAAGTTCCCAAAAGGGCTCAAAAAATCCCAGCTTAGTGGGACATGGAGTTTTTCATGTTCCTCCCAAATCTCTTCTAAACCATAAAGGAACAACTCCAATGCTTTGACTCAGTGGTCTGCAAAAGATCCAGCTGGAGCTAAAATCAGTTTCCTTGGGGATCTCTCTAGACCTCTCCAGCTATTGTGTTTTCCTAGAACTTCAAGGTTCTGTTGTGGGTCTGCTGTCCTCCCTCCTTCACCCTTTGCAGTGCTGCAGGGTTTGCCTTCTGAGAAGGGTGTTCTGACTTGTCTGTCCTCTCTGCCTTGCAGGCTGGGGCAGAGATCTCCACCGTGAACCCAGAGCAGTACTCTAAACGCTTCAATGAATTTATGTCCAATATCCTGACATAGTCATCTTCAGCCTTCAGCGAAAAATGAAGAGAAGAGGGGCTACTTCCAAACAGAGAATGCAGCCTGTGACACTAAAACAGACACTGTAGCAGCTTGTGGGGTGTGCGTGCGTATGTTTGTGTGTGTGTGTAAGCAAGAGTGAGTGTGTGGCATTGTGTGACTTGAGAGAAAACTAATTCTAGGTGCACCCTCCAACAGTCCACTTGACCCAGGTGGAAAAGTGGGTTTTTGTTACAGAAGTGCCCAGACATAGATTCGAGGGCTTTTTAAAACAAGAAAAGTGCATTGTTTCAGCACTGCTCTTTCTAATGACGTTTTCTCCTCTCTGATCAAGAGACTCCCATAGGGATATGACATGTGGCACTGTATAAAAGGGTCGCTCTAGATCACATTCAGTGAGAGTGAAGCAGTGCCTGATTCCACAAACTACTACTTTTTTTTTTATTATTAATATTATTATTATTATTGGACTGTCTTTACCAGAAAGACATATGAGCCCTTTTATTTCCCTCTTGGTAGGAATTGGAAGGAAAATAGCTCACCATTTCGAGGACGGAAAATATTACTCTGATAAGGAGGAGTCGCTGAACTTTAGGTAAATTCAGACTGGGACGCTTTATATTTTTTGGTTAATTTAAGTAACAAAAACTTTTTTTTGTAACTGCATTTGATTTACAAGAAAGATGAGGGAAATGAACATCTACCAAAGATGATCGCTTAAAAAGGTGTAAGTCCTAGAACCTAAAATATCAATGTGAGAAGTAGTAGAGATGTTGAACAACCTCAGATGATAATGTGCTCAGACCCATCGTGCTTTAAATTGGCCAGCTATGAAGATTTCGTGAAAGAAACAAATGCGTTTTGTACCTATAGGTTTGGGATAGTATTTGACTATCTGGAACGTTTCCCTCTCACACCTCAGTCAGGAATTGTTGTGTCTCTTAGATTATAGCTTCACATCGCAGTTCTGCCAGTGTTAATCTAGCTAATGTTCAGTCTTCCTTACTCACCCGATCTGCAACAGGTACTTGAATTTGTTTCCTGACAGAGGTTCTTTGATTAGTTGGTTTATTTTTTAAATGGCAATGTGACTTGCACACGAAGGAATTGGACTCGCTACCAGTGGGGAGTGCTGGGAGCTGTGACTGTGGAGCAAGTTCCACTGCTCAAGAGGACTCAGGACTTGAGCTGTAATTGTTTTTACTCTTCTCTGCTCCATACCCCTCTCTAGAGCGACAGTCAAGGAGTGGAAATATTTGAACGCTTGCGCCAGATTCTCCCCATACCCCCTTTGCGTCCCCCCCGCCCCGAATTGGAACTGATTTGCGTGACTGAATAATGTCCTGTTTTGTCTCCAGAGTGCTTGTAATATTT
This sequence comes from Anseranas semipalmata, assembly GCA_013399115.1. Classification (NCBI taxonomy): domain Eukaryota; kingdom Metazoa; phylum Chordata; class Aves; order Anseriformes; family Anseranatidae; genus Anseranas; species Anseranas semipalmata. Next base: position 231,652 of record VXAA01004616.1, on the reverse strand, counting down.
TTCACAGCCAAGCTTTGGGTTTTGTTAGCTCTGCTGCACAACAGTTACAGATCTTTTGGTTCTTTTTTTAATTTTCTTTTTCTTTTTAAGCAGGATTTAGTGTTTTGAACCAAACTCTTGCAGTTGAAACATGTTGCTTATCTGCCTTGAAACTGTTTTCACATATGCCTTTGTTTTGGGAATAAGCTCTTTCGAATGTCTGTCCTGTGCTGTAACGCGTGCTACAGTTTGCTGTGTGGAATTTGGTCCTTTTGAGAGATAACTGGTGCTCATCACATCCTGGTAATTTCCCTAGACTAACGCTAGCTCTGGTCTGGATTCTGAATGCGGGCCTGGGTTTTTTATGTTCATACCCACATTTGCGATGTGAATGCCACAAGTCTCAACTTTGAAGGGGACAAAAGGGGGCTAAAGTGTCAGCCCATAAGAGTGCACTGTAAATAGAGTGTTTAGGAAATCAAAAATGAATATTAGGGGTCATAATGGGATATGAATCTTTTTATTCATTCATGTGTCATTCCCTTTGACATGGGACAAATTTCTTCTGCCGCTGTAGTCCAGTCCCTGTTTGGTGTAATGTGGGGGGCTAATGCACCATTGTCTGAGAGGCTGGAGAGTCTCGTGTCTTAAGGTGCCTAGCTGGAAAAGCCACAAAACAAGTGCAGATATGAGAACACCTTAAAAAGGGAGGACTTAGAGGGTATTGTCAGCTTAGTTTTGTGGGCATTATATTTGTTGCTTTTCTCTTAAAAAATAAGCACTTATGTTTACTATCAATTGGAAATTAAATACCGATCACTTTTTATTCTTGACAGTTTTAAAAATCTGCATTGAATCTGCAACTTTGGCCTGGTAAGTTTGCTGTTCTCCTTTTGGGAAACTAGCTTGTACCTTTTAAAGTGTTTATCTTTAAATCATGTATTAAAAAAGAAGAGGAAAGAGGGGGGGAGAGAGAGGGAAATTAGTGAACTGCAGATGTCCTACAATGAGACACTAAAAAACAAACAACCCAAAGACGGTAGAAGAAAGAAGCTTGCGTAGCTAGGAGCAACGACTTCATTCACTGAAGTTCATAAACAGGAATGAAATTAAAATGCAGTTAATTCCTGCAGCAGTCTTTACAGAACTCATGATACTAAGGGCTTAAGAGCAGTTAACTGTATTTTCTTACTCCACTCCAAACAAACTCCTGCTAGGAATTAAATTGGATGTCTCTGGCTCAAGTGATATAAAAAAGCCCCATGAACTCTATTCACTTTAGCACTTCCCCAATTCTGCCACTTCTGTCAAGTTGCCATACTGTGTGTATTAAAGTAATTAAATGCAATTTTCTCACTTAATGATGTATTACCCAGGTATGTAACTTTGTTTAACGTAAGCATTTTGTATATTGTTTACATTTTGAGAGGTAGCATTATGTTAAAAATGCTAATTTTTGTTTCTAGACAGTATTTTTATTACCAGAATAAGAGGTGAAGCTGCAAATATTTGATTTGTTTTTAAAAGGGACTTTTTCTTTTCTTTTTTTTTTGTTTGTTGTTTTTGTTGTTTTGTTTTTTTAATCTTGTTTTAGGTCACTTTTTTAACTCAAGTATTTAAAAAGAAAACCCAGCCCTTTCAATTCTGGTTTTACAACTGCTTGTGCTAGTTTGTTGTCTGTTTCTGGTGTGAATTTAGTTCTAGTTTGCTGAATGTAGATATTTCTGTCTGTAGCATGTACCCTGCGGAACACTTTACACTGAAGTGCATTTGACTGAAAACCACCCTCGGCTGAAAGAGTTGCAGTAGGTAGGCAGATCACTCCGATCCCAGTCATAGTGCAGGATTTTTCAAGAAATTGCAGTGCAATTCTTTGGTCAGCTGGAGTTTCAAAAAAAAAAAAAAAAACCACACACCTTAGTGTGCAGTGTATCTCCAGTGCCTGAAGGCAGGGTGAGTTTGTGTGAGAAGGGAGCTGCAGGATCCATGGTCCTGCCTGTACTGAGGGCCTCTCTTCTGAACATCAGCCAAATATGTCAAAATTTAAGAACTAAAAACTGCTTTGAATCCAGAGCTTGCCTCTTTCCCATTGAGATAGCTCCTAGGGCATAAAGAAGAGTGGGAGAGGGAAGGCAGAGTGCAGTCACAGTTTGAGTGCTGTTCTGCCCCATTAGTGCAATAAAAAACACTCAAGAACATGATGGGTCACCCTTTAATAGGAACCACATGTTCTGGAGGTACTAGGCAGCACCCATCCTTTGTGTCAGTGCTAGGAAGAGGGCCTGGTATTTGCAATATGTAAGAAGTGTCAGCAGGAGTTCACTTCTCACTGCAAGGAGCAGTGGAATCCTTCCCTCTTGTCTCATATACTGCCTCTGATTGACCTGGTTTTAATTACAAAAGCCATCATCGTGAAATTCACAAGGAAACTTCTGGGGTGGTAGGTGACTCCCGATTTCCTGCATAAATGAAGCTGTATTCCCACATCTGAGAATCCTAGTTTTGAATTGCTTTATCATAACCAGCAAGAACACTAAAACACTTGAGTCTCTATTTCCTCATCTGGGAGAAAAGTCCTGCTTTCCCCTCCAGAGCACTGCCACAGCTGCCTTCAGTGGGAACTTTGACTGGGATTTCTCCTGTTAGCCCAGTAAAGGCACAAAGCAAGGTTGTATTGTAGTTATGGGCCATGTTTGGTAGGGGTTGTGTCTTAGTCTCAACTAACAGATTCCTTCCAGTCCTGTGACTACTATGCAGTCTTTATTAGAAGCCTCCCTTCAAGCTGCACAGAGGTCAAAGTGTTCAACCTTGAGGTGGTGCAAACCTTTCAGAAGTCAGTGTGTGTACTAAAACTTGGTTTGCAACACTGCGTAACCAATCTGAGACAGGTCGTTATCATAATGATAGTATAGCTCCAAAACCAAAATGGCTATCTTCTCCCCATCTGTGTCTTAAAGCCCCATTTCAGGTTTGCCAGTCAACTTCAGAGCCATTCTCCAGTATCCATATTAGCCACTACCGATTTTCCTTGCTCTTTGAAATGAATTTTTGTGTAATAGCAATGGCAAAGTGTGGGGAACCAACTTCTGGTCATCCATCATTTTTAGTGGTTTCAGTTTTCACCACTCAGAACTTGTGCTGGTCTTTGTTTAGCTGCACAATGCTAAGTGCAGCTAGATTGAGTTGTGTCAAGTGAGTGTATTACACACAGGTCACAAGGGTGGGCAGGGCTAATCAGTACAACTGAAAAAATGTGAATAAACTAAGTTTAAAACAAAAAAATGCATTCTAGGTTTTTTCACTGCTGTTTTTTAAATAGGAATTAAGTCCTCTGTGCTTGTCTGTTTGCTAGGAGCAGTTTGAGACACTGTTACTGTTTTGAAATGCATGCATGTTACAAGATGAGTCTCCAACCAGAGAAAAATAAAATTAAAACTTTGTGTACATCTGTTCCTTATTGCTGTCCTCTTTAGAGTGTTCTAATGATCAACTGTTACTCCATGAGGTATGTGGTCATTTTAAGTCCTGTATTAACCACAGCTGGTAATGTCTGTTTATACATGCCTGTAAACTGGGGCTCCTAAATAAGAACTGATTCTACCAAGTTCTGGATATGAGAACAAATTAGAGCTGATAGGAAAAGCTAATACTGCCTTGAAGGAGATGCTGCTGACTCCCTAGGGTGCAGCTGAAGCTCAGTCACATATAGGTGTACCTGGAAGGATTAGTATAGGTGGCTTAGAGAGAAGGATAAGCTCTACTACTGTGTGAAACCCAAGCTCCTTCTGATAGCTTTAGAGATGAGAACTTAATCCTACTGTTCAGATTCAAGAAAAGGAAAGTTCGCTACAATAGAGGATTTTATTTAAAAAAGTTCCAAGCAGAGTGGGATGTGAAATGCACGAATAGATGTGCTGGGCTAGTCCATGCGAGCTTTCAGGGTCCGGGTGGTGATCTTGTCTTTTTCACTAGAGAGAGAGAGAGAGAGAGAGAAGACTAATAGTAAATCTGTGTTAAAAACACTGATCATCACTTCCTTAGCAAGGTGCAGTGTGCATATGCAATTTGTTTGCTAGTACAGGCAGGATCATCTAAACTTGAAGGTGGCTGTTACAACTCGGTAAATTGCATCCTCCTGCCCCTTCTCCCCAGGGGAGCTCAGGTTCAACAAGCAGTAATGCCCGAGATACTGCTTGTAAGCAGTAATAAGCAGCACCATGAACAAAATAAGCAGCTTCCTGACTGCAGTCAGACTTACTTCTGAAGCAAACCTTGCACCCTGCTGTGGCAAAGAGCATTCTCTTGGCCAGTGCTACCCACATGTGAGGAATCACACTACTAAACACCAATGGGAATGCAGCTAGGGAATCCCTGTGTAGTGAGAGTCGAACTCTAAGGTTAACTTCCCATGGCTGCTGCAGTTGTAGCAACAGCCATAAACTGCAGCAGAGAGCAGCCATGACAAATAAAATAGCACTTAGAATGGGCACAGCATTACTGAGAATACTACTGGAAGGGAGCAAGATTAGGAATACCCTGGAAACCAATCCCTCAACTGACTTTAACACACAGCTTGTTAAATTCTACCTCTGTTCTGTAGGGGAAGAGAACAGCACTTACATTATGTGTACTACTACACCCATTCCAGATATGGCATCTCTGTCCACTGCATTCAACATGGCCTGTGAGATTGTTTCGAAGAGGTGATCGGGTTCCTGAAGAACAGAAGCTATTTTAGTTGGTATAAAAACTAAATGTTGAGTCATCAGATTTTGTTCAAACCTCGAAATATCATCCAAGATGCTGCAAGATTTCTCCTGCAGGCTACTATAAGCTATGGACTCTTTCTTCTCCTGAACTCCTCCAGGAAGTATCAAAGGACGGAGCTTTTCATCCAGCCTGCCTATCCCAGTTAACAGCAGGAGGCTGAATCCAAGAATCAGAGCTGAACTTGGCCCCTTCACTCACCATATCAGGCTCCCAGAGGGACTCGCACATGCCGTACATCTGCTCTGAGCAGGTGCCACTGACCACAAAGTCGTCAGTTATCATCGGGCAGCCGATCAGGTCTAAAGAGCAGATGAAAGGTTCGTGTGTTATGGGGTCCAGTCCAGCAATGACTGGTTCTGTGTAGTAAGGTCCAAACCTGTGAAGAAAAACATGGCATAGTTGGTTTTTTGTTTTTTTTTTTTTCAGTTTTTCTCCAGCTAACCACCTGGAAGCAATTCCACGTGACATGTAAACATCCACAAAAGGAAAATATTACGCAAATGTTTTTGCTGGGGGATCTTTCAGGGTAGAACTAGAAGCACCCTGCAATGGTTTTAGCATGGCAAAGTGAATGAACTTGTACCGTTACAGGAGTATATTAATGAAACTCAGTATTATTTTGCAAGGAAATTGAAGATAACATCACTAGATGAAAGTCTCCTTTTCCCGTATCAAAACAAGTCTTTACAAGGAGCCCTCCTCAGCCTCCCAACTCTCTAGAATCAGATCAGTTCCACAGCCTCCACTAATGCATAAACAGTGACTCAGTTGTTTGACAGTTACCGTCTCTCATAGAGCAGATTGGAAACCATGCTCATAAAAGTCTGAGGCTTGATCTGCCTTCCTTCCTTCAGCTCATATAGATTCAGCCTGAACTTCAGTCTCTGGGCACTGCAAGGAGAGAGGAGAAACACCATTAAAGCCAAAGAAGGTTCCTTTTGCTTTCATCTTAACCCAGGCCTGAACTGTTCTACTGTATGCCGAGAGATACCAGATCTGATGCATGCCAGAGACAGGTAGGTACTCCAGATGCAGCTCCTTTTATATCTGAAATTATTCAGGCATCTTAGCAGTAACAAGATCTTAAATCACATGCAGTTTTATTTAAAAAAAATAATAATCTACTCTTGCATTGCAAACATAAGCAGAAGCTCTATAAACCCAAGAAATAAAAGACTAGGGAAATATTGCAACATATACATGCTGTGAGATCAAAGATGAGCACAGCATGAACATAAGTCAAAACCTTTTGGCTTGTTTGCAGACAGCCCAAGAAAGCCCCAGTGAAGGGAGGCCGAGACAACGAGTGCTGGTACCCAGCTAGTACACCCTCCCCAAAAGTGAGCAAAACCATGCTCAGCATAAGCTGCCGCGCGGTACTGCAGACGTGCCTCTTACAGGCCCAGCTGGAGAACCCACGGGGGGACCGAGCAGCACTCACACAGTCTGCACGTCCGTGGCCAGTCCTGCCAGTCCAATGTACAGTCTTTCTCCCATAGGGAAAATCTTCTGGAAGTCCGTGGTCACCATCTGCGCCTGAATCCCGAACCGCCGGTCCGCGGCGATGGCCACGCAGCTCCTCCCCTTCATGGCCATCACGNNNNCCCACCCCGCCCCCGCCGTTATACGACATGATAGACTGGAAGCGGAGGCGGCAGGTACAGCCGGGCGGCGGGGACGGCTCCGGGCGGCACCGCCACGCGTGGCCCGCGGCTCCCCAGCCCGGGGCCGGCCGGGCAGCGGCAGCACACGGGTTAAGGAGCGCTGCGCCCCCCCCCTCCTGCCTCCCAGTGCGCCCACGGTGCCCCCCCACCGCCTCGCCCCCG
>VXAA01004616.1:160847-203678 GCA_013399115.1 Anseranas semipalmata | reverse complement strand
CCCCCCCCCGCGATCTGCATTTAACCAGGGGATGAGGAAAAGAAGGGGCACTTGTACGTTTGACGCAGATGTTCCCCTTCCCTCGGAGCTGCCCCACCTGTCCTTCAGTCAATCCATCGCACCCAAGCTCAGAGGAAGCAGATGTCTTTGCTGAGGTTCCAGGCTGCAAGACGGAGTTAAGGTCAAGAGGTGGAAAACAACGAAGGGTCCGATGTCCTAGCTTGGGAGATTGGTAACTGTCCCATTGCTTGGAGATCCCTTTTCTCAAGTGCCCAAGACCAGTGGAAGAACGTCGGTGGTTTTTTTTTTTTGCCAGACTGGAATGATTTGTGGTGGGTAAGAATGAACAGGTACCAGATCTGGGACTGTCTTTTCCGCACACACACACACATTTCTATTGCCCAGCTTAGGCCTAGGAAACCAGTGCCAGTTTCAAATGCACCTTCTGAAGTTGGCTACGACAGGGGTAATACTGGCTACAGCCCCTTTTTGCAAGCTGAAATTTTAGGCTTTGGAAATCTTGGAAGTAAAGAGCCGGCACAAGGAGCAGGAGTGTGCTTTTCACATGAAATGTACGGCACCGACCCAACAGCAGCTTGCGAGCAGATGTGGCAATGTCCTTTAAAGAAGTAGGTGGCTGTCACCTCCCCAAGCACCAATCCTTACCCATTGCTCCACCACTCGTGTCTTTTCTGGCTGGGTTTGGATCCAGCTGAGGTGTAGGGGCATCATGTGATGGCTACAGAGAGAAGAGCATCCTAAGAGCCCAGCAGATGAAAAGCAGGTGAGAAATCTCAGCTGCAGGGCTTCTTCTTAGCCTCCCCATCTGGGCAAAGCAGACCACGTAGGCACTACCACCACGTCCCATTTCCCCGGCTGTGTCACATCCTGTGCTGCCTCCGAGGGCACTGCCAGATTCCTCTGCATTGTGCAGAAAAGTCCTCAGCAGAGGGGCCTCCCTCCACCAAGGTCTTGGCCAAGGATGCTCGATGGTCTCTACTGCCTCGGCCGGGGGGTTACACACATGTAAACACACGCTTGCACTCACAGCAGGGAGGAGACTGGCAGGCATCTGGTGTTAACTCTCCTCCACTCTGCGTGGAAACACAGCTTCACTTTGAGCACGTGTGGCACGGCCCAGCGTGGCAGGCTGCCCCCCCACCTTCGCTCCTCCCGATGCCAGGGCTTGGTCAGAGACGTACTGTCTTCCAAAGCACCTCTTGGCATTGCCCAGCGGCAGGAAATGCTTCTTGGAAGCCTTGTGCTCATTGCTCTAACAGTATCAAAGTTGCTGACTGTGGAAAGCCACATTCCCCTGGCTGAGAGGAGTTGGCTGCTGGTTTGTTCGGGGTGAGGGGGGAGCTTAGCCCTTGTCCTGGGTAAGAGGAGCTCCCTTTTCATTCATGCTCTTTAAAAAACAAACAGAAAAAGAGACGCAGAGGAGACAGGTATCAGTACTGGACGGGCAGCAACACGAGGGGGCAGAAGCAGAGAGCTCTGCTGTGCTGCTGACCTGGCCCTGCTCACCGCGACCTCTCAGGCTCCACCGAGATCAACGGAGACATGGGAGCCCCAGGCTTCCCCTCTGCCCAGTTCAGGCCAAACTGGCCCCTTGACCCTGGCCTTTGGCTCCTAAGTGTCTCCAACCAGGGCTGGACCTTCTGGGTACAGGTACAGGCCAGGGAAGGGATGGAGGACAAGCAAAAGTATCACACCATCACACCTAGACGCTGGTGTTCCAGTACCAGGTTGCTTTACAGAGAGGCTGTAGACCTCTCCACACCTCCACAACCTCTCCTCTTGGGTGCAAGATTCCTTCTAAACCCTGGGTTTCAACATGCAGTCACCTTTATATTTCATCATGAGGCCCTAATAGGGCCAGCACTGCAAGGGGCACATTGCCCATCCAAGTCTTAGGGTTAACGGAGATAAATCTATGGCCTGCCTCTGCCTCGCTTCTGCAGCAGGTCTGGTGTGTGTCTGCGCCCGTGCGCACACATGGAAGGGTAACCTGGGAGCCTCTGCGCCTACCCATGACCCTGTCTGGGCCTTACAGAAGTCCATGGAGGTCGGATCAGGATGTGACACGGGCTACTCAGGGATGCAGCAAAGCCAGTGGAGCATTCTGGCCCTGTTGCCTAAACGGCGCCCTTGTTCCCCAAGTTAACTGCAGCGCAGACTGTCTCTCCCTGGGTCTGTACAGCGCCTAGCACCATGAGCTCAGTGGGGTTAGGGTAGTGCTAGCAGCATACGCACCGTTCCTTTTGGGGTGTTGCCATCAGCCTGCAGGTTGAGAAACGGGTTAGTCTGTGCTGTAAGGACAGGTGGGATGCCTGTCCCCGAAGCCATGAGGCTGTTTCCAGGAGCGCTGAGCGGTGGGGTGGCCTGCGGAGCCATGAGGGCATTGCTAGGGTTGAGCTGCTGGGGGGAGAGGGAGGCCATGAGAGAGCTGCTGCTGGGGGGCGGCTGGGGGGCCGAGGTCATCAGGGCGCTGGTGCTGGAGTGCAGGAGGGGGGCAGAGGTGGCTGCCAGGAGGCTGCTCATGGACAGCTGGGACGAGCTCGTCATCTGCAGCCGCTGCAGCTCCCTCTTCTGCTGGATTTGCTGCATCATCTGGAACACCAGGGCCTGCTGCTCCTGTGGGAAGGGTAAGAGCCATCAAAGGAGGGACAAAGGGCTCAGGAAGAGGTGACACCTAACCCAAAGGAGCCAGGAGCCTTACCAGCACACTCCACCCCAGGCACTGCTATTGGGGATTGGGAAAAAGTCCCCTTCATCATATATCTATAGGTAAAGAGAGGAACAGCCTGTCGTGTTCATTAACAGCCTGTACTTACGACCTTTCCAACCCCATTGTTTCCTGAAGCGTGGGATTAGCTAACCCTCACTAAGACATCTGCAGGCACACAGATCTACTCAGCTCTTTCCAAACAATTGATCCATGGATTTAAAATCTGTGCTATACACTAACCTGGATTTCTACACTAGCTGCTAATTTTTTTTCCCAGTCTGTCATGCTTCACAGCTCAGCCCTGTCCCACAGGGTTGGTGTAGGTGAGACGGACTTGTGGGATGAGGGTCACGGCTCACCTGCACCCGCAGGGATGCCCTCGAATCCAACCAAACTGCGGAAATTGCTATAGCAACCATCGACCAATACGGCAGGCTGAGAGCTGACATTGTTTCCGTACCCATAGGGATGCAGCTGATGACACGGTGACATCAGCCGCTGTAAAGAGAAGCCTTTTGAAATTTGCTTTTCCCTGGTTATAAATAGCCTGACCCAGAAATCCATCCAAAGCACCGGGCCAAGTTCAAGGGAGATAGAAATGTGCACAGCTTCATTGACGGGAACTGTTAAGCACTCCCGTGTAACTCCATTGCAGGGGAGGGAACCACAGAGGTTTCTGCAGGGCGAGTGAATGCAGCTCTTACACACTCAGGGGCTTGTTTACCATCCATCAGTGTGGCCTTTTCCTACAACAGCCTGGGACAGGGCTGCCTGATCCTTTTCCTGACCCCAAAGTCCTCGGCCACCTACACAAGTCCCCCGCCACCTCCAGTTCGCCATGTCAATGTGCCCAGGCACGGCTCACCTGCCTCAGGGCTAAGTAATTTGGTGCTTATCTCTTTCTAAACTCAAGCAGTGTCCTCAAGCGAGTTCCTTCTCTCCTGTGAGCCTTAGCACCTCTGCAAGCGCAGAGCTCAGTGCTCTCATGGCAGCAGGAGCAGACATGATTTGCATTCAAAGATGGCTGGAGGAGGTAACAGCATTCCTGATTTTACGGAGGCTTAGCGTTACCATGTTCTCACACCCTCAGGATGTGGGAAACCCAGATTAAATTTTTCCTTTGTACAAAAAAGTTCAAACCACCATCTCCCCCCTCCAGGAGGTGCCGCACCTTCCTGCCTAAAGCTTTTCTTCTCACTCCACTTACAGCAGCCCTGAGACAGGGAAAAGGCACGTGACTCTGCAGCCCTGTGGGCAGGGGGATTCATGTGTAGGAGGGAGCCTTACATTCTGCTCCCTGCTCCAAGGCTTTCTCATTAAACAGTTCATCAGATAAAAGGTGCCAGCAGGCACACTTACCGGATTAAGCGGTTGAGAAGTCAGGAGCTGCTGAAGCTGCTGGAGCTGCTGTTCGTGTTGGTGCAAGACGTGCCGCTGCTGCTCTGTCAGGGGACTCAGGCTGGGCATGCTGCAAGGGGAGTAGGGCAGGGAATGTCAGCACAGCCCATCTTGGTCCTGTATACAAAGGGCCTCCCTCCCTCCCGGTGCTAAGCTTCTGATGGAGAGGGCAGGGCCGTCCCCGCGAGCTCCCCGTCCTCACCTGCTCAGGCTGGTGGAGAGCTGCAAGGTCGGAGGCCCGCTCGCCTGCGTCAGCGCGCTCGGAGGCTGGGCGGCCTGAGCTCCATTCAGATTCCCCAGGATCCCGTTGATGGGCATCTGCTGGCCTCCTGCCAGGGTCCCCATCAGGCCGTCCACCATGGGCACCGTGGAGAGGCTGTGGCTGGCAGTGGTGCCTCCCCCCAGCCCGCTGCCTGCCACCCTGGCCAGGCCATTCACCTGCTGCACCCCGGGCAGGGGTAGCGAGGCAGGACTCTGCTGCAGCATGGGCAGGGGTGGAGGAGTGCTGTGGAAGGACAGGGAAGAGCTGCTCCTGCTGGGGCAACCTGAATGAGGGTCCTGGGGGAAAAACGGACATAAGAGCATCGGACTGGGGCAGCTTGTGAAAGGTCAGCTCAGCTCCAGGGGTGCTCTGGGCAGGAGCTGGAGGTGGGAAGGGGGGCTGTGAGTGCAAGTGCAGGTGTATGCTCAGAGAGGTCCCAGAACTCAGACATGCTTTGCTGGATCTCTGGAAGTGCAGCCAGAATGACCTAGAAGCATCCTCGCCTCTTGCTCCCAGGTTCAGCTACCCTCAGCACTGAGATAAACTGAAGAACGGCCACTCCAGAGAAAGAAACCTGATTTCTGGGCCTTGACTACAAGGATTTATTAGCTAGACATCAAGTCAGAGCACTGGGACTGCACTGCTCTGTTCCCTCCCCAGGTCCCTTCCCCAGCTGGCTGGGGGATGCAGTGGCCCGTGTACCTCAGAGGAAGTGGAGAGCGAGTTCTCGATCCCAAAGCTGTTCTTGCATGGGGGGCTCTTGCTGATGCTCAGGGAATCGTTGTTGCAGACTGTAAGGAAGAAAGAAGTGAGAATGGAGAGTCAGGGGTGGAGCCTGACGTTGCCACAGCAATGGCAAGGGAGAGCGCTTACCATCAGTGGCTACAGCGAGATAAATGGGTCAGACCCTCCCTGCCGTGCCCCCCCAGCCCACCCCACAGCACCACTACGAAAGGGCACAGGGTGACGCTTCCCACCACCCCCTCACCGTTGGGAGGCAGGATGTACTGGGCCTGGCTGCCTGGGCCATTGCTGCTGGTCACCACCGGGAAAGGGACGGAGAGCTGGACGTTGAGGAGCTGCAAACGCTCCTTCTTGGCTGTCAGCGTCATGATCTGCTCCTGAAGCCGCTGGTTCTCCTTCTGCAGCGAGTGCAGGGCTTTGAGCATTTCTACAACTGCAGGGAACAGAAGAAGGGAAGGAGAACAGGTTCGGGGGAGAGAATGGGGGACAGAGGGAAGAGGAGAAGGGGGACCACATGGGGGTACCACAATTAGACCACACTGGGGGCTGAGACTGGCCCCCAGACCACAGTCCTACTGCCAGCTACTCCCCCATGGCACAGGCTCGTGCTTTGTCCCCAGCCTGGCTCCTTTGCCCATGGGCAAAATCCCAACGGGCTCTGACAAAAACATGCACAAGGACCTCTCCTCCTGCAGCCCGTGCCCTGAGTGACTCACTGTTTACGCCGGCTTCCCCATTGCCCTGCTTCTCCAGAAGCTGCTCGATGTTTGGGGTGGCCTGGGGAACATTCTCCAGCTGCCCGCTGCTGCTACAGGACACCGTCTGGTCAAAGAGGGTCGGCAGGCTGCTGATGGGGGACCTGGGGAGGGAGGGGGGCATGTCAGAGACGCTTCCCTAGTCTGCACCTGCACTCTGCCCCCTTCTCCCCAGATCTCCTCTGCCTCGCGCTGGGAGCGGCTGCGTCCCTCCCAGCCTCCATCTCCTCCGCTCCACTTCAGGAGGAGCCCTCCATCCCCATTTGCCCCGGCTCGTATTGGAAGAGCGAGCCTGCCTCTTCCGTGCCTGCCCCTCGCCTTGCCCCAGGGAGGAGGGAAGGAGCTCCGCTCCCCCTTTCCGCGCTGTGCCATCCCGGGGTGCCGCGGGGGAGGACTCCTGAAGGACACTCACATGGAAGAGAGACTCTCCTGGGGCGACGTCCCTCGGCAGCCAAAACTGCAGTCCTCCAGGTCGGGCTCTGGGTGGGGAGAGGGACAGAGGGGCTCAGCGTTCATAGGCGTCCGGCCCCGGCAGGTGCCCGGCAGGCGGGGGCCGTGCCCGCTAGATGGGAGCACCGAGCAGCCCGGCCGCCGGCCTTGCGTAACGGCGGCGCCCGCATGCGCCCCCGCCCCTCGTGGGAGGCGACGGAGGAGGGGCCGCGTGTCACCGCGTGTCACCGCGTGTCACCCCGGGAAGGTCACCGCCGGGCAGCGCGGCCCCTTCCTCCCGGCCGCAGCCGCCTTTGCCGGGCGATGCCCGGGCACCGGCTCCTGCGCGGCCCCGGGGCTGGCCCCGGCCCCCGCCCGGCCCCCGCGCAGAAGGAGCCTCTCCCTTTAGCCGCCAGGGCTGGGCCGGCGGGGTGAAGGCATCTTGTGCACGCTGGGCTCTCCCAGGTGCCACTGCAGCCCTGTGCCTTCGGCATCCTTTCGCTAAACCCAGCTGCGGTCCTCCAAAGTTTCCAGATGCTCAGCTCCTCTCTGAAGTGCTTAAATAAGTGTCCAGGAGCTATCCCCATGCCCATCCCTCCGTCCCGCAGAGCTGGGACACTGCAGTGCCGGGGAAGGAGCTGCTGTGCATGTGCACACGTGGGATATCTCCTATTCAAACAGTAACCAAGAAGTGAGGTGGATTCATCTGCCATTTGCTCTCCATCCCCAGAGTCTGCCAGCCCGTAAACACTCGTTCCCTTCGCTACGGGACACGTCAGATGTTGTGACTACAGCCTGCACCAGCTGGCTGACTTGCCCCTCCTCTTCTTCACACAATAAGAGACTTTTCTTATGTGCAAGAATCCAGGAAGTCTCCTGCAGGGAACACTGCAAGGCACTGTGATTTACAGTGTAATGCCCTGAGCAGGGCATAAGTTATTGGCAGCATTTTCTGCTGCTGAGAACAAGCAAGTGCAGCTGCTGTTCAGCAACTCTTAGGTATGAGAATGATCCTCACCCCTTCATCCACGTGGGAACATCTTCCTGACCATCAACTATAACTGGTCCACCCTTCTGGGGAGAAGCCACCGCTGTCTGCGGGTGGCCAGCAGTTCCCAGCCAGCAGCAGTCTCCCAGTGTAAGGCACCACGTGGAGACAAGGCTAACAAGTCTTGACTTCAGGGATGCCACAAGGCACAAAGCCTTCCTATTTTCTCCAGTGATGATCAGCTGCCAGAAGGCTGGGAACAGTCAGACTGCAGCAGTGCTTCTCAGTATCATTTTCATCCAAGGACCACCTAAACCTTTTGAAAAATATCCACAGCCCATCACGTGCAGCTTTGCCACGACAGTTTTAACTTGCAACCAAATAAACATTCAGCCAAGCTTTGACTGCCTGCTTGTTCCTGTCTTGTTTGCTTGCAGACCAGGGAGGTTGTGTGCATACGTGATTCCAGTTTTCTGAAACAGTACCAGGCTCCATACTCAACTATCTCCTGGCCAACACCACCCTGTTGTCTGGGGAACCAGGAGATGACTGAGTTATCACACAGAGACAGCACTTTGCAGGGCAGCAAGTATGAGAAGGAGGCTTGAAGACAACTACAGAAGATAAATACATTTGGCCTGTCATCATAATGAAGCAGGATCCAGGACAAGCCGTGGGAGGATGAACTAGACAGTAGCTAAGCAAGTGGGAAGATAAGAATCAGACTTTTTGCACTGCCAAAGGCACCCTGGTATCAACCCGCATCAGTGATAACAGTTTCTCAGTTCCCCCATCTGTAAGACAGGATAACACCATTTCCCTACATCACATTAAAATTGTGAAGAGCTCAAATATTACTGCAATGAAATCTGTGTCTGCAGGGGATCTGTCTACATGGCCACTCTCAGGAAAGGTAATCTGTATTAAAGACAAGGCAGGAATACTTAAGACTTCACAACCACTCTGTTAACGACTTGGGATTTAAAGCAGTCATCACACTTTAAAGTGAAAACGGCCACACAGGAGGTTTAATGCATGTTAATTAATCCCCCTGGAAAAAAAAAAGAGAATTTGGCTTAACACCCTCTGGGACAACTAGCTCCAGCAAGAGGAGATGGTGATGGAGAAAACTTAAAAGGTGACAAACAACAGGAGCTGTTCTGAAGGCTGCCTGGAACTGGAAGAAACACGTCCTGAAACTTTTAAGATCCCAGTCAAACAAAAAGAGCGATCTTGGAAATGGAAACTAAGGATCAAGCTTTTTTCGAGCACTCTGGATGCTGGGTTTTGCCTACATGATTCATTCATTATTAGCCGCAGGGCTGGAACAGAACCCAGACTGCTGAGCCTCTGTATTGTGCATGAACCACAAGGCTATTCCTGAAAGTTGACTTGCTTCCTTCTCCTGTCACCACCTTGCCAAAATAACAGCAAAGGGGAAGTGGCAGTGGGTCACCTCCTCTCTCTTGTCGATCGCTGCAAGGGAAGAATAACTCATCCCATTCTTTCCTTAATTCCAGGTGACTGAATCACTCCTGGCTCACAGCTCCCATGCAACGGCCCTTACTCCCACTGGTGTCAGCTGTGCAGTTACCTTCCCATTGCACTCAAGCAGATGCAAGCTGCCAGCGAGGGCATGCAAAATGCTGCCAGCGAGAGAGACAGACAGGCAACTTCCATGGGCTTGCAAAGGTCATAAGTAAGCACACATGTTCATTCATGCTTTACATGCAGGCATGCACACTGGTTAAGGCAAATAAGGGCACACTGGTGTCAGATTATCCAGAGAACTCAGAGCTACCTCTAATGAGGACTGTGCCTTTTAAAGTCCTTGCCTGTGACACTGGGCAGTTTTACCTCCCAGGAGTTCAGCATCCAGCATGCCGAGCTGCCAACATTTCTGGGCTAGGGGAGCATGAGACAGTCGCACCACTAACTGCAACATCTGAAAATCAGGAGGGTGCTTTTGTTTAACTGCTGGTGCAAACCAAAAATCAGGCCCAGTCTGCTTGGAAAAAAAAAAAAAAGTCTTATGATGCTTCAAGTTTCCTGCTTATTAACCAGGCAACTTTCCAAGAAAAATGAATTTGCCTTGGTGGGAAAAAATGAGCAGTTGTAAGCAATTCAGTGTTGGTACGTTCATGTCTGGAAGTTGAAAACAGTGGATTTTGCATTTCATGACAAAGCCAAAGGGGAAGAGCAGAAAGTAACTCAAAACAGAGGTGGAAGATGAAAATTAAGAGTGCAAGATATCTCTCATTAAAACAACAACAACAAAAAAGGCTTTAGCTTATTTTGAGGAAGCAAAAGCTCACAATAGTTTTCACTAGATTTGCACACCTCTAGTAGGTAAAAGGACAACAGATTTCTGTAGGGATTTCCACTCTTGCACCTTCTTAGCACATGTCCGGGGACACGCATTATCCATTGGGTGCACTAGCAGATGTGCTTTTACAGGACTGAAGGCCAACACTTCATTAAGGCAAACACAAGCACCCCCTGCCCTGAGAAAAAAGGCACTGTCCCTCTCTCCTAGCCCCTGGCTGTCACACGCATGGAATGGGAGCAAGCAGGGAGGGCAGCTGGAGAACTATGAATGCAGTTGTCTTGACTCTTCCAGGGGGACCCCTTCGGGAGTCCAAACTCACATACCTTCTGATTCACGTACCTGCCCGGCTGCTTTCCGACTGATTTAAGAGCGGGTTGATTGACAGCCCAGATGTGAGGGGGCTTCCAAAAATATGTGAGGAGGGGAGGCTAAATGTTGAACCTGCCAGTGAGAACACCTACATGGCAAAACAAGAGCGGAGAGAGAGAGAGAGAGAGAGAGAGAGAGAAATTACTTCTCAAAAATGCAAGAGGAAAATAACTTCTCATTATTCCTTCACTTCCTGACTCTTGAACCCAGCTTGGTCATGAGAGAGTGTTAAAAATATCTTCTTGGAAGTCTCACTAGACAGCTGAAATCTTCCCAGCCCCATCTCAGAGCCAAGAGGTCTGAATGAGCTGCATAACACTGGGGCTGTAAAACTAGCTCTCTCCTCCCTGTAAAACACCTCTCACTGTGAGCTCCCGACAAAGGACAAGGCTCTGTCTCCTGGCACACACGCAGCCCACCCAGCTGGGACGTGCGAGCCCTCCCATCGAGTTATCCGTGCTGCAGAGTGAAGGTAGGGCTGGCACTGGTGGCAGTCGTCAGCCAAGCAGCAGGGAACGAGCAGCACAGGACACAGCACGCACACCGACAACCAGGCCTCTGCCACCTGAGTGTGCTCTCCACGCTCCATTTACAGTTAGTGGAGAGTAATGTGCCCTTTTAGGCTGCAGTTCCTCTCACCCTAAAACAGGCTGTGTGGCTGTGATGCCAAATTGCCTGCATCTTTCTAGTGACTCTAAGGGAAGCTGCAGTTGGCATCTCCCCTCCAAACTGAAGGAAGAATAACACTGTTCCCAAACGGAAAAAGCAACTCCTCTGTGCCCACAAACTAGTCCTGCTCTGCCAGTCACAGCTCTGTCCAGCACTCTCCTGAACAACAGCCCCTCTCCTGCCCTGGTCCTGATGTTCTTACCTGCGTGGTGGAGACCGAGGAGGAGGAGGAGGCTGGGATGGTGCTAGCAAAGGGAGACCGGTTGAGCTGTGGGAGAGACGACGTACCCTGGTGTGCCAGCAGGCTGGAAGAGAGGGGTGTACTGCACACAGCTCGGAGCACTCCGCCCCCGTGGGAAATAGGGTCCTTGTTACTGGTGTAGATCCCTGCAAGGGGAGGAGATGTGTTAAGAGAGCCAGCTCCCCTCCAACAGCCTCGGGGGGCCGCAGGATGGCCTGGAGGCAGCTGGCGTTCTGCAGGGCTTGATCTCAGAAAGGGAGGGTGACACCAGCGCACAGGACTAAGCATAACATTCACTTCAGCATCTCGCGGCCCAGCACACGGGATGTGAGGGTGGTGACAGCCCACAATCCTTCTGTCAAAAGGTGTCACAAAGTTTTCCAGCCTTCCCCCCCCCTCATTTGCTCGTGACACTCTGATGCAATCGGACAGAGAAACCACAGCATAAAGTGACTCACCAAAGCCACAAGTCAGTGGCAGAAGGGGAGTCCCGCTCTCTGCTGCCCACGCTAGTCAAGAGACTGCACTCTCGCTGAGCTAACCTGTCCCCTTCCATGATGCCCAGGGACCAAGGTGGGACACGGCCAGATAAATGAGGAAAGAAGGGTGAGGAGAGAGCGGCTGCGGAGGCAGGGGACCCATCCGCCTTCCCACCTGCTCAGGCATGCAGCAGAGCCCAAAGTTGGGTCCTCCAGTGCTCTGCCAACATCGCTCCGCAGAAGAATGAGAGAATGAGCAGGGAGAGAGCGAGGCCTGGCAGCCTCCTCCCCTTTGAAACACTGCTTTGTTGTTGTTGTTGGGGGGGGTAGGGAAAAAATTGGCCTAAGGTTATGATTATGGAGGTCAACAATTCTTGCAGCTCCTCTCCACTCTCAGGCAGCGCAGACAAATGGGCCACAGCTCCCAGACGCACACAACAAAATTATATCCCCCCCTTGCAATCTGACCTAAATCGGAGCATCTGCAAACAACCCACAATAGGCCGATGACAAGTTCTGCTGCCAGAACAGTGTCAAACCTCAGCCCCGAGCTGCAGGCCCCTCCTCTGCCTGCTGCCTTAACCCCTTCCTGCCACACATCCCGGCTGCCCTCATCCCTGCCAGGGCAGGCCAGGGGACGCATGCCTGGAACAGCTGGCAGCCTCTCAGCAGTGTTAATGGTGTGCCAGTCCTCCAACCCTACGTGGATGTGGTCAGACCAGGATGAAAGGTTTTGCTTTTAAAAGAGGGGTTAAACTTGAACCACTCATGAGAATCCCTCATTTGGGGTCAGATTGTGGTTGTTCTGGTTTGGCCTGCAAGTATCCCTGTCTGTACCACTTCAGAAATTAAGCTCTGGCTTGCTGAGGTTTTCCAGCAGTTGAGCAAGAAGGGCTTGAAATGCCCCCCAGCTCCAACGAGAAGAGAAGCTGACCCAGAGGAGATTCTAGGTTAAAGACCAACATGGAAATGAGAGACCAGACCTGCATTTTTATAGCTTCTGGGAATGAAAGAAAGGGACTGGACCCTGTGCAGATGCAGGTTCAGACACCAGCCAAACAGGATGCTGAAGAGATCAGGGCTGGGAGCAACTGCGCACACCTGGAGCCCTAAGGGGAAACATACCTGAACTCAGCAGTGGGGACTCCATGCTGAGGCTGGGCAGATTCCCCGTGTGGCTGAAGGGCCGTGAAGAGTTGCTGATGCTGGAGCTAACAAGAGAGCCCCCGGAGAAGGGTGACGAAGACGTAGACGTGGACCCAGCCAGCTGGGCACCCAAAATCTCTTTGCTTTTGCCCCCTTTCGGCCTGCCAGGCCCATGCTTATTTTTCTTGCTACCCTTGTGCTTCTTTTCCTTCAGCACCTCTCCCTCTTCCATGCTGAGGGATGGCATGCGCTTGTGGCTGCTGCTGCTGCTGCTGCTACCAGTGGCCCCGCTGCTCCCCACCGAAGGGCCACTGACGGGGTTCGAGGCCTTGTAGTCCACAGGGGAAGCATCACGGCCTCTCTGCTGGCTCACCGCGGAGGTGGAAAAGCGCATGATGGACCCAAAGCCTGAGAAGATCACCTTCTGTTCAAATATGTCCCCCTTCTGGCCTTCATACAGAGGGGAGCAGTGTGAAGAAGAAGAGGAAGAGACAGGCTTCCGGTACTTCTCGTCGTCCTGCTCAAGCTTGGGGAATGTCACGAAATCCTGGGAGCACTGCAAGGAGCTGCAGGAGGTGCCTGGAGGAAGCAGAGGGGAAGCAGATGTAGGAAGGCTTGTAGTGGCAATAACTCAGCCCACAAAGCAACAAGAGCACAGTCACAATGCAGCTCCTCTGGCACAGGCTGGTTACTGAGCTGAAGGGCATCTCTGTCACCTTCCAGCCCTGGTCCACCCCCCCAGCTGCTCTGATGCTCTCTGGCAAACAGAGATGCACACCAGCAGCTTCCCACCTAAAGACGCGCGTGTCTGCTCCCTGAGGCCCTGCATCACCACCCTCCCTCCAGCCCTGAGAAGGGTCCCAGGAGATGAACCATGCAAGCAGTTCTGACAACAGCTTGAAAAAGAACCGAGTAACGTCAGAGCAGATGGGAGCCCTGGAAGGTTTTAACTCAAATCTCAGGGGAGCCTGCGTATCAGGTTTTGGCTCAGGTCTCTCCCCCAGCACTCCTTAAAGCACTGCTGCAGACAGTACCACCTACAGAGGAGAGGGCAGGTGCTGCCCATATTGCCTGTGCACAGTATCCCCTTCCCTCCTCCCTCCACTCAGACATCTGG
Source organism: Anseranas semipalmata (assembly GCA_013399115.1). NCBI lineage: Eukaryota > Metazoa > Chordata > Aves > Anseriformes > Anseranatidae > Anseranas > Anseranas semipalmata. Next base: position 190,021 of record VXAA01004616.1, on the reverse strand, counting down.
ATCTGTTTTTCCTCGCAGTGCAGCAGGCCTGCACAGGAGGGGAGCTGTAACACTCATCTGACTCAGTTATTCCCCCTTTGCACGGAGCAAGTAGCAATGAGACTTTTCCCTTTCTCTTCAAGGGGTTAAACAGCAATCAGCAAAGTTTCAAAGCACTGGTGAAGCGAAACATCGCCCCCATTCTCCCCTCTTCTCTGGCTTCTCCTTTACCCCTTACCTGCAGGCTGGAAGGTCCCGCTGGAGGAAGCTGAGCTGAAGCCAGCCGAGCTTTTCCCACTTCCCGTCTTTTTCCCCTTGTGGCTGCTGCCATGGCTTGAGGACTTCTTGCCTTTCACCTCCGATCTCCCGACCTCTGAGGTCTCTTTGCTCCCCTCATGGTGGCTGGTGGAGCCCTGGCAAGCACAGAACACAGAGGTGACTCACTTGGGCCAGATGTGGCCACAGCAGGGGCTCTTTTTACCAATTTCCCCTTAAGAGAAGTAATTGCTCCCTCTGCCCACAAAGTGATGGCCAGCTCACATTACTCACAGGAGAACAGCAGCATTCCCCTCTACTGCTCCTTGGTGGCATCAGTCTTTATACTGCTAGGGATTACACTCATCCCATCTAACTGCAGGAAATTAAAGAGGGCACTGACAATCTGAGCACAGACACCAGAGATTCCCTGCATCACAGCAGAGAGGAGTGCTCACCCTCAGAGGGCTATTCAGCCCAAATAAAACCTGAACTTGGCAGTGATTCAAATATGTATTTCAGCTGCATCTCTCAGGTGTGCTGTTCTCTGCAAGGTCATTCCACCTAGAACTTGCCTGTCCTTTTGCTGTGACGAGAGTTTCCCTAATGCATCCACTGAAACACCTCCACTGCCAGTCCAGGGCTTTCCAAATCTACTGCAGCAAATATTTTGCATGGTGACATTGTCAGAGCAGCATCTGACCATACAACAACAGATGCTATCCAAACCCCATATAAGCCTGCAGGAGACAGGGAAGCAAGGGGGATGAAGAGTCTGGGCAGATGCTAGGAAATCCAGGAGCTTGGGATGAGAGAGAGAAGTGTGGGAGTTTAGCAGGGGGAGAGTGGGATGAACTGAAAAACAGATTCCTCAGGGCACCCACGATAGGATGTGAAACCTCCACCTTCAAGTCACTTCAAAGCCAAACACGCAGCGTTCAAAGACCGCTTCCTGCAAGATATTACTGCAACCAAATCAATATTATGGATATAGTTCCAATGTGATGGACACAGCCCAAAACAGAACACCTGTACATTAATGCAAACACCTTTTATTTCTTACTGAGAGCAGATATAAGAGAGACACAGAGAAGCACAATACCTTTCTTACATTCCACTACCCCTGACTCCAGATGACCTTTTCTTAGGGAGAGCTAAAGAAAAAAGGGCTTGTAATGCAGACTCATGAATGCCCAGATAAAAATCTTTCCCCATTCCTCCCACATGGTTTAATCACTCTGCACAATGCAACAGCTGGCAGCCTAACACACACCAGATGTGCCGGGAATATGAAAGACAGGAGGAAGGGAGTGGTGGAAATTAGGGGGGGGAGAGGGGGGAATCTGTATTTTCTCATCACAGACTCCTGGATGTAGGAGATTAAGCCTTCTTGATTTATGATCTCAGAGGGAGCATGAAAATCTTTCCGACTTTCCACATCTGCCTGGGGGGGGGGGAAGGAGAGCAGTGTCTGGGGGCTATGGGAAGTCCTGAGACTGTTCACAAAGTCACACGAACGAGATGGCTCATGTCTCAGCAGAAATGCAAAGCCCCAAATTTTCCCCCCATAAATTCATCTCTTTGGAGCTCCGCACAAGGTGCACGAGGCCACAGGAGGGCAGGGGGAAACCACGTGAGAAGACATGTTCTAAATCTGGAGTGTCAGGAAGGGAGTGCAGGGCAAGTAATGAATTAGTGCAGGGTGGAAGGGGGAAATCTGAGCTGGGAAATAAATCTTAATTGCAAAATTAAAGGCAAAAAAATAGAGGGGGAGAGAGGCTGAGCTGGCAGTGGATGGACAGACCCTCACCTGCAGGGCCGATCTGACCTCACAGACCTCCCTGACAGACTCCCAGAGATCTGGGGGGCAGGATTTTACCACCTACTGCCAAACGCTGTCCTAGGCGGTGTTTGCCAAACAGGTCACGGCAGATGGATCTGTACAGAACTACCGTGAGCCCCCCTCACCACAGAGGGCCCTTCTCCAGCAGCTGTTCCAGAGAGCCTGCACGTGGGGCGAGGGCCCAAGCGCTGCAGCTGAGGAGCAAAGGGAGGGAAACTGAAACCGCACTAAATCACTTCCCCTCTCTGTGCCTCTATTTCTTCCCCACTTTGCTCCATGGAGCCTGCAAGCTCTGTGTGGCACTGCAGCCTTCCAGGAGACACATGTGAACTGCCAAGCACAATACGGCCGTGATTTGAAGGGGAGGGGCCCGCTACCTTAATGCCAATATTAATAATAGCAACGAGGGCTGCAATCCCATCACCTCCCTAATGAAGGAGATTCTCCAGCCCCGGGCTGCTGCCTAGAGGAAGCAGGACTGGAGAAACCTGCATGCTGGCTGCTTACATTGTACATAAACACAGGTCTTAATCTCTAGACCGCTGGCTTTTCTCCAGCACGGAAAACTGTATGTATGTGTGCATGTGCAGAAACACTGACGTTTTGTGTGTTTTGCAAACAGGTGTGCATGGGGGAGCGCATGCCGCAGAGAAAAAAATAGGGAAGCGCTGAGGAAGTGAGAGCTCTCTTTCAAAATGAGGTAGCAGTTACCTTTTGAAGACCTGTTTTAAGCAACCAAGTGAAAAACGTCACCAGAATAAACCCGCTGCCCCAGCTGGAGGTGACAGGCTGGCAGGGAAACTCCTGCCTTCGCCCCTGAGCCGAAGTCGCGCGGGCACCCAAGCACAGGCATGCACGCACCTCCTCCCCCCGGCACTCGCTGTCCCCCGAGGGGCCGTACCTGTCTCCTGGCCTCTTTGTGACACTGTGCGGCACCCAAGCTCTTCATTCATTAATTTATTTATGGGAAATCAGAAGAGCATCTCTTTGCCTCCTGATTGGCGGGACGAGCTCCTAGAGGGAACCACTGACGAAATGCAGAAGGGGTGGGGGAGGCCAGAGCAGCCTCGAAAACACAGAGCTGCTTTGCCCTGGATTAAACTACTGGCGAGGGGAAGCAGGGAGGACACGAACGAGGAACAATGCAACGAGAGCAGGAGCTCCTCCAGCCCACACACCACAGAGCGATGTGCTGAAGCAGCCACCCAGGCAGACCGTAAGCATCAGCTGCCTTTCCAGGCTGGATTGCTCGGGAGAGGTCAAACGAGTCTCCATCGGGAGCTTTGGGCCAAGGCGCTTGTACGAGCTGCAGCATCTGTGTCTGAGCCACTCGCAGCCTTTACCACGTCCCTTCCCTCAGCATGGAGATCAGGCAGCACTGGGCTGCTGTTCTTGTAGGTAGGGAGAAGAGACACAGATGGGCTGAAGGCTGTATTTTTAACTCCCTGATGTCACTGGTAAATTCAAACTCATGTCAGGACAAGGGATGCTAAAAGGCTCAGGGATGCTTACTGCAAACATCCATGCTGAGACACGCTTTGATTAGCAGGGGGAATCAGCAGCCTTCCCCCACAAACCCCTACCCCATCCCAGCTACTGGATTTGCCTGAGCAAAGCACAGCGCAGAGGTTCCCGGGATCTGTCAGCTCCGGGCCTGCTGGTAGACGCCGAGAGCTCAAATAACAGTGGGAAACCTGGAAAGCCTCCCCGCCTCCGGTGGCGTCTGCAGCCGCACGCTCTTCGCCCTGCTGCGCTCCCTCTCCCAGCACCTGATGGGGTGGGTGGGTGCGGGGAGCCCTTGGCATCCGCGGCTTCAATTACAAAACCCAGAGCAAGCCAGATGTTGCAGCCCAAAACACGGAGCATGTGTGAGTGTGTGTCAACAAGTGATCATGATGTCTACAGCTGGCAGAAGAAGGCAGCTGGGGTGGCTTGCAATCCTGCAGATTTACTGCAAGTGCAACAGAGAGCGGCAGGACGGCTCCCCAGGGGCTCTTGCAGGGGGAGACAGGGGGAGAGGAGCGGCTTGGTGCGTGCCGTTCGGCGCGCTTGCTAACACGGAGAGCCAGCACCGAGCCCCAGCTACATGGCTGGACCCTGAGCACAGAAAGCGCCTGCTGAATGTGTCTGGCAGTGTGTGGCTGCAGAGCCGGAGCAGCCCCGGCTGCCAAGCCTTGCTGCTGAGACTCATTGCTCCTCCCCTGGCAAGAAACCCTCCCCTGCCCCAGGCCCGCTCCATGAATGCCATCTTTCCAAGAGGCTTTTCAAAAGCATTACTAGTTGGCAGCATTTTGGAGTTTTTGGACAGACCACATGAAATAGCTAGAAGCTATTACAGCCAGAAACTATTACACAGAAGGGATGTTTTCTGCCTTCCTCCCACTCCCCCAAAGTCTGCAGGAGCTCCAAGTAGCCAGCATGACAACAAATGAGAGCCTATATCCCGCACAAATCCACTCTCTACAGCCCCCTCCAAGTCCATCCAAAAGCCCTAGCCCAGGAGCACCTCTGGGGGATTTTCAGTCCATCTGCTCTCTCATGGGGATGCTCCTGTGCCCCACGAGCAAGATCTCCTGCCCCTCTTTGAGAGCAATGGCAATCGCACCGCCCAAGGACACTTGTCAGAGGCAGGAGGACAGCTCAGAAGAAGTGTTATGAAGAGTCATTTACATGCTGTGAATTCACACCCTAGTTTCACTTTCCGGTGTAGATGAGAGCTGAGGCCACCACCATGTTTTCAGTATGTTCATCCCCCAAACCAGTGAGGCAGTGAGAACTTGTCACTGCACAGATGGGACACGGAACCCTGGTTGGGTCCAAGTGTCAGATATTAATGATATTTAGATTCCTAGAAGACGCAGGGAAGCACTTCAGTGAGACGTTCAAAACTCTGGCAGAAGTCAGAGGTCTAGCACAATTGATTTCAAGAGGAAGACTGAAACCACATCAAAGGATCTTCTTCATGACTAAATGGTTCAAGAGGAGCACAGGGTGGACGACATAGTAGGTGAAAGTTGGAACTGAAAAATAAAGCTGGTTTGCAAAATTAAAGAAAAATGGGAACCCAGAGGCCAGGCTGCCTGAGGGACTGAGGAAGTGGGATACACCACTGTTCCCCCAAAGCAACAAAACATGGTTTCACTGCTGTCAGCCTAACCTGGTAAACTAATTTGAAAAGTCCTTCTGACTTTCTGTATGGCTCTGAGGAGCTCTGCTCCTCGTGGAATTCTGAGGGGTGTCAGCTGGGGAGTTTCTGCTCTGGTTCATTGGGTAACTTGGAGAAAACCATGGAGGGGATAAATGACTTGCCCAGGATCATGCAAGTGGTAAAGACAGGAACAGATCCCAGCTCTTTTTAGACTCTAGCTATGGCCCAGCAGGGACTAGCAATGCTCTTCTGCACAGTCACACCACCAGCGTCAGCTTTTGGTTTGCTGCACGTACCCTATCCACTCCCCAGTACACTGTGCTGGGATGAGCAGTACTAATCTAAGACCCAGAAAGAACAAAGGTGGCTTGGGCTTTGAAGAGGAAACCTGTTTGGACGTACTACATTAATGTGTCTCCAAGTTTTACATTAGTCTAACCACTGCAATGCTACACTGGTGCAACCATCCAGAAAGCCTCATGCAACGACCCCGAGGGTTGTAGCAGGCTGCTCAGCAGCTCTTACATCTGATCCAGAGTGGCTGCTTTTTGGTAACAGAGAGTTTGAACAATGCTTTGAGAAACTATGCACAAAAAAGCAAGGGAAATACATTCTTTGTTATGAGGATTAATAATAACTCCTTAGGGAAACACTAAAACCCTGTCACTCAAGCACAGCTACAGTAATTAGGATCTCCTGAATTTTAGCTTACAAAGAGTTGAAAGCTGCCTGTAAAACTGAATTGCACCCTTCCCTCCTTATTTATAAAGGTCTGTCAGGGCTCTGGAGGAGACAGTGGTGTCTAACAACTACTCTAGCTGCCCAAGAGTCAGGTTTTGGATTTCAGTTTAGCTTGAAAATAATCTTCTTAGGCCATCAGCTCCTGACAGCTCTGTTAACTGGGTGAATCTGCTGTTCCCAAAAGCCAGAGCTGAGCTGCCTCAACACAAGTACAGGTAAGTCAAGAGTGATTGCAGCTCAGAAGCTATTCCTCCATTCCGTCCTGCTGCAGCTTTCTGCTTCTCCCTGCCTAAGACTGGCTTTGCTATTTCAGCTCTAACCTGCATCTCCTCCCTGATTCCAGGCTTGGCCCCACACAGAAGACAGAAATCCTGTTCAATCCTAACCCAGAACAACCCTGTGCTAATCAGCAGGAGCTTTCATTCTTCCAGACTGCCCCTGCAGTGCTTCTCACGTTTGCAGACACTGCTAGCCTGTGAATTTTCATTTTCACAAGGCAGTCCTACCATGTATAGGACACATAAGCCTTTCCAAGTAGCATTTCTGTGCCCAATAGGACATTCCTGGGACGTTATTTATTTGTTCTAGCGGGAGCTCAGCCCTAATCATACTCTCACTTAGACCAGAACAGCCCTGCTAAGGAGCTGCATTAATTTACTTTCCCACTACAGAGAGGAGGGCACAACTCCAAAGGTCCATGCACTGGAGTAACCTCACTTGTTCCCTGACCCTGAACAACTGCAAACTTGGCCTTCACCTTGTTGCATGCAAGCTTGAGGCAAGTTCCACTGCGCCTATTCTGCTGTACTGGAGTTTGGATCTGGCATGAATTACAGAAAGCTCAGGGCTGTCCTGATTTACAGCCAGGTGCAAGAGCCCGTGTCAGCAGCACGCCTCCAGCAGTGAACAGCAGAAACCCACTGACATCCTGACTGTGCCACACCAGCCCATGAGCCCTGGGCACTGAGCAGTCTCTGGGCAGACAGACCCACACAATCCAGGGAGGTCCTCCTTCTTCCTACCTCAGGAGCAAAACACGCCACCACACTGTGCCTGTCTGCCCGAATTTTCCCAAAACGGAGGAACTAAATGGGACCCAACCTCCCGTTGTCTCACAAAGTAAAGCAACCTCTATTATGCACTTTGAAGATCTTCTGTGCGTGTAAGATTGTTTTTTCCCCCTAGCTATATCAGTTTGTCTAATAAAGGATAACACCTCCTCCCGCAAGCCTTGCCTTGCTTATCTACCTGCCTGAGCTGTTTACAATGTGGCAGTAGAAAAGGCCAAAGCATGGATATTTATCTATTCTGCGAGAGATTTAAATCTGAACATCTGCTGCAGAACAGGCTGGCACTTACAGCTCAATCACTTGGGAGTTTAGCTCCATGATTGTGTCGTCAGTGCTGACAGAAATGAAGACAGCTGCCGTGTTAAATTCCCAAGGCGGGCGTCAAGGTGGGGAGTCAGGCAGAGAGAGTGAGAATGTGACGAATCAGGAATCAAAATAAATGGACAAAAGCTCTCTCTCTACTCTTCTGCATCATCCTTCCCACGTCCTAGGGAAGCCAGCGTTGGTTTTCCCCTATCCTCTCTCCCCACCCTGCATTCACACGCTCGCATCCTGCGGGTTTGGTACCTTTTCTGCAGCGACGGGCACTGAGGATGGCGTAAGGCTGGTGGGAGATTCTGGACGTTTTTTGTGCTTCTGTTTAGGTCTTTCCTTGTCCTTACGACTCTGCAAAAGAAATCAGAGAATACTGGAAGGCTAACTTTTCCTCTGCTGAGAATAGCAGTTGTAAGGGAAAAGAAAGGAGGGTGTGTAGGGGTGGATTTACAACCATACATTCATATTCCTCTTTCCTCCTCCACCCATCCACAAGAGCCCAGTATCCCTTCCCCCACATCCCAGCTTCTGGCTGGGAGCATCCCACTATCTCTACCCCAGCTGCAGCCAACATCTGGAGCGCAGAATATCAACAGAAGCCCCCGAATCAGTTTATGGTAAGATGATAGGGAAGGATTTAACAAGCTCTGGCTGATTTCAAGAAACCTGAGCTTTCCTCTTGCTATTTCCCCAAAGGGGCTCTGTGCCCCCTTATCCTTGCTCTCTACCTTCTTCAAAGGTTTCTCAGATACACCCTGTACAGCCAACAGAAGGATCCTGACTTCGGCACGTGTTGCACATGCACAGGTAAAGAGATCAGTCAGTGGAGATCTCAGAAACTATGCTTGAATCTAACCCAGAGATCCTCCCCGTAACTCCCCTCCCAACAGAGAACAGCTGGTCTGGGTCCATCTCTGCTAACTGGAGCCAGACTATTTAGATTGATTTCTTCATCCTGTTTTTTCTCTCACTAAAACCCCAGAAAGATGGGATTCTTCAAATTGCAAACCAAGGAAAAATCATGGCCTGAGAAACACTGAGTCCTGCCCACCCTGCTTTTATAATCTCCTGGGGAATGGACTGTAACCAAGGTGGCTATTCTTATCTCCGGCTATCTGGATGTTTATGCTAAAACTGAGATGTTTTCAGGGAAAGGACTGAAAACGAAAACCTCTGTGATAGGCCATGGCTCCCACTGAAGTCAGTGGGGCCTGCGGATGCCCAAGCCAGCTGGCAAACAGGATGGATGGATAGGAGAGCATGCTCCATCACACACTGCTGCTTCCTCCTGGTCTTCCTCAGCTGCATGCTCCTGTGGGGACATACTCGGCTGACAACAGGAGCTTTTCTGTGCTGCTGTTGTCAGCTAAAGGCATGGCCTTCTCGGCTGAAGCTGCAGAAACTTTTGTGCTCAATTCCAGACTTGCCAGTGTGGTCACTGGTCTGTGAACCAAGAAAGCTGCTATCAGATAAACCCCCGCATGAGATGCAGGGCTTAGAAAAATCCACCCTCGTTTTTGTGCGAAAGGATGCCTATTCTGGTACTACTCCCTCACGTAGGTGTTTTATCCTAGAAGCTGAAGTCCTTACTGCCGACCGAAGGTGTGTTCAGAACAGAGCAGTCACGTGGGAGTTCATCGACTCTCCAGAAAGATGTTGATTGCTTCCTCATGCAGGCAAAGCCCTGAGGCTACAGCTGCCAGCACACGCCAAAGATGGGATGCTGTCAGAGGGAAGATGCAGTAATAGATGAGCTCCACTGTATGTTTGTTTTTTTTGTTTTTTTTTGAAAGAGAAGTGAGTGGAATAATTAACTTACAAGACAATAAGCTAAATGGAAAAGAAAAGAGCAGGAGAAGGGACAGGAGGAAAAGGCTAGAGCAGGCAGGCATGAAGTCATGCAGAGGTGAAGCAAAAGCGCTCCAGAAATCAGCACCTCCCAGTGTGGGTTTGGCTGAGCTCTCAGCGCACTTGAAAAGGAGGCCCACGCTGCAGCCACCAGAGACCCTGCCAGTGTAAATCTGCCACGGAACCTTTTTCTGGGATGAGCTGGTGAAAAAGGGAGGCAAATCCAGCCAAAGCTTCACTGCCCTTGCTGAGTGTCTGACCAAGTACTAGCAACGCTACCAATATCCGTCATTTTATCGTTAGACTCCTGGTGTTTGTCATATCTGTTAAAGCCTCAGTTCCTGGAGCTACAGTCCTATACAAGAATCTCTGTTTTCTTTTTTTTTCCCATTCTTCAGTACACATTTACAGTTTTGGCAGCGAATAAGGAAAGCTTGAGAATGTGATTTCTACAGACTAAGTGCTGAAACACAAATTAAAACGAAATCTTTACTAAATCTCATAACGTTTTAAATACTTGGGGGCTTCTATGCTATAAATACTGTCTAAGTCTCCTGGGCCATCTACGACAGCAAGATGGGGAAACTGCAGCCCAGAGAGTTAAGCAGCTTGCCACAGACCGTGTGCGTGTCAGTGGCGGAGCTGGGACTGGCTGCTCATTATTCGAGTAGTAGTAACAATTTGCACTCACTTGATAGCACATAGCAGAGAATTTCAACGAGCTCAAGAGAGCTTTTTAATATCTGCATCTCATTTTACAGAAGGGGAAACCAGGGCACATGGGATGAGAGCTTGCAAAGGTTTCACAGAAAGTCATCAAAGATTCAGAAAGAAGAGTCAGGCACCCCAACCCCACCTGGACACACGGTTGCCTACTTGCACATGCTGCCAGAGCCACCCACAGAAGACAGAAACGGAAACAGGCGCCAGATACCTCGTTACGATATGTTTTGTCAACTGCACAAACCCTGGTCCTTAAACTTCCTGGATACCACAAAGCTTATTCTCTCACTTTCTGACCCCCAAATGTATTTCAGTCATGAAAGTGCAACAGGATAAGATGCTGTAAATGCCAATGAGGCTGCACTGGAATCGTTTAACTTCACATATCACAGCCAAGATGAGACAAGAGAGACCAAGCCGTTCTGGCTAATGACAATGAACCTCCACACCTACCTACACACACACATGCGCGTGCGTGGAGAAAGGCACGAATGTCCTGACTGTCACCACAGCCAACCATAAGACCTCCCACAATTTCATTGTGATGGCAACAACCAACCTCACATCCTCCAGCTTCAAAATCCTGGCTGTCTCCTGTCTGAAAAATCTCTCTTCACTGTCGGCAGTGCAGAGTCTACAACAGCTAGCTGAGCAGTCCTCCGGTTATATGTAGGAGTGCGGACATATGTACATATTCAGCAAGAACCCAGCCTGCACAATAGGGACCAGATTTCTGGAACCCTCAGCTCCCAATCAGATGCTTGGATAAATGATCAGGTTTTCCAAAAAGCTAAACGCTGGGTATTGAGCTCTTTTGAAGATCTGGCCCTGACTACATGTGCTGAGCAACTGCACTTTGAACTGTTTAGAAAATCTGTCCCACAGAGACCAGCTTTCGTGCTCTGCTCAAAGGCCTGCGCTGCAACCAGAACCCCCGCAGCCTGACGAGGAGCTGAACCGCGCTTCTGCTCCGAGCCGCCGCACGCAGCCCCAGGCCGTGCCCGCAGCACACCTCGCCCCCCCGGTGCCCACCCAGCACCTCTCCCCCTCCCACGGCACCTCCTCCTCCAAGCTCCGTGCAGCTCCTGCTCGGGCAGGGCAGAACCCACAGGCCCTGGCGCCCAGGAGCTCTCTGGGCTGCAGCCAGCAGCCCTTAAGCTTTGCAGAGGCCGGGTGCTCGCTGCCTTTGCACAGCCAGCAGTACCCCCCTCTCCCACCCTCCAGTTACTCTCTAACACTTCTGGGTACTTGGGCAACAGGATTTGACTTCTTCTTCAGTATTACTGGTGAAACGCAGCGCCCTGGGGTAAACGGGCATGACAATTAACGCCACTGCCCGGTGGAGGTTCTGCAGACGGGCCGGGCTGCCCCCAGGCCAAGGCGCTGGTGGGAGGGCGACGCCGGCTGCCCGCAGAGACAGAGGCCCTGGGACGGTGACGGGCTCAGTCCCTCCTGGCTATCCTGCCTGTGTTGACAGGCACTAGGACGACCTGGGGCGTTCCCCTGCTTGCACCAGCGGCTTTTAAACGTGTGGGTTCTCTCCAGGAACCGGAAGGCTCCAAATGCTTCCTGCAGTAGCCGCAGGGTGCAAACAGAGAGGGGAGGGCAGGAGGAGAGGAGGGAAGCAGCACCGACCCCTGCCTCTCAAGTGCCCCCTCCCCACCTGGCTTTTCTGTGCCCAGCACTTCGTCTCCCCAGCACACAGGCGCTCTCCTCTGCAAACCCTCCTTCCAGGAAACCTTACAGGCAGTACAGCCACTGCCCCCTGCCCAGCCTGCCCACGGAGACCTGCCTGGCTGTGCCATGAAGCAGGACTCGGGGGAGGAGGAGGAGGAAGGGAGGATGCACCGTGCACGGGAAACCTTTCACCGCCCCCATCCCATCTCTGCACGCAAAAGCTGAGCCCTACCTTGCAGCCGCTCGGCGCTCCCTGCAGCAGGCGGGCTGGCTGGGCGAGCTGCGGTCTGCAGGGAACATGAACCTGCCCCCAGCAACAAACTTCATGGAAAACAAACTCTCCCCATGCAGGACTGAGCAGCTGGGGCTTGGCATGTGGGCACGGAGCAGGCCAGGCCTGCGGCGGGGGGAGCGCGGCCGCATCGGGGGCGTGCCAGCGACACAATCTCCCTTCGAGCTCCCCAGCGCAGGAGGAATGAAACAGGATCTCTCGCTGCCAAAAAGGGTTGTGCACAGCTTCTCTTGCTCCCCCCACTGCCGTCTCCCCTTCCCTGAGCCCCCTCTTCTAATCTGCTGGACACCAGCAATTGGATCATTAAAAGTAGATTGGGCAGGGGAAGCAGGGAGGGCAGAGCCAGGAGCTGGGAAGAGCCCAGCGGGCTCCGCTGCTCCCTCCCTCTTTCCCAGGCTCTCTGCACTCCCTGCCCGGAGGAGGAGGAGGAGGAGGCCTGGCTCTGGGCTGCAGCCATGGCAGCCGCAGTGAGGAGGAAGGCAGCACCGGGCAGAGGGACACCAAAGCCCTGCCTGCAGCCTCGCTTGCACCAGGGCTGCTCAGGGGATTTTGAGGGGTTGCTCTGAGACGCACTCCGAGTGCGTGAGAGCTTTTACACAAGGACACGCGGCCAGCCCTCGCTGGGCTTTGCAATGTGATCTGAAATTATTGCTGCACCCCCTGCTAACTGAAGGACCTGCTAGGGTAGTTAAACACCTGCATAACAAGAGGCCCCAGAAAGCCAGTCAAGGATGCTACAGAACAAGGCTACTGTGGCTAGATCAGAGCAGATTTAGGTTCAGCACTCCTTCCCCAAAAAACTGCATCGGTCTTGCAAGCAGACATCTGCATCCCAACCAGAAAAAATGTCCACTTTGCTCTTCGGTGCCTGCATGGAAACAAAGCTCCAAGAGGCAGACCTCCGTCACCAACTCAAACACAAAGCCCCTCACAGAATCCAGCGGGTTTACATTTCAGCCCAGTGCAACTTCCCAGTGCGCCGATCTGCCCGGCCAGTTCTTGGCTCGTTTCCTCCGCTGGCACCAGGGCCAGACAGACAGACAGGCAGTGGCAGTGGGGAGGGAGGCTGCGCCGTGCATCTGCTCAGCCTGCATGGGACTGGGGGCTACAGGGAGAAGGGGGCAGGACAGCCACAGTCCTGGTGTCCCAACAGAGCCCCCCCGTCAGCGAGGGAGGCAGTTCAGGAGCTAAAGGTGTGTTAGGACCGGGGAGAACTGCCTCTGTACCCAGCCCTGAGGCATAACTGCAGGTGGGTTTATTTGCTCCAAGTCTCTGCCTCTCTCCTACGTCACTGGAAGTCTCCGGGACAGGGACTGCTCCTCTTAGAAGGATGTCCTATATCCAAATTAAGTCCCCTGATTTTGCTCATGGGTTCCAGGTATTCACTAAGAACAGCACTGGATGAGGGTCTCTCCTCATGGGGTTTATGCCTTAAAATGTTGTAGCGTTTCAGAGGTCTGTGCTCTTGTCCGCTCCTGGTGTGACAAACTTCATTCCGCAGAGCGTGGTAATTTTTTTCTGTGCATTTCCAGCAGACAATATAGGTGACAGAACATCTGTACTTCATTCAACCCCTGTGCGTCATCCAGCATTTTCTTGGTATTTAGCTATTGTTTTCTTTCTTTCTTCTTTCTTTTTTTAAACAAACCCTGCAAAGGCTCCCACAGGGTAGAGCACACACATTGCAATACCAAACCCAAAGAAATAAATGGGGCTGTTTTTTCTAAGGCCTGGTGTGTTCTGAGGAAAACCCAAAGCCTGGAGCTTCCCCATTTTCAGGACGGCACAGAAGGAAACGCTTGGGTTGGTATCATTTGTGCCTGCAAGGGGCGGGGGATCCTGACGCTGGTTGCAGTCCCACATCACAATTGTCCCTTGTCCCGCAGAGAACAAGACTCTTCACAAATGCCAAGCTGCTTTATAGCAGGGCTTAGGAGTCCAAATCCTGAGTCTTTGCTGTCTTCCTACTCCCACTGAAGCCACAGGGTTAAATCCAGTGCCCCTCACTTAGTCAGTTTTCCTCTGTAAAGCCTCAGTAAACAGCCAGAGCCCTGCGCTGGGAGGGAGCTGTCAGGCACCGAGCTCCTTGTGGAGCGGAGAGCCACGAGTACCTGCAGCCCGGGGACTCGCACACATGCCTTGGTCTGCCGTGAGCGTTCAGCTCCCCTGCACCGCCTCCAGCTCTGCAGGATGGGACCGGCCAGCTGTGCAGCTGGACAGGCTCAAGAAAAAGCTGCTCTACTTCAGGTCAGCGCAGCAGCACGCCCAGTTCCCCTGAAACACGTGCAAGCAGATCATGCACTGCTAGTCACGTACTCCGAAACCCTATGGGAAGTTCAACCCCCTCTCCGGGCACCCCTTTGAAAGTCTGCGTGCGCACGCTGCCTCACGCCCGTCCTTCCTCCCTGCACTCCACAACCCCCCCCAGACCTGCAAGCGACCCAGCACCTCCGGCAGCCGAGTGCCTTCCTCACCCTGCCCGTCTCAGCTGCTTTGCAGACCTCGTGCCCCTCTCCGTGCTGCCTCCCCACTAAGAGGAAGGAGAAGATCCTGCACTTGAACTGCGGCCATGCCAAGCGACCCCAGCCCTGAAGGGGCCCCTGCTGGACCCGCTGCTCACAAGCACAACAAGCCGTCAGGCGGGGAGAGCGGCGAGGCAGCAGCGAGACGGAGTCTCTGCGTGCTTGTGAGGAACCCAGAGGCTAACAATAGTGGCAAGCGCCACTGAGAAGCCTATAAATAAATCCACAGTCCTCCTGTTTTCGCTCTCCCCCTGGCGCTGACCTGCTTTCCAGCCAGAGCCGGGAAGCAGCGCTCCCCTGCCCTACCTGCCAGCCACGTGACTGCGCTCCCACCCCACCACCAGAAGCTGTGCAAATATAGAAACCCGCTGCCAGTCCCCAGCCTTGGACTTGCACCGTCTGTCAGTTATAATTACAGCTGAGCTCTCCAAAGCTGCCGTCAATCACCCCGATCCTGCCCTCTCGCCGCCCCCTCCGCCTGCTCGTTGGCTAAAAATAGCACGTTCCAGCGCAGCGCTTCACCTTGTGCCAAGCGCTCGCTCCCGGTCCATGGCACAGATGCTCTTTCTCCCTCCTCCTCGCCTCGCAGCAGCTGAACACACAAGAGGAGTAAATACTCCAAATATGTTTTAGCCTTGTCGGCAGGCGGAAATTTACTGACTTGGTGTCAGCACTGGGGTAGGCACGACTTTGGACGTGCAGGCTTGGAAAGAGAGGTCTGCCTTGTTTGCCCACCTAGCAGGTACGGTTTGGGCAAGCTTCCCAAACACCTACCGGGCATGGTGGGCAGCGTTTCAAACTGGATATTGAGGGATAACCTCTGTGAATAAACAGGGAGATGGCTTTCCTGCCCACACAGTTCATGGACTCTCAGCTGGGCCTGCCACAAGGGTGCCAGCAGGTATTAACTGATGGCCACGCTGCTTTTGAAAGCCTGGATGCCCTTGTCCCCTAGAAACTGGGCTGAGATCCATCAGACTTCAGCCACATAACCCCCCAGCATGTCATTGGGTGTTTCTGGGTGGGGGTCACTATTATTACCATTCATAATAAGTTATTCATTGTGAGGATGCCCGCTGCAACAAGACAAAAACAAACAAACAAAAAAGAACTAGACAGCCAGACACCTAAAGCAAGACTTAAAAAATTCACACCACAATTTGCATGGACATCACCAACTGGGTTTATGCAACAGGGTAAATTTGTCTCTTGACCATAGTGGTATATATTTTATATATATTTTATCCTATATTTATAAATAATAAATAGCTCACAAGCCTCTGGCCTCCTCGTTTCTTTTGGTATAGACCCTTCCACACTGGAACCTGCACCCATATCAGAACCCAGGAGTCTGCTGGGATTCTGCCTTACACATTCACTGCTGTTTTTCCTTGAAATATGAGCCTTCATCACGTGAGTCAGTTGGTTAATTATGAACCTTGGTGTGCTGTTAACATGTCCTGTAACACTGCAGCAGTTTTGATGAGTATATCTTAATCTGCGCAGTTAAACAAATAACTGTTGTACCTGTCAGATCTGGCATGCGATTCTCTTCTTAATACTTGTTCGGCAAAAATAAATTATTTTCACAGGTAGATTTCAAGCAGGTGGTCAATCTGACTAACAAAGTACTACCTAGGTTATACTAACTACTGTTGTTGCCTACAATTAACGTGCTGGCCACAATGCAGATTACTAATCAGTCTTCTAAAACTTGGACTCTGGGATCTGAGGACAATGACCTCCAGTTTATGTTCCTGAGCTGCTGTATTTAAAACCACAGCCCAAAGTACTTTCACACAGATCAACTCAGCAGCTGGAAACCATAGCACAATGTCATCCTTAAAGTGGACCTGCCATAAGACAGAAATGGGAAAGGCCCACATTTCATAGGTGTGTTCTGCCAGGACCCCTCTGGTATCATCTGAACTCACAAACTTGGCTTCACATTCCCCATGGTTGTGCTGCTCTATTTCCATACACATTTCTAGAGTTGTGTTTAAAAACACAGCCGCTATTCACATCTCTGACTGCGCAGCTCTGCAGAGTCAGGGCTCACCTGAGGAGCCATCAGTGCTCTCTGCACACTCTTCCCCTTCTCACCTCCATCCCACGTGCCTCTGCCTCTGGACTGACAGCTCTGTGCAGATCTTACCTTCTTTGGCCTTTCGTGGTGGGATACATGCTTCTCTTGAGCAGGGGATGTGGATCGACTCCGTCTTCCAGCAATGAAGGTGCTACCTCCAGAGTGACGTGAGGTCTTCTGAGGTAAGTGGGGAAGGGAAGAGATGGAGAACAGGGATGGGAGGCAGGGAGCGAGAGAGGAAACTGTTATAGAGTCCAGCTTTAACTGTTACGGTGAGCAATGTTATGGTAAATGGCTTGTCTACAACATGCAGGACCAAATTCTATTTGTACCAGATGCCCACCCTCGTTACTAACACAGGGACCACAGTGGATACCACACTAGTGGGCTTACAAACAACGTGTAGGTCTAACTCCTCAAAATACTGGTTCTTGGTGGCCCATGCACACTGACACTTCCAAGAAGAAAGGCTGCTAAGAGACCGTTCTGTAAACAACAAGATAAATGGTAGCAGCAATGTTGCTCAGACAAATCAGTCCTCCTGAGCAGCAGTGTCTGTCTTTTGGTCTTGCATGGGGCATGGGGGGGTGTGCGGAAGGATGCTCTGTTCTCAGACTCCAGGCACTAGCAGAAATCCTGCTATCTATCTCAGCATCAGTAAATTTGATACAGAGCTACACTTGTATCAGATACTGAGGGTACCTGAAGGGCAGGGAAGGTGTCCTCCAGTTTGACTTTGAGGGGAAGCTCAAGACATCAGTCACTGTATGTGACAGCACTGATAAGCAGGAAGGAAAGTGGGAAAAGCCAGCAACAAAGGAGCCACTGATACAGAAAGCTGTACTGAGAGGATCAAGTTTCCTTTTTGCTGGAGGGGGGAGAGCAGGTGTCTACTAATTATGCAGAACAGGAAAAGGGTTCCTCTCTTTCCTCTCAGTCCTGTAATTAATAGGGGGAAATCCTTTGCCCCAAATACCCCTCAAACTGCCTGTGAATGACTCCATGTCTCTTCTGGACTGTCCCTGTCCTCAGGCAGAAGTTCAGGCTGCTCTGTGTTACACCCTCCTGCCCAGGGTGCCTAATCTACTCTAACTCCCTGGCTGCTCTCTTTTCCTGTCTCAAGTTGCCCCTTACACCAGGGGCAGTGCTTTAGCATCTTTCTTCTAAGAGAAAACATTGCTTTGACTTCTTGGGCCTTCTTTTTCAGCCATACAGACTGGGTCAGGGAAACCAAAGCAGATGGAAGAATTCAGCCTGTAGTTTTGAAAATGGGTCTAAAGATGCTATAAAAATGCAAGATGCAAATTAATCTTTATTCCAAGTGACTCTGCCTGAGTGGCTGAAAAGAGAAGCATCCTGCAGACCTTGTTTATGTATTCCTGGCATTTCTTACTGCTCAGAGCACAGATACAATCTAGGATGAAGACAATGCCTTATATGTGACAAAAAACTCACCATTTTATTGAAGTGGTACTTGCAGTAGCCACAATATTTGACATTGTCGACTTCTAGGACTTCCTCTTCACATAAGAGGCCAGCCATCTGGGCACTGAAATACATAACAATCAGGAGGAGGATAATGCAAATTGTCCAGCCAGACAACATATCCCATCAATGGGCAAACAATAGTTCAAGATACCCAGGCAAGGTCTTGAAGTCCCCTGTCCTGCTTGGCAAATAGCTTTCAAAGACCAAGAAAAGAGTTCAGACTATTTTTAATTCATATTAAGATCTTTAAAATTGTCAGTACTTTACTACCAAATTGTTTTGCAATTTTGCTTTTTCTTAAGCGAGGCCTGGGCAACCAGTAACAATTCCAACAAAAGACATATCATGAACAAGGAATCCACATAAAGCTGGGAATCCCCATCTTCTACTGATAGGCAATGTTGTTTTCAGGCTTCGGGGGTACTTGAGGATATCAGCTCTTAAAATCACATCATCTAGATGATACTCTTGTGTGTGCTGTGCTGAAAAGGAACATTCCTGGGTTGTGACTCATCTTTTCTCTTCTTGGATTCCACGCAGTCCTAGGGAAATCCCCAGACTTCATTCTCACCAGGGAAGGCTTGCTGGTGAAACCTCAGCCTTCCTGGGGAAGTTCCGCTCACAAACTGAGCAAGGATGAGATACCCCTTGCCTAAAATAAAAGCAGGGTGATATTCCCAAAACCCCATGCCACCTGTTTGGTGCAGCCCCAAAGCCATAGCAGCCAAACCAGTAGCTGGGGCTGTTCCTGAAGTGATGCTGTGGGGAACTCACCAGGTGACATGGAAAGCTTGCCGGCAGCCGTGTCGGTTACAGGCCATGCATGCTCCAGAGGCTGCTTTGCTCTCCCTGCCCTGCTCTTCACAGATGTAGCATGTCTGCAAAAAAGGAAAAATGGTCACTCAAAGAGGCAGACTACTTCACTCTCACTCTTCTCCAGGAGGAAAAGCCTTCAAGAACTCATAACCTTGTGGCCAGTCATCTCCCTCCTATGACGGCAGTTCTGGGTTATTTCTCAGTGGCACACAACCTATGCATCTTCTTTTTCTCCACAAAATAACTGGGTCTGATCAAAATATAAAGGAACCAACATGCAGCTCCAAGAAGTGGGGGGATTGCTCAGGTTGCCAAGTTGGGGGAGAGGAAAATAGAGGATCAAAAGTTATTTGCAAGAATGGGGATTTACATTGTTGGTCATTTTTAAAGGGATCTAAGTACCTGGAAATTAAAATAAATTGGACAGGAGACACGGAGGACTAAGACGACCCCAGAAAAGCAAGGCAGGGCAAGTACACTTGGGGCAGCAGGAGAAAGAGGAGGCCTTACCTTGTTGAAGCGGTCGTGGGGTACATACTGCAGGACAATTGGCTCCATGGTGAGTACATTGGCAAACTGCACCTCTGGGATGTACAGAGCACAGACAACATGGGCCCACCCTGCAGAAGCAAACAAGACAGAGAGCAGAGATTCACGTGGGACAACCCAGAACAGTCTTATACTCAGACAGGGCTGCAGACAAACATGGGAGGGAAAGAAGGAAGAGAATACAGGAAGGAAGCCAACTTAAGTTAGATGTTAGATTTGAAATACTGCTTGTTGTAACTTGGTTAGGAATCAAATCCTTTATGGGTGAAAGATAGACAGATACCACCTCCAGATGAAATAAGAAAACAGAGATTTCTTTGGGAAAAGAAATGCACAGCATTCACTGCCCTTAAAAGCATCCCCTCAGGACTTAAGACCCAGAGCTGAAGACCTAACCAAACCCAGAAAAGCATCCAAACAGTAAATGACACTGATGGGTCAAGTTTGACATGTAGTCCCATGCCAGTGGAAACAAAGCTCCCTTTATTGGCTGTTATCAACGGCTAACGAAGGCTCTTTTTCAGCAAGCCAAGTTAGATTAAAATCTAAATCCACCAAGACACTTCCCAAATCAGATGTGTAAGTCAAAATTCCATCTGATCAGGACAGAACTGAGAAAGCTTGAAGGTCAGGAGCCTTTGGGGGCCGATCCATAGCGGTATGCCTACTGCACTGGAAAGATTTAGCTAGAATTAGGATGGATTCACCTGGGCAGGCAGAACCAAGCTCCATGATTACGGAATTGTACGGCACTGTAAGTACTTGGGCTACATAATTCTGTACAGTGACATGGTTATAACACTTCTTGTGCCTGTCTACACGGACCTGACCAAACCACATAATAACATGTTTGGAAGAAGACGCCATGTTGTTATAAAACAATCCCCCAACATGGTACTTTTACTACTGCACTAAGGCTCTCAGCATTTATGACCAGCCTTAATGGACCTTTTTACAAAATATCCTGGACTTGGGGCTTCTTCTCTAAATATGGTATCTATGAGAATAAAGACCTCCTTGCCTAATTTAACTCTTAGTGTATTAAGGTAAGTGGCAGGTAGGTACAGAAGCCTTTCTGAAAAATAAGAAGATTTTGAGAAAAAACAAGTTTGATCCATACAGCCAGCAGTATCAATAGCTGCAAGCTCTGACAACTGAAATCAGACTCCACGGTACTTCACAGAACCAGAGACTGACAAGTATCAATGATGAGCAAATAAGTCCTGCAGAGAGAAACACCTTTACTGTGTCCTTGTCCCCTGCTCTTGGACAGGGACTCAAAGCTGATTCTCCACTAACTTGAGGATCACATCACTGAGGCAAATAGTTCAGCAACTTTGATTTTTCCATAAACAATGCCATATCGTGCACTAATTCCTGCAGGGTTAACCTCAAGAAACAGCACATTTCAGGGGCTGTGCTTCGATGCCAGCCAGAGGTCAGTCAGATTTCCCCCCAGGAAAAGGACTTCTTGACGTGGTGGTTTCAGAAAGTGAAGTTTTGTAAGAAAAGGCAGAGTGTTTTCACTCCTCGGGAGCCTCCAGCCTTCCCTTTCTGGTGACATAGGCTCGGAAAAAAACTGCACCCGGGACAGCTGCCAGGACCCCGAGGCACTGCAAGACATACCGGCTCTACGCAGAAGTACTCACCTCCATTGTCGGTCCGTTTCAGGGCTCCATCTTTGTGGGGACACAGTTCACATCTCTTGAAATTAAGCAGAAACAACAAGTTTAATCTAACTCCCAGGGGCACGGGGCCAGAAAAGAGATGATTCATTTAAAACACGCTTGTAAAAGATGGGGCTGCTTTCAAAGAGAGGAAGTGGAAGCAGGACTGAGAGTGGTTTGGGTACAAAAAGATACTGTGACACAGCTCGATATCGTCCTGTGTGACGGGGATGTATTTAAAGCCTCAGCCCAAGAGCCACAGGGCTACAGGCGAACCTTGACTTTCACGGGGCTTTTTAAAAAGAAGTTTTAGTCCTTGTGGTTGTGAAGTAAAACTGAAACTCATGACTCACAGAGCAAAAGGCAAATAAAAAGAAGCCATTATCTATCTTTGCCTCTTTCCTTCCTTCCTTCTCTTTCTCTTGTGATATTTTTTCCAGCCAGTCTCATGAATGCTGGGTGAGGCTGTTGTGACATTTTCACCAGTGGGGTGCAGGGGGCCATGACGAACCTGGTCCCAATGCCTGGGGACAGCAGGTGGACACCCTGCCTTCACAAACCCTGGGGGCCTGAGGTGGGACAGGGAGAGAGTGAGGGGAGCATTGGTGCCAGAGGGTCCCTGCCACAAGGGAGGGCCAAGGGAGCTCCCTCCATGGCGGGTGGGAGGGCACAGGCCCGGCGCCATGACAGGCTGTGAGGGGTAGGAATGGCTCCACCTCCCACTCCATGCCTGATCCCTAATGGCTGCTTTAGAGGAGGGCCGTGACGGGCAATCACCGATTACTCCACTGAGGGCCAGCAGCCACGGGGCGGCTGGAGATGAGGGGAGATGCCCCCTCACGCTAGGCCCCTCAGGACAGTGAGGCCTCCAAGGCCAGCAGTGGGCCCCAACCCACTGAAGGGTTCTCCTCAGGGCTATGGCGGGAAGGGCCTCATCCCCACTCCACACACACCTGACGAGGGAGAGCTGAAGGGACGGAGAGGCACCAGCAGGACAGGATGGCCAGAGCCAGGTAAACCCCGTGTCGCGGCCCTCGATGCCATTCCTACCTCAGAGCAGGCGGCGAGGCCTGCGCTCCATTTCCCTCCTCGCAACTGTGGCCCTGCCTGCCTGTCATCAGCCTCCATGTTGGGCCATCGCCACGTGCAGCTCTCCCTGGGCCATAATGCCCTTTTGAAGCATTGGCAGGGGCCAGGGCAGTTTCGGGGTGCGTTGCCACACGTGGGGGACGTTCTCCCAGCCCCAAGGGCTCCTCCCAGGAAATGGTCATCATTTTCTCGTGACATCATTCAGGGAAAATTTCTATGTGTTTATTGTTTTGTTTGACTTTTCTGCGCCTGCTTAGAAAGCCTGAAAACCTGTGACGTGCAACCCTTTTCCTTCCCTAGCGGAAATGTCTGATTTGTCAAAAAAAAAAAAAAAAAGCTGTTTTTCTGTGAAAAATGTGCTTCATCAGAAAGTTTTGAAATGAGCTGCCTGGTATTGAAGCGAGACGGCAGCTGTACCGGTATGAGTGTGTGGGCCTGGCACGCTCGCTGCCGCTGCTTCGCCGCATTCACCCGGCTCTGGCAAGCCCCATGCGTGACGGGGCAGGTGATCCGTGCCACAAGAAGCACCCGTGTACCGAGCAATAACTGGCCTCCAGCAAAAACATCTGCTGCTGAGTTGGCCCCAAGGACCTTCCACAAAGGAGGTCGTCCTCAGGGAAGCTCAATGTTTCCTCTGCTGACATTTTACCTCTTGGAAAGACGGGCACGATAAATACGACTGCAATGCTACGGGCAGCAGGGAGGCTCAGCCCAATTCTCAAATGCTTTTGTGGAGTCCAGTGGGGGGGGGCTGTCAAATAGGCACTTCTGGCAAACATGAAATCCCTGTGATAATATATAAACAAGAGATGAGAGGACAAAGACCAGTGCCATTGGCAGCCCATCTCGCTTTCCCTGCAACTTTGCTTGAAATAGGCCTGGCCACAGGAGGTGATTCACTCTGCTCCTGGTTGGGTCCAGACTGGCAGAGCACTGGAGAGCAGCTCTCACAATTACCATGGAAAGCCCGGCAGAGCCAAGACAGAAAAAGAACTGGGTTAACTGAGACACTGTAATAAGAAATTTGCACTTGAAAAGGCCCCTCTGCTCTCCCCTCCACCCCTCAGATCAAAGCGGCTCTCCCACCACGCGATTAGCAAAGCTCTGATTGTAACAAGAGGGGTTAACAGCTCCATCGGCCCCACACAAGACTTTTAATAGCCCTGCCTCTAAATGACAGCTAAAGCCTTCACATGATCCCTCACATGAGTGCCCTCTGGCCATTGCAGCTCACTGGGCTTCCTAGACAATTTGATTACAAAGTGGATGGGCTTTCAGTTGCTTACTGTAAGCACAATAGTGTCCACCGCATCCCTTAGGGACCTGCGCATCTGAGGAGGGGTTTTGAGCAGTGGTACCTCTTCCTTTCACTCAACCTGCATAGGCCAAGGCAGTCTCCAGGGTTTTTATTTCAACTCTGGAAAAAGAGCAGAGCTGGTTGATTAGAACCAGGTTGTGATGACGAAGGTTAGAGCTTCTGAACCCCTAGAGCTTCTAACTTAGAGACGGAGCACCAAGCCATTAGACCTGCCAACCAAAGCAGGGCTCCTGAGCTCTCTTTCCAAAACTGAAGAGGAGACGGAGTCTCTCTAAGAGAGAGACACAGAAATTGGGATGTTTTGAAGTGCTCACTGAGGAGAGCAACATTCTTTGTGCCTTCATATCTCATTTTCAAAGCAAAAGTATCAATATTTAGCCAATAAATATGCTTGTTATGGACAAAGCTTGTAAACTGCTGTAAGATTCTTCTATGAAGGCAGATGTGGGAAGAAAAACACTGCTGTTTTTCAAAGGAGTTTGCCACACAGTCATTATGAAAGAAATACGAATAGCAATTCATCCTGCTGTTGACAGTGTATTTTGCGCTCAAATAGCAGCATCTCTCATTCAAGACCCTCAAGGCAGTGTCTGCAGGCTGATAACACTGCTTTTACAGCTGGAGAAAGCCAGGCACAGAGAGGTGCAGCGAAACCCATGGGCAGTGGAAGAGCTGCACCTTCCAGCCTCGCTGGACCATGGAGCACAGATTCAAACAGCGTTTTAGCAACAGAGCCATGCACAGATCTCATAAGACCTGACTCATTTCCCTTACTCTGATCATGCTGTTCCCTACATCAAAGAAGTAGATTCTTTTCATGTATTTACCCATTTGCGTGTCTGTTGCTATGACTGCTGGTGTTTAACTGAAAAGGTGAAGGATTTAGATAGGAAATCATCCCCAGCTCTGCTTAGGAAGGAAGATTATCACTGTTCAGTTATTATAGTAGCAGGGCTGAATGCCACGGACTGAATGGCATGACTGAAGCCCACCACGCATTGTCTAACAGATTTCACTGAGGGCAAGTTAAATAAGGAGCCACCTGCAGGGTATTGTTTTCTTGATACCTTGGAGGCAGTTTGAAGTGTCTAAAGTGCAAGAGAAAAGTTAGAATCCTTGCGATGAGCACAGGTGAGGAGGACTTGTGTGTACACGCATTACTACAGCTTACACTGAATTGTAGCTAACACTGAAGAGCTTCTCTTTGGCTGCGCGGCTGGGAGAGTGGGGGGAAGGAGGCCCATGAAATCCAAATTCCTTTCTTTACTATGAAACTATCTGCAGGATGTAAAAGCACTCAAAGACACATTTGATCTTCTTTACTGCAGTGAGCATAAAAGCAGCATCTTACAAAGGCAAAAGAGCTCAGGTCTGAAAGTCTGGTCTTGTTTACACTCCCACTTCCAATGAGGAATGAGTTAACGCAATGTAGAAAGCATGGTACAGATACCTAATTCCCCCATTCACTCATCTTTGCCAAGTTCTTCGCCCATCTGTGAAACAGATTAAACTTTTGTACTGCAGCAAGCAGAGAGCCCAGCTGAGATGGAGCACGCTATTTGCTCCGGCCTGCACAGATCCGCATATTCAGAGGTCACCTACATCAGCTTCACTAGGTGTGTACTTTAGAAAAAAATTAGCTAAATCAGTTCCAAAAGCAGTGCAGATGGTAATAAATGTTGTTTGTGCTGATTGAGGCCTTCTATATTTGAGAAAAGCCAAAGTTTAATTTAAATCAATTTTTTAAGGAAGCAAAGGGGGGAAACTGTCTTGGATTTACTGCATGGCAAAAGCAGCATCTCTGGCATAACTAACACGTTAAAGATCTATACCCTGGCCCCTCAGCAGCTGGTTGGTGTAGCTGTAGCTGGTAAGGGTTCACATGGGAAGTTACTGCAGAGTAGCTGGTGTGCTATAAACTCACACTCTAGTTTACTGCACAAATAACTTCGCCACATAGACAGGCCTAAGAAGCAGTCCTGGCCTGATTGTTTCCACTTTCCTGCCTCACCGGGAAATGCCAGAATTAATTAAGAACATTCGCAAAGTGTTCCATACTGCTAAATTGCTACTTAGACAGAAACTAAAACCTGATCCAGCTTCCTGTCATTTTCTTTGCTATTTAACAAACTCAGAAGACTTTATGCAGGAGACTTTATGTTGCTGCAAGTGAGATATGAATGCCAACCCATCCTGTCTGTCAGCATGATAACATACACTATACAGCAGCATCTCAGGTGATAACAACTTTCCGAGAAGTTGTATAGAAAAAGCTGCAGGGAAGCTACCTTTTAGAAGAATGTCATTATTTTTTAGAAGATTGAGGTCTCTAGATGCAAAAATTTTGTCACTGATAACTTGCTTAAAAAAACCTTTGGGAGCGTTTTCATCAAAATGGCTAAGAACACTTTATAAAGCTGTTCGATATAATTATTTCTACTGTATAAACAAGAAATGAAGGGAAAGATTTTAGAAGAGAATTAGTTTCTCAGATAGGTGAGGGGTGAATGCCTTATCCCAAGTTATACCGCAGGTTACAGGCAGAGCTGGGATTACAACCACAGCAGTGCTGAACGCCAGGCTCTATCACTTCTGTCAGTGGAGCACGCTGCTTCCAGCAGAGGCGTGAAGGACTTTGAACCAACCCGTTCGGTGTAAGTACAAGTGTGCTCCGTACTCACCACCCTGGCGGCTCTCTCTTGAGATTCACATTTCCGACAGAACCAGGGTCCGGTAGGAACCTGGACAATTCCATAGCAAGCTGGAAGAAAAGCAGAGAGAGTTCATTTGATCATCTTTAAATTGGCTGTTTAATTTCTCAGCTGTATATAAAAGTTTGCCCAAGTTGTTATTAGTCAGAGATGGATAACAAAAACAAAAAATACATCCAAGCAGCATTTTATTCCCCTTTCTAGTTTCCACACCCCGCAACAGCAGACAGCCCTTTCCAAGAGGTCCAGTGTGATACATTTATTCAAGTTTACAAATAAGTTCACACCCAGTATAAAAAAATCCTATGAAAATCTGTCCCAAGTGGGAATGCAGCACTTCATAAACCAGGTCCAATTCTGGCCTAGTATACACAAACAGGGTAATTTCTCACCCCTTCACTTTTCAAATGTCACCAGTGATTTAATATAAAATTATGAAATAGATGGCTATTAAGCACCTTAACCATAATTAAGACTAAGATAAAAATCTCAGCATCATGAAGGAAGTAATCTCAGTGCAAATTCAGACCGACATCAAGACAAAAAACGTTTACCCTGCACACTCTCAAGCCTGTAAGTCACACCCAGCAGCAGCCTTTTGCAGCAGGCTTCCAACATCACTGAATTCAGGTTTTTTAGGACTACCCTGGGAACAGGTTCTGTGTTAATACAAGGCTCCAGCTGATAACCCAACAAAACTGTTGTTCTTATCCAGCTACACCAGGCATCCCTCTTGCTTTCTATATCCCTACTGATTGCCTCAGGGTCTCCCTCTGCAAGCTGCAGCTCCCATTCCTTTGAAATTCATTCCCTTCTCTGATGGGACAATGTTTCTTGAAGACCATTCTCCTACTTTGGCGACCTCCTCCCTCTAACTGTCCAGGGATGGTCTTTGTTGAGTCCTTGAGGAAGCTTTTCTGACCCTGAAAGGGCTCTTGGCCACCACACAGGTGGGTTTAAAGCACAAGGCTGGTAAAGACAGGGGTAAGAAATAAGGCTATGTGTGCCCATGTGAGGGTATAGGAGTCTCCCAGGAAAGAACAAATTATATTTTCCCTATTCCACCCTCAAATGTGAGCTGACGGTTGGAATGGAATCCCAGTCACTTGAGACATTTGAAACTAGGTTGGACAAAGCATCTGAAAATATCCTGCTGGAAGCAGTCCTGGGATGTCCCCTGGGGAAAGGACCAGACACGACCTGCAATAGGTTTTCTCCATCTCTCTAACGTCTTTTATGCTACTTCAGCCAGGAAAACGAACCCGATTGGGGAGTTAAACTGAAAGAGCTGACTGCAAGATGAGCCAAGGCATATACGCAAGAAAATAGAAACTACATGAAAGCAATGACAGAGGAGCCTGCCTTGGGTCCATCTTTAGCAATGGGCTTAGGGCCAAAAGCAAGCACTCAGCTGGAGCCAGTGCAAGCTTCTGTGACCACTGCTTCAAAAAGAAAGACAAGGAAGAAAACAAGGAAAAAAGCAGAACATAAATAAGGTAGAGTTGAAAGTATTATTTCTAAACGTTCTTCACTATCTCATTAGAGTCTTCATTTCCAAGCAGATGTTTTTGTTAATATTTTGATTTTTTTTACTGGAAAGATTTCTAACCATTGTCACAGAAACGTACTGATTTTTTTTAAAATCAGCCTTAATGTGTAGCTATAACATAAGCTTAAAAAATAGAGGGTTCTTTACTGAACTGTACAATCATTTCAAAAGGCAACTTTGGTTTTGCAGATATTCAAGCAGTACAAAGAGACACCAGCCTAGTGTGTGATTGTAGGGAGTGAGACTAGAAGGCCCAGATGGACCTGCAGTGGTTTGTTTCTATTTGGTGACTAAAAGCCCACCGAAACACCACACTACTACTAGGTTTGTGAGCAGGCTTGAAAAGAGGGCTGAAGGTATTCCGAACATCCACTACACACTGCTGTACTCCTTATGAATTACTATATCCTGAAGGACTCTTACAAGTTCTAAATATACAGCTGTGCTTTCCGAACACACAAACCCTGCCCTCTCAGAGACTTTTCTAACGTGTTCCAACTCTACCAAAGCAACGCTACCCGCCTGCCTCGCTGCCACCGCAGCGAGCAGCAAACACCAAACACATCCATCTCCGTAACCATGTGGGCCCAGAAGCAGGCACCCTAAAAGAATAAATGCACTGCAAATTTGAAACCGTTCCTGCCAGCAAACAGAAGTGTTGATATTAATCTTGGGAGTGAGCACACGGATGCCAGTGCCCTTAATCTCCCTCCAAAAAAAGAGTGATGAAGAAACCCGTTCTCTAGCACGTGGTTTGATAAATCATGGGAAGAATGGAAGGGTTACACCATCAAAAGTAAAACAAGCATGTGTCCTTCCAGATAGACCCTACATGCTGCCGGGGGCATGGAGGCAACCTGGAGAGGCTGTTTTATGACAGGAGACACCCAAGCACTGCCTCTGAATGAAGAGCAATCCCCCGCGAGCTTCGCTTCCTCTTTTTACCTCCCCTTTGGTCACCTGGTTGTAAGCGAGCTCTTACGGAAGATGTGAGCACAGACACATCAAACATAGGCGAAGCAAAAGAAAGCTCAACCTACAGACCCAAAGACCTGTGCCTGACAGGCGGGGAGAGGCAGAGCGGGACATGTTCATAGCCAGAGACAGCAGCGTGCATCAAGACACCGAGACTGCACAGGAAGAGGCTGGAGATACGCTGGGAGATGGATGGGATAATAATAGATGGGAAAACAACATGCCAGATGAGACCAGAAACCTTCGTGTTATTCAAAACAAACCAACCAGGATAATCACCGTTCCTTTCTGCTGGATTTAAACGACAGCAAAAACGCACACATATCTATATTTCTTCGGAGACCTGCGGAGGACAAACTTTCCAGTCCGATAGCGTGTGCGAGGGGCGTGCTCCAAGTCATTTAAAATGCAAATAGCCCTTATCTCTGGGGAGGAGAAGGGCCGGCTTCCTCCCTGCCCTTGGAGGCGGCAGCTCCCGGGCCCGCGGCCGCCCCCGGGGGGTTACCCGGGGCC
>VXAA01004616.1:115900-127687 GCA_013399115.1 Anseranas semipalmata | reverse complement strand
TCCCTTTTCCTCCCGCGTTTCCCCGCTGCGCTGGGCCTGGGAGCCGCCGGGCGCTGGCGCTGCGGGGCTGGGCACGGAGGTGCGAGGGGCCGGGGGGGCGCGCAGGAGCCCCCTCCGCCGTGAGGACGGAAGCTTCCAGGCGTCTTCCCCGGCCCGGGCAGGGTCAAAATTCGACTTTGTTTCCTCAGAGCCGGGGGACAGTCCCCGGAGCCGCCGGGGCGCGGCAGCGTTCCTGTTGCTAGCGCTCGTAACAGCGACCTGGGCTCTCTTACCGTTCTTTCCCGATCCTAGCTGTGAAACGAAGTGTACTGTAGGTTAAAGGAAGTCAAATTCCCACGTTTTTCTTCAGTCCTTCTCCTTTAACTGGAAAACTTACCAGACCAATTATTTCAGGCAAATGAGTTCAATCTCAACGAGTTGGAATTTTCTATGAGAAATGTTTAATCAAAACATTCCCAAACAGCCCCACTGTCAGCAACCAGCAGATGTGTTCCCGCTCGTTAGCCCGAATGCTCGCAAGGAGCCAAGCAGCAGCCTCGGGCCGAGCGCGCTTCCCTGCTCCCGGTGGCCGGGGCTCGGTGCACACGGATCTTGGGGGGTCCTGCTCCCATGGGTGACCGCTGGGGAAGGGCAGCTCCAGCGCTGCCTGTGACGTGGGGAGCGCGTGGTAAAGGCGAAGGGGATGCTCTGTTACCGCCTGGCCGTGCTGGCTGCAGGTAGAGCTGGGTTCTGCACTGGCTCTGCATCTCCCAGCCCCTTCCCTGCACGGATTCTGGCAGTGTCCGGGGAAGGGAAGGGCTTTGGTGCAGGAGGGCTCAGGGCTGCACCCCCTGGGTTCGTGCATTGTGCACAGGGTGGCTGTGCTGGGCCCCGTGCCTTGTGCCCTGCCCCGCCGGGTGGGAGCCGGCTCCGTGGGGGTGGTCGCTCCCATTTGTGTGTTGTGGGCACTGGGGGCGAGCACCCGTCTGCACAGCCAGGGGTGGGTCTGCCCCACGCAGATGGGTGGGGAGAGCAAGAGGAGGGTGGTGGTGCGGGGCTGGCACCAGGGGGCTGAGGTGGCTCCTGGGCTCTTCTCCAGGCCAGAGAGGAACCGGCCCCGGCCCATCACCTCCCAGCCATGAGCCCACCCTGCGGTTCACTGCATTAGCCCAGGAGCCCCCAGTGTGCCCAGCAAAGCTGCTCGTCGGGGGGCTGAGCTGGGGGCGAGGGGGGGCCAGGCCCCCTTCCCCTCTGCAGCCCCTCCAGAGGGGAATATCGGCTGATGTTCTCCCTTCTCTCCCCCACGGGGCTCCTGAGACAAAGGCCATATCAACCACTTTTATTTCAAAACACGAAATAAAATTAACTGGGGGGAAGCGGGGGGAGCGCGCTCTTCTAAAGAGCACCAAATTGTGTTGCTATGGAAACGGGAGGAGAAGCCCAGTAGCTGATGCTCTCCTGGGGCCTGGGGGCCGGCTGTACCAGCCGAGATGTTTTCTCATCTATCAGTCGTCGTCTTTTTTTTTTCTTTTCTGTCCCCCCCCTCCCCCCTTTTGATATTTTCTCAGTGACTTAGCACCAGCCAGCAGCCCTGGCTGCCAGCTTGGGGACCGTGCCCTCTGCTCACCCGCAGAGCTGCAGGCAGGGAGGCTCCCGCACGCGCTGCCCTCTGCCAGTGCCCATCTCCTCCCTTCCTGGAGGTCCTGGGGGCTGTTTGGTCTCCAGAGGTGAATTTGAGGAACGGGGGAGGTTGGGGAAGCCCCCCCCACCCCGCTTCTCCTGGTTCTGCCTCCTTGCAGTAACTCCGCTGTCTAGTCCTGTTGCAGCTTTTGAGATCAAAATATGCTTAAAAAAAAAAAAAAAAGATATATACATATATATATATCCAAAGCTTCTCCCTACTTGGAGCTATGGTTTCAGGCTTTCTGCAGACTTGGGCGTGTGCTGCATATGTTTAGCTGGGGGTGCTACTGCTCCACTGGAGCTCCCATGTTTTTTGGCCAGGCTGGGTGCCTTTCGATGTAACTGCAGGACTGTAATGGCCCTTGGCTGTCTGCAAGCACTCTTATGGCTAGGATCTTTGGAAAACCCTACTTTCAGCGCTTTTTGGGTAGCTAAGAATCCTCAGAGATGCAGCCTTTCCTCTCTTGGCTTCCATTTCCTTATTTGCAAAGGGCTTCGAGGCACTGCTGGCTCTCGAGCCCCCCCGAGCCTGCTGCTCCCAGCGGCTCGCTGGTGCTGGGACCCCTGGTTCTGGGAGATGCCAGCAGCGTTCGGCACCTTGCTGTGTTGAGGAGCTCAGCAGTGTTCTCACCGAGCTTTGGGGTTTTCTCTAATTTCCCAAGTCTCGTCCTTCCTGACAGGAGGCTGGTGTGAAGGGGAACTGCAGCTGCTGCTGCAGGGGAGTCCCCCGAGGTCTCCTCGTGTTGCTGCTTGGGGTGTGCTTGGCCTTGCAGAGACCCCAGAACTGGGTCACAAAGACCCCAGGGAGAGGACGAAGCCATTGCTGGACGTGCGGCTCAGGGCAGGGTTAAGGACGCAGGTGTTGTTGCCTTGCTCCTGCAGCGCAGCGACCTGCATTGCCACCTGCTGATCGGGACAGGTGAGAACGCCGCACCCATCACTCCCCATCATTTCTGGCCTCAATTCCCATCCTTAAAAGCACGCGGGTCAAAGCAGAAGGAGCTGCAAGCTCCTGACTTCAGGGAAGCATTGACTGAAATTCCTGCAAGCCAATTCACTCCCCGATTGCTCCAAAATCAGATCACTTCAGCCCGTGTTGGAAGTTGTACAGGTGTGTGGCTGCTGAGGTGCTGGGACCTGGGGTGGGGGCCACGACCCCCATGCACCCCCGTGCTGTGGCTGCTGCCGCCTGCCCCAGGCAGCTGCATTGCGCTGGGTCTGGAAGTAGTTGGTGAAGTATTTAGGGGAGGGGGAAAGTGCTATGGAAAGTAATATTTAATTAGCCCCAAGAGGACCATTAATTGGCAGTCCTAATTTGAAGTCTTGCCAGGGTCTGTTGTATTCCTACCCATTTAGCATAAAATGGGTCTAGAAGCTAATTCATAGGTCACGCTGATTTGATTGCCGGTGTAGGGCTGCCGAGGGGAGGGGGGCTGTGGGCTGGGAGGTGGGCATTGAATGCGCCCTGCCCCACAAGCTTCCCTTCCCTCTCTTAAAATGGTGCTAACACCATCACCCTGCTCCTGGCTTTGCCTGCGGGCTTGTGAAATGCGCTGAGGTTCCTGGATGAGTGTGGGCTGCGCTCAGTGCATTCCCTTTCTTCAGGCTTGCTGAAGGGCTCAGCCTGGCTGTCTCGTGTCTTCTGGCTATGGCCTCGGTTATAACTGGGGAGGAAAAGCTGGGGCCAGCAGGCTGCTAACACTGCTCGCTGCCCAGAGCCGTGCACCACTCGTCTGAGGTGACGCTGTCACCCCCTGCCATACAGCCACCTCGCGCTGCTATCGATGCGTTTGTGTTCAGAGCGACCCGGCAGGGAACGGCCATTTTTCCTCTGGCAACCCAAGGCTTGCAGGAGCTGCCAGGGAGCTGCAAAGCCTGCGCTGCCCCATCCCTGGGCAGGGAGAGCTGGTGCTGGCGAGCCACGGGAGTCAAACCCAGCACGGCCCAGGGGGGCTGTCAGCTCGGGGTCCTGCCAAGGGAAGCTGCGGCATTGTGGTGGGGGTCCACACCCCATCTCCCTCCTCCCCATCCTCCTGCAGGCAGTTTCTGTAGTGACCGGGTACCCGCCTCTCCCCAAGGCCCTGCCTGAGCCCGATTCTCATTCACAGCATCCAGAGGCAGCGGGACCCGCAGCAGCAGCCCCACAACCTGGGAGCGAGCATGGGTGCTGAAGGGGCTGTGCACTGCTTGGGGGAACACTCGGGCATGCCTAGGTCTGGGGTGTTCCCTGCAGCAACACCTGTGTGTGAACCAATGCTTGCCCCCAAGCCTGCAGGTTTCTGGCACAGGCAGGAGCTGGTGAGACCCATAAAGGTCCTGAGTAGGTTTGGTTTTTGCCCTGGACCTGGAATCTCACCCATTCGGGGGCATCAGCACCTCTTTACAGAGGCTGGAGGCTCTTGGACAAAGCACAGGCAGGGACTCACAGGAGCCTCCATGGCCAGGGTAGGGGTTACTGCTCAGCGCTGCTTTTTGTCCCCCAGGTCGGTCCCAGCAGGGGGCTGGTGTCAGCCTGTGACGAGGGAGGCAGTGAATGGTCTCTTGCCAGCTCTGCCGGGGACGTGCTGCTGGACCACAGGTAAGCCACCATCCCCCTGCCCTCCCGGCTCCCTGGGCATCACCCAGGGTCCAGACCCACCAGCGGGGCTCCCAGGGAGCTGTGCCCAACCTCTCCCATGTCTGGGTTGCTGTCTGCAGGGACCGCTGCAGATTTACTGCATGATGGCATCGGGGAGGCACGGAGACGTCAGCACGGTGCCGCCGCTGGCTGGGTGAGAGGGGCCGGCTGCAGCCCCGCTGTCTGCGGGGTGCCATAAAGCACTCGGGAACGCCGAAACCAACAGCGAGCCCGCGCAGGGCATCCCGTGCTGCCCTGCCCTCAGCCCCGCATGAGATCATGCTCCGGGCGGCGGTGAGCACGATCAGCAAGCAGCTGATGAGCGGCTCGGTGGGGAATAGAGCTTACAGGACGTGGGGGACTTGGGTCTAGCTCACTGGTTCAGTTTGTACTAAATGGCTGGCATGAGGAAAGCTCGTCTCTGAAAGGGAAGGGAAATCCTGACACCGTCAGTGTGATTTGATGCTTTAAACTGCACATTGGTCCTGGTAGTTTCCAGTGGCTTCTTCTCACGTGTGGGTGCCTCTCCCAGTACAGACGGAGCTCATTTATAGCTCTTAGATGTTCCTGGTGTGCCGTGGCAGAGCTCAGAAATGGAGTTATTGAAGCCAGTCAGAGCCAAATATGCTAAAGAGTGGTCATGTAAAAATAAAAATAGAAAAATCTTGCCTTACAATGTTTTTTTCCCAGTCCAAAATCCTTTGCTAACCCAACAGTCCTTCCCTCCAGGAGTGCTCCTCTGCTGCACCAGGAGCTTGCTTTCACCATGGGTTTCTCCTCCCCGACGCCTTCGCAGGGAGCTGGTGCCACATCTCGTGGGGTAACTGGTCCCCTGTGGAGCCTATCAGTCCTGCGCCTCTGTGCCTGGGTGCGTGGGTCTTCACCTCTGCCCACTGCTCTCCTTAGCTTTGCTAATGACAACACTTTTCTGATGATAGATGTGCTTGTTTTCTTAGGGAGATGGCTCTTCCTTAAAGGCATACAGCCTTTGGTGACATAGCTAACATGGAACCGCAGGAAGGGAGAGCTGGAGGGGACTTTAAAAGGTAATTTAATTTATCCCTTGCCCCAAGGCAGGATCAAGTATTCCTATGTAATTTCTGACAGATATTTGTCTGCCTTGTTCTTAAAAGCCTCCAGTGATGGAGATCCCACTGCGTCCCTGGGCTGTCTATTGCAGGGCTCTAATAGTCCTTATTATTAGAAAGTTTCTCTTACCATCCAGACAAAATCTCCCTTGCTGCAGTTTAAGCCCATTATTTCTTGTCCTTTCCGCAGCAGACATGAAGAACGGATTATTCCTTGCCTCTGCTGTTGCCCTTTCTGTGTTCGAGGACTTTCATTACATCTTCCCTTGGTCTCCTCTCGTTCAGACGGACGCACCCAGTACCGTCAGCGCGGCCGTGCCCTGCGCGCTGCCTCCAGCCGCTGCCGGTGCTGCAGGACGGGGTTTGTGCTGGCAGCGGGGACGGGCGAAGCGGCAATGCCTGCGCTGTCTGCTCTGAGCTGCCTGAGGGCACAGCTGGGATGAGCTTTTTGTGAAAGCTGTGACGTGGCGCTGTCCCCTGCGTGGGCTTCCCATGGGGTCACCTGGGAGGCTCGGCGAGGTGGTGGTGCCTTTGCGCAATATGTGTGGGAACCACTTGCTGCGGAGCTGCTGGTCGGAGGGCCTGTCCCTGTGTGCAGGGTGTCCCCGCGGGGGTGAGCCGTCCCTCCCAGCCCCGGGCCCTGCCGAGCCAGGTGTGCATTTCCTCAGTGCTTGGCTAAGCCTGAGGTCAGCCTCTGAAAATGGGAGAAAAAGGCCTGCCTTGTTCTCTGCCTGCTCTTCCAGGATTTCTCCATTCCCAGCAGCTCTCCCACCCCACCTGTCCATCTTCCCTTTTTGCCCATCTTCTGGGCTCCTTTCTGCTCCCTTCCCCTGCCCCTCTGCCTGTCGCATCTCTCCTGCTCGCAGCTGTCCGGAGCTGCCTGGCTCCTGCCCTTGGTCTGGGCGCTGATGCCTGGCTCTGCCCTTCGTTAGGCTGCAGCTCCCATTTGCATGTTTAATATTTAATCGCAAACCCGCCTGACAGATCTCTTCCCTCCCGTCAGCAGTCGGTAGTGTAATGATTGTTTTGTTTCTGACTGTCAGCTTTGCAGGAGGCAGTCTGCTGATAATTTGGGAGAAGAAATTTGGAGTTTTTCACTCCCACCCCTCTATTCTTCTAGGCCTCTTAAGTATATGTATAAAGTGTGTATTTTTCAGTCATAGTAATTATTGATATTTAAGGGGGTTGGCATCTCCGCCCCTTCTCCCTGCATCCCTGTGGTGATGAGCTTGGTTTACTGGGATTTGGGATCTTTACACCCTGTATTTCATGTGTTTTTATCAAAGCATCAGGTGGAGGGATGAGAACGCTTGGTTTTCTTGCAGTTTCCACCATTAATAGGAAAAATTGCTTAAAGCGCCATGGCTTAGGGGATGCCAAGCATCCTAGCACCAGCAGAGACGAGTGCCAGCCCCTGCAGACACACTGTGCTGTTACCTCCCTGGTTCTGTGTGCAGGTGGGGAAGGTCCCGCTATCAATCCCTCTGACCGTAACGGCAGTTCCTACCAGCTCTTCTTTGGCTTGTGTGATTCACCACAATTTTGTGGTCCAGCATTATGGTTCACCAAGATTTTCATTAGGGAAATCAATGAGCCATATCATCCTGGTGCTGACTTGGTCATTGGAAAAGCATAAATAACGCTGAGGCCCGTTGTGTCTCCAGGGCAACAGGAGCAACCATCAAACAGGTCTGGTTTCTGTGCAGAACAGACAAAATCCGTCATTCCAGCAAGTTCTGGGCTCAACAAACGCTGTCCCTCCGGCTGCCCGCAGCCTTGCTCGCCCGGTTGTTAGCATCAGCTCGGCACGGTCTGGCTGGGCTGGGGGACGGCACTGATCCGGGCTTGCCCCATGCTCTGTGAGCGCGTTTGTGACTTTGGACTTTGCCAGCTGAAGGTTTAGGGGTAAATTCCACCGTGTGTAGCTGCTCTATGCAGTGATTGGGCTTTTGTCTGCTTCCATGGAGCCTGGCGAAGCGCTCGGTGTGCTCCTTGGCCGTACTGAGGGCTGCGATCGCCTCTGGACCTGGACTCGCTTGCCAGCAGTGGTGGCATGGGGCAGCGTTGTGCCTGGGTGTGCTGGGGGGTGGGAGGATCCCCCACCTTGCCAGGACAAAGGGACCTGGAGCCACGGGTGAGCCCGGGTGCTGCCGGCACCGGGGGGCTGGTCCCAGCCCTGACCCCTCCTGCGGGTGCTGCCCTGGGGCCCCTCGCCCAGTGCCTGGCCCCGCTTCTCCCCTCCTGCTGTGCTGACGGGCTCTCTTTTTTCAGGATTCACACAAATTGCTTTTCTGTTGCAAAATTGCCAGCAATTCCACTCAGCGTGAACTCAGCAGCGAGGCATCCTGGGATTTCTCCCCCTGCCTCCTCCTTCCACTCCTGCCGGCTCCAGCTGCCCGCACTCCCTCGGGAGCTGTTTCCATCCCGCTTTCTCTCTGATCGGCAGTGTTTGTGGAAGGGAAGGCACCTGTGCGTGAGAGCATGGACGGCTCCAGCTCCTTCCCCTGGCTAAAGGCATCTGTCACCCCTGGGGCAATGGGCAAGGGAGAGGCCCCCGGGCGTGGTGCCCTGCGGGCGCAGGTGAGGCCCTCGCCCAC
The DNA here is from genome assembly GCA_013399115.1 of Anseranas semipalmata. Taxonomy (NCBI): domain Eukaryota; kingdom Metazoa; phylum Chordata; class Aves; order Anseriformes; family Anseranatidae; genus Anseranas; species Anseranas semipalmata. The sequence goes on along the minus strand of VXAA01004616.1, from coordinate 119,723 downwards.
CTGCCCTGCCACAAGCCTGCACGCGGGTGTGCAAAGCTGCCCGCAGACCGCGCAGGGACAGGCCTTCCCTGCTGCCACCTCCGTGCCCCGAGCGAGCCCCCCTGAGCTTATGCGACCGGGCTCTGACTTTGGGCTCTTCCACCCCAGGAGTATGATTTGATTTATTTGCTGCATCTTTTGTGCTCAAGTGGTATTGAGTGGGCTTAGCGGTGAGTTAGTTTCTAGACAGGTTGAACTCAGGGTGGGAGAATGTGAGCACATTTTCTCTTTTATGTTCTTGCTTTTCCCCCATTTTACTCTGAGCTCTTTAGGAACAACTGGCCGGGTTCTGGTGATGCTGCTGCATGAAAATGGACAAAACCCGCACACCTGCGAGGGCCTGTTGGGTCCTGGTTTCTCCCCTCCCTGCTCTGAGCTGTACACGGTTCAGGTGAGGTTTCCTCGCCCCGGCCAGCAGCACCTGGTGGTGACCAGCGCTGGATGCCCGTGGTGCTCCTCCGCCCTCGTTCCCTGCGGCTGCTGCTCCAAGCAGACCCCGCTGTCAGCTGCCAGAGCTCGCGCAGACCGTGCCGAAGGGCCACGCCTCAGGACGATGAGGCTACCCGATTTACTCTGCACATGGGTACCCATCTTTTCTAAGAATGCTAAAAAAGCCCCGCAAAGCACAACAGCTTGTGGTAGCCTCCCTGCCACCCACTTTCCCTCAGAGGCAGGCAAGTATGAATTGCCCAAAAATAGAGATGAAGAGTCCCGGAGGAAGCATATGGCAGATGGGACTAGATCCCCGGCTATCGGGTTTTCTGTCGGTGCTTTAACTGCACGATCATCCCATCGTCTTAGCTTTAAAGCGTCGTGCTCTTCCCTGTACTGAGGGGATAGGCTCTGGCTGTTGGGTTAATGCCTGTGAGGGCTTTGTAGGACTATGAGGACTTAGCAATATGGAAGGTGGATTAGGGAGGTTTCCCCAACATTTTAAAGCTGTGATGCCTTTTGAAGTCTCCTGAAAGCAGCAGCCACATGAGGAGCAGGTGAAATTAGCTGGAGGAAACCAGGAGAGAAGAATTGTGTGGCTGCACCAGAGCCTTCCTGGATTTCAAACAGTGCTTTGATAAATTCCTGTCCTGCAGCAAAGATCTCCCAGCACAGCACTCACTGCAGCAGCCCGGGTGACTTCCCCTGCTGCTTACGGGTGCGGAAGGAAGGCAGCACCTCCCGGCCTGGGAACTGCGGCAGCTTCTGCGTGCGGCCTCTCGCCTGCGTTATCGGCCTCCTGCAAGCACCGGGGTGCTCAGCCTGGGCAGAGCCGAGGAAGGGGACTCTGACGCTGGACCTGTGCATACAAGCGTGCAGCAGGTAGGAGCAGTACGAGTTGGCTGTGGCAGATGTTCTTGCTAGATACAAGAAAGCACAGGCTGCCTCCATCCTTGGCTCTGCTACTGCAGGAAACAAACTTTCACTTAAGCAGTGACTGCATCCAGGATTTAATTAGCTCTGGCTGGCAAGCCCAGCCCTGATAAGATCAGACTGAAGGGAGATGCGATTGGCATTTCTATCCTAAACAGCATCATGTTGGGAAGGCCTTTGTGGCTTAGATGCATGCAGGGAGCCAGCAGAGTCAGGAGCACATGAGTGCCTGTCCTCCTGCCCCGCTGGCATTCCCACACTTATTTGGGGTGTTTTTCAGCTTGGATTTCTAGCTCTGGTCCTCCTCAGGTGATGCTCCCCAGTGCTGAGCTCTGGCAGCAGGGAGGAGCGTGCCCGGTCCCCACACGGCTGTGCCCTCCTGCCCTTGGCCCCAGCCAAGCCCGAGCCTGACGTGCTGGTCCTGGTGCTGGGCGCGCTGAGCTCGCCGCCCCCCCCTGCACCACGCACTGGGTTCCTGTTCTGCCTCCCCTGGCCTGTGGGGCTGAGCTGCATCTTCGCAGCCTCCTAAATACCTGCAGCCAGGCAGGCTCCAGGCTCTGCTCCGGGAGCCCGTGTTTGCCAATTCCCAGGGACTGCAGGGGCTCTTATCCCTGTCGGAGCCATGGATATGCCCTTTCCAGCTGCTGTCCTGGGGCTCAGCCTGTCTCGGATTTAAAGGCACAGCCTGCCAGCCCATTCCACTGCTGCGTTTCAGGAAAGCAAGGGAGGCAGAGGTGTACTGGAGCTGGTTTCCTTGGGGCTCATCAGCTCCTTGCAAATTCCTCTTAGAGAAGTGTTCTCGCATCCAGATGGCTTTGCCTGCCTGTCCTCTTACAAGCTGAAGGGAGCTTGTCGTGGGCTGGAGGAGGGAGGCCAGGGCAAGGAAGCTGAGAAGGGGGGATTTTTGCTGTGTAAAACAAAGGGAGAATGTACCATAAACACAGGAAAATGCCGCCACCCTCACAGGGAAGAGGAGCAATATAGTCATCTAGCTTCAGCTTTTCAGGAAAAGATCTTGTGTGTGTGTGTGTGTCCTTGTGCATTTTTTGACTTTTCAAAAGTTTTCCTCATTTGTACTGGGATGAACCCAAGTTTTCTAGAAATCTTTGCCAAGAACCTTCTTTTGTATGGCAGGAGAGATAATCAACAGTATTTGAATTGCCAAGTCCAGATCAGAGAGTCAGTGGGAAGTGAGCAGAAAGCCTCATGTGATGCTCCTGTTCCTCATCGATTGCCGCAGAGGTGTCACCCCCAGCTGCTGCCCTCCTGGGACATGCAGCGCATGGTGCCTGGCACCGACTGGGGGCCCTGGGCACAGCCGCTGCGGCCCCGCTGACCCAGGTGTGCGAGGCAGACCCCTGTAACCTTCTCGGCTCGCCTCTGTGTGGCTGCTTTGCAGTCCCGGGGTGCTGCTGGAAGTGGCACTGGGTCCTCGGCCCTGGCTGGGGATGTGCCCGGGCTCTGCAGCAGAGCCCAGCTGAGCCGCGGGCCGTGGGGACCTCAGCCCCGCTGCTCTGCTTGGAGCAGTGCAGCTTTCTCATCCCACCTGCCCCTGCCGTTTCTCCTATCCCTTCTGACCCAGATTTCTGGTTCCTTCTGCAACAGAAATAGCCTTCAAACTCGCTCCTTTTAGACATTCCCACCCCCTGCGCTTTCCCCGCGTGGCTGCCCCATGCTGTGCATGATTCACGGGCTCTCCCTGCTTCTGCCCACCGAGGGCGACCCCTCCTCTCAAGCTCACTGCTTGGGGGGAGCCCCGGGCAGCCAGACGACCGCCAAGCAGGGAGGCTGCTGCCTCGGGAGTGCGAGGGCCTGGAGAAATCCAGCCGGTCGCTGCCTCCCTGCCGTCCCTTCCCCATCGCGCGCTGCTCCCGCAGGGCGCTGGGAGGAGCAGCAGGGGCTGAGCTCTCGCTGCATCTCTGCTAGTGACTCGGGGTTGCCTCTGTGCTGTCTCCTGGTGGCTGTCTAGCCACCAGCTCAAGCACAGCCGTGATAAATAATATTTAATCCCTGCCTCTGAGTCCTCTACCCTACTTCTTTACTTTCTTTTTTGGTTGCTTCAGACAACCCTGCTCTGCTGCTCTGAGCTGTGGCATTTACCCATGAGCAAGGTGTTAGCCATGACTCAGCCTGCTCCTTGCATTTTCCCATCCATAGTGTCTTAATCTTGACAGCTCCCCCCCCCTTTTTTTTCTTCATAATATGCCAAAGCTCTGCTTTTTTTCTGTCCCTCTAGAGCCCAGCTCTGGGATCTCCTCAACTTCTGTCTCCAGCAGCACAATCCTCGACCTTGGCACACATCGCTTTGCCCCAGGCACGCCCGTGCTGGATGCTGCTGTGGAGGTGGCTCTGTTGGCCTGACAATTTTGCTGCATCGCCCTTCCCTTTGTGCCTCTCTGCTGCCTTTCCTCCTCCTAGC
>VXAA01004616.1:87907-101108 GCA_013399115.1 Anseranas semipalmata | reverse complement strand
GCGTCGTGTTCGCGTGCAGGGAGCACGTCAGCGTGAGCAGGTGCTTTTCGGTGCTGTGGTTTTGGAGCCGCCGTTTGCCCCCGTGGGGAGCTGGCGAGCGCCGGCACAGGCTGTGCTGCTGCACGACTTGGGGTGCAGCAAGGGCACGGCTTCACTCATGGCGGGAAGGTTGAGTCGTGTGTTTGCCAGAACAAAAACCACGCCAAGCCCGCCTCGTCCAAGTGCCCCTCGCCCTTATGTGCGCACAGCCCCTGCTCCCAGGCTGCATCCAGCGCTGGGGCAGTGGATGGGGAGAGCCCGGGACGAGCGGGGCGGTTCGGGGAGCAAACCTGTGTGTAGGGGGTGCTGGTGCGGGGCTGCCACTCACATGCCCCCATGGCGAGGTGAGGCCGGGGGTCTCCAGCCGCGGGGCGCAGCCTGGCTCCCCATCGCGCACCGCGCTGTGTTGCATTCTCAGATGCTTTCTGCTGCTGCTCTTTTGTTTCAGATTTATTATGTGTTTGCTTGCTCTGATTTATTTGTTTATTCCCCTCCATCCCCGGCGAACTTTTCCGCCTGGATCGCGTTCATTCATGAATCTCCTCCTTTCCTGTCCCTAACCAGGGCTCGATCGAATTGCAGGAGGGAAGAAGCCAGGACTCTGTTCCCTTTGTTTAAAGTCACCAGGTTAGTACCGGGGACGGGGGCCAGCAGTGTGCTCCTCCCCACCCTGCTTGTTTCGTGTTCGATGTTCACCCCCTCCCCGACCCCCTCCCAGGTGCGGGGCGCGGTGGGAAGGCAGCACCTGCAGCTCGTCTGCGCTGCTCATAGGGAGCTGCCCGCACGCTGCTTCCCCCTGATGATGGAGGCATTGGCTGCCACCCTCTCTGCAGGGGAGGGAGGGTTTCTGCCTGGGATGGTGCCTGCAGCTGGAGCTGGAGGTGCTGCTGGTGCTCCCCGGAGGGACCAGCTCTCCCCCAGCAAGCACCACAGCCTGCAAGGTTCGGGGCTTTCCCTGCTGGGGAGGGGATGGGAAGGGAGGGGAGGTCTCTGGAGGGGGAGAGCTGTGCTGGCTCTCCGGGGTTAGGTGAGCAGGCGGGTGCCTGAGCTGGGAGCTGGCTGTGGAAGTGCGGATGGTTTAGAAAAACTGTAAGAGGGAAATGTGGTGGAATCTGTTCAGTAGCAACCCCTGCTGGGTCTGTCATAATAATAGATTTTATTTCTGTGGCATCTGTCGGCCTCTAATGGGCTGGGTGTTCACGTTGCCAGAGATGGTTCTGGTGTCTCGGCAAAGACTTCAGCATTTCTTTTTGGGGAGGCTGAGAAGTGCACCAGAGCCCTGTCAGTCAGGGCAGCAGCTCCAAGCTAAAATAATCCTGAGAGCAGCAGCACCCGTCAGTCCTGGCCCAGGCCATCGGGAAGCCGCCTGCCCGCAGAGAGCCTCGCTTCCTCCAGCAGCCCCCGAGCTCTCCGGGAGCCCCTTCCCCATGGGGCTGAGCTGCAGGCGCCATCCCACCCGTCCCCACGCCTCCTGCTTTAGCTTTGGTTATCTGGGCCTTTGGTGACCTCCTGCCCTGGGGCAGGAGGGTTTTGTGCTGGTGCCAGCTTGAAGGTAAGGGGAGCTGCACCGCGTGTCTGTCTGAGGGATGTGCGTCGCTGTCACGCAGCTGGAGTCCCGGCAGGGCAGGGCTGCGCCGGGGAGGACGGCCTGGAGGTGGAGGAAATCGAGCTTGTAATGCGCGGGGTGTGCCAGGCCTCCTCACACGAGGGCCGTCGTGGTGGAAAACCAAGGCGCTGGAACAGCGCGCTGTAATTTAATTGCGTTTCCTGCAAACGGCTTGTTGAGTTGTAATGAACACATTATCCCAAAATGGGAGTGGGGAAGCAGGATGAAGACAGCAGCCCATGGCCGGGCCGCGCATCCATATGGGGATCTGCCCGGGGCGCTGAACGCCGTTCTAGCTCGTTTGCTGTCCCAGAATTACACATGCAATTAACTTCCTGGCTCCAAAAGGCAAGCACGCCTGCCCCTCAGCTGGAGAGCAGATTGCACGGCTGCTTCCTTGGGACCCTGCAGGAAGGAGGTCTTGGAGCCTGTGCTCGTGGTGCTGACTTCTGCTGCTGTTGGTGGGGTTTGTGCGCTGGCTCCGTGCACGGTGCGGCACCGCAGCCCTGCCGGTTCCGCCACCGGTGTTCGTGGCCTCCCACCCGGGAGGGCTGCGGGTTGTGCTGGCGTCGAGCCTCAGCGTGCTGGGGGAGATGTGGTGTTACGGTGATGCTTCACTGGGATTCGCGCTCTTGAACAGGCTGGGCAGCGCCTGGAGGTGTTGAAATCGGCACAGCAAGGGGGAGGGTGAAGGGAAGGGAAGGGATGGGATCTGTGGATTTGTAGAGTTTGGGGGCTCTTCGAGACCTCAGAAGACCTTTCTGATAACCTGGTTCAACCCCAACCGCATGACACGGGCTGGGCTGTGAAGTCTTGGCAGTGACTCTTCCACCAAGACCATCACTTCTGGCTGAGCTGGAGTTTATCTTTCTGAAGAACACCCTGCCTTGACTTAAAGTGGGAAATGATGGAGAAACCGCCCCTTGGTGCAGGCTGTTCCCAGGGCCCTGTTAAGCACATTTGCCTTCTCTTGTCTGTGTTTCTGACGCTTCAGCTTCCAGCTATCAGATCTTGTTCTGCCTTTGTCTGAACAAGATTAAAGAGCCCCTGCTCTCAGAAGCTGCATCCTTGTGGAGGTGAACATAGAGACAGTTATAAGGTCATCCCGCAGCCGTGTAATGATGCCAGTTAATGAGCATGTCTCCTGTGAAAGAAGGCAGGTTCGACCCCTTCCCAAAGGCTGCAAGCCCTGGCTGGGCTGACGGAGCTGCTGCTTGGCAGCTGCCTGAGAAGCAGCGGAAATCGGAACGGCTCTTTTGTCCCGTGTCGGGTTCTGGCAGCAGTGTGGCACGGGGTCACCTTTTGGTGGGGCCACTCCTGCCCGCGGTCCCTGGAGGCTTTCCAGGCGTCCTGGTGCCGTGCAGGTTTGGCTTTTGTTCCTGGAGAGATGCCAGATCCCGCTGTGCATCAACAGGGTGCAACAGAGACTCGGCCCCTGGGGCCGGGTGGGGGGCAGCGGGGCCCCTCTGTGCGGGCAGCCAGGCTGGGGTGGTCCCGCAGCCTGGGTGCAGGGGCAGTGGCTGTGGGCAGGGGCAATGCTGGATCACACAGACCAGAGGGGCCCGGGCTGCCCCCGTCCGCTGCCCAGCGGCTCCCACTCACCCCTTGCCTTGCCAGTGTTCCCCAAGCCAGGATGCTAAAGCCGCCCATGCTGTCTAAGTGCTTATTCGCAATCAAGCAACCCAAGGAGGAATAATTCACAGAGTCAACGGCTTTTTAATATCTCTGTGCTTTAAGTCAATTTTCAGTGCACTCATTTGCCTTTTAATTAAAATTATTGCTTCTCCCTCACGTGCATCTCCCCCTTGCTTCTAAAACCAGCAAACTGGCAGCCTCCCCCCCTTCCCTGGCATCGTCCAAGCTTCCCAGCTGCTGGCTCCTCCTGGGCAGGAGCCGTATTGGTGTTTGCCCCCTTCCTCATCGTCACTCAGCTGCTGGCAGCCGGGGACGTCGTCGCCTCTGTTTTCCTGTCTGTTGTAGGAGCAGAAGTGGGCGCTGCCCAGGGTGGCCCGGCCAGGCAGAGCGTGGATCCGGCCCGCTCCCAGCCACTATTTTGGGTACCGGCCCTTCCCGGCGGCCTGGCAGCAGGAGCAGGTGCCTCTTCTCCACCTGGTGACATCCTGGTGCCAAACCCGGTGGCCACTGGAGCAGCCTCTGAGAACTGCCATGGGGCGCTGACCCCCAGGTGACATGGGGGGACCCTGGTGGGGTGGGGGTGCTGGGGCAGCCCAGAGCTGTCCCTAAAGCAGAGCTGGGCACGGGTGGGAACAGCCGCAGCCCCTCTCCCTGCTCCGCTCCCTGCGCGGTGTCTGCGGTGCTGCACTGACAGGTGCTGGGCTGACGAGCTGCAGACTTGTCAGCGCCGGTGATGCACCTATAATTACTGTCTGATGTGCCAGAATTAGACTGGGAGCCGAGTAGTTTGATGCAGACGTGAGTGTCCTTGGCTGCCAGCGAGCGGTTTAACAAGTGCGAGGCTGCGGGCAGAGCCGAAGCCCCGGGGCTGCAGCTGCCGGGGGCTGCAGCTGCCGGGGGCCGCTTCCCGGCCCCCCAGGGCCAGCTCCCGGGGAGGAGCGCAAGGAGCAGGGTGTGCAGCCACGGCTGTGGTGTGAGACCCAACCCCGCATCGCGTGGCAGCCCTTGGCTGAGCCCTGCTGTCGGGCAGAGCACGGGCACTTCTTCCCGGCCCCATGTGCAGGGTGAACCTGCCTGTCCTCCTGCCCGCAGCCGAGCACCAAGCCTTCCCCAGCGCTTCATTGGTGAGAGCCCCGGGCTCAGAGCTGTGTGCAGCTCCCGGCATGGCTGCGTGTCCTTCAGCATCTCGGCTCGAGGCAGATTTATCGACCACCCTCGGCTCCTGCCTTCCTCTCCCATTTCTCACGATGGTTTCTGATTTCTCAGCCCCGGTTCCATCCGTGGCTCTGGCTCGCTGTCACCAGCCGTGATCGGCATGAGCAAAGGGCACCCCCGGCCTGTGCCAAGGTGTTAGCGTCTTTAGCGTGGTCCAAGGCCTATAATTCACATCGCAAGAACCAATAAATGGGAATGATTCAGAATCATTTAGCAGCTTCTGCTCAGGAAGAGAGAGACCAGGACCTCAATTAAGCCATTTGTAAATTGTTAATTTAAGCTTTTCACTCAGATGCCTTAAATTGTTCCCTCCTGCAGTTTACAAATGGGTAAAGAGCACAGAAATATAAATGGAGCGGTGGGGAAATGCCATTTAGTTACCGTTTTCAGCAGTGGTAATAGTACTGTAGCTAACAGCGCTCTGACTTAAATCAGAGTAAACCAGGGCACTCCTTGCAGACAGATCGAGTGGGGAGCGGTGGTGCCCGGGTGCTGGAGGACCTGGTGTGGGGGCATCGAGGCCATGCTGCCACCCGGGATGCGGGGCTGGGGCTGCCGAAACCCCTGTGGAGCCCCAGGACTGTGCAGCCCCCGGCACGCAGCCTCCGCCGGCCGCTGTCCTTCGCTTCTCCGTCACAGCCCTGTCGCTTCCCTCCCTGCGTCCACCGGGCCCCCTCTTTCACGGGCAAGGACAAACGTGCTCCTGCTGCAAGGATAAGGTCGTGCCTTACCGCGCTGATAAGCGGTGTGTCACGTTCATTGTCACTGGTGATTGCAGGCTTCGAGTGTGGGAGTTTCTGCGTTATCAGCTCCGGAGCTTAAGCAACGCGGTGGTGTTTACCGAGCAGCCCCGGCCATGTAACAGAGCTGGTTTTTGAGTGGATGGTGGCACAGCGCGGCTTGTGACAAGTGTCCCTGTCCCCGGGAGTGGGATGTGCTCCAGCCCACCTGGGTGCCCTGGGCTTGCTGTTTGATGGGGATTTTGCCTGGGAGAGGGTGATAAAGATGAGAAAGGTGGGGGCTGTTTTAACGCAGCAAAGGGCGCATCTCCTGTGACCCCCCCCTGCTGGGACGGGGCTCAGCTCAGAATCGCTCCCCGTCTCACAGAGCAGGATTTGCAGCATCTGCGTTCAGCAAGTGAGCAAAGGGAGACGGGCGCCGATGCGCTGCGAGGGCTTGGTCCCCCGCCACCGCGCCGGCTGGGAGCTGCGCGCCGCGGGAGGTGTCGCTTTGGCAGCTCGGGGCCGGGCTGCGCTGCCAGGCATCACCAGGACGGGGCTGCTCGGGGGACGAGCTCTCGCTTGACGCTTCCCCAGGTGGCTTTGGCTGCTTCGCCAGCTGGGGAGCAGAGCCCCAGCCCCACGGGCTCGCCGAGCGGGAACAGCTTGGGCTGCGAGTGGAGACGAGCCGCGGTGCACGGAGGCACCGGCGCCTGTGGGAGGCTGGCGGGGACGGGGCGCGCGGCAGGGCCCTCCCGGTGCCAAGTCCTCCCCGCGGCTCCACCTGCCAGCACTTGGCAGGTCCCGGTGCCGATCTGCGGCACCCATGACAGCCCCGCCAGCGCTCCCGCGCGATGCCAGCCTCGGCAGATGTTGCCTGCAGCCTCGGCAGGCGGAGCAGCCACGTGGTCCTGGTGTCTCTCCCACGGGTCTGTTCCCCTGCTCCTCCAGCGAGGCTGAGCCATCCTCAGAGCTGCCTTGATGCCTCCGGGCTCTTGCTGGGGTTTAAGGAGTATTTATTACTCAAGAACTTATCAGCCATCAGTTGGCTGAGTTTAATAAGAAATTACGTTCCCCAGCCCTTCAACTGTGAAAATGTGTTTAGCCATGTGATGTCAAAGGTCTCCAATGGATTTTTTTTCTTAATCTGGCTTCCTCTCATTTCTGATAGTAGTGGACACAATACGTCTGCTGGTAAGGTGCAACCATGCACCTCTGAAATGGAGAAGCCTTTTGAAGGCCTTTTGGTCTGCTGAGCACTGACCTGCCCCAAGACTGGTGCTGCACCGTGCTGGTGCGAGAGCCTCTTCCCTGTGTGCAGACGCCCCAAGGACTGGGATAAAGTCTGGTCTGAGCAGCCTGACCTGTGGTCATAGGGACATCCTGCCTCTCTAGTCTGGGGCAGAGCTCGTCCTCACGGTGGCTTTTCTGGGCACTGCTGTGTGCTGAGCTTCACCTCTGCTTGTGCAGCAGGAGGGGAATTCAGGCATGGGAAGGGGGTTCCTGGTGAGATGCTGAGGTCTCATTTCATACCAGATCTCCCCTGCGCTGGTTAGCAGTTCTGTCGTGCTCCAGCAGATGCCATTTGGGGAGGGCTCCTTCTCTGGCCCCCTGGTGCCTCAGACACCTGAGTGTGAGCAGGGGAAGGTTGTCCATGTGTCTGTCTGTGCCAGTGCTTGCAAGGAGGGGCAGACTGGCTGCTGCAGGGAAAAGCTTGGATCTAAGCGTCTTGTTCACTCCAGCCATGGGGCACGTCCTTTCACATGGGGTGAAATTGGGTTCAGCAGCCTGGCACAACGCGCAGGTGATGCTGAGCATAGATCATGCAAAGGCACCAAACTGCCTGCAGCATTTCTGTTTGTTTGTTTATTTATTGCAAGGCCTTCAGTGTGGATCCCCTGCTGGTTAACCCTTCTTTGCCTCACCAGGCTTCCTTGGCAGCATCTGCTGGACGAGGCAGGTCCCGCTCCTCCTCGGGTGCTGGGGCTCAGCGCTGCCGCCTGCTCCTGAACAGCATCGTGTGCCCTGAGAGCAGAGCGCTTGGTTAGCCCCCAGTATCTGGCCGTTTGAACTGTATACAATAGGTCTACTGTGTTCGGTGTGTTAGGGCACCGCATGCATGAATATTGCTGTATAGACTGCGTGCGGAGCGCGGTGGCTGCCGGAGTGGTGCTGTGTGCGAGCAGACACAAAGCCGCGCTGTCTCGCAGCGCTCGGCTCCGGGTGAAAGGGGCCGCAGTCCCGCCGTGACTGCCCCGCTGTTCGCGCTGCAGCCACAGCCAGCAGCGCCGGGGCAGAGCGTGGCTTCATTGTGCCGGGAGCTGTACGCGGGCATTGTGAGAAGTAAGCGTGCTTCTGAAGAGCCTGCAGATGATGGGAACCAGGAGGGGTAGCGCAGGAAAGCCGGCGCCTGGACCCTGCTCCTCTGAGCCCCAGTGACCGGCGCAGGGCACAGAGCCGGCCCCAGCACCCCCCTCTGGGGCTCCTGGAGACAGGTCCTGGGAGAGCCCCTGAGAGCAAAACCGTGTCTGGCATCGCAGGTGCAAATGCAGGCGTCTCGCCCCGGTGTGTTAGCTGCTTTTACCGGCCTCTCCCTGGGAGCTGGCTTGTTGGCATGCAACTGCCCTGCCGAGCTGATCGCAGCCTCAGCGAGGGCAGAGTGTCACCCAGCTACAAGCTTTTTGTGGGCACAAGTGGCTCTTGCCACCGCGCTGTCAGCTCAGGTTTGTGCTTCAGAGAAGTCGTAGCCTTGGAAAGTCCCAAAGCGGGAACATCTACCTTTGGAATGAAAAACAGGCGTTTGCCTCATTCCTGAGCAATCCAGATGGGCTGTCAGGGTGCGCATGGGGGTGCTGGCAGTGCCCCTTCCTTCTGCGGGCCCCTGGGTCCCATCCCCCGGGCGCTGGTGTGGCAGAGCCAGGCGTGGGCAAGGCTACTGGGACCTGGGATGGCACCTGGCACCTGCTGGCCCCGCAGCACGGGAGGTGGCGGAAGGGTCCTGGGGTAGAGCTGGGTGCTCGCTGCTGCCCTCGGCTCCTGCCCCGTCCTGCGGCAGCGCAGCTTCCCGCTGTGAAGCGCTGACGGGTGCTGCTCCACCACCCCGCAGCGTGGGGCCCATGGGTGCAGGGATCTGGGGCAGCACCGGGACTGCGGGCAGGCCCTTCTGAGCGGCTCTCCAGCTGCAGTAATGCTTGTTTGCTCCTCATCAGCAGAGCAATCAGAATTAAAAGGTCACCCCATCCTCTGGCCCTCCCTGCAGCAGGACTGTGGGTGTGAGCCAGGTTTCGGGGATCGGCAGGAAGAACAATTAATCCTTGCTGCCAGCAGTAATCGTGTTTGCTTTTCCAGCATAGCATCCTCCCACCGCTGCACCCCCCTCGTGCCCCCAGACCTCCAGCTTCAGCTCTGTGTCCCTGCGCTGTCCCTGGGAGGGAGCAGAGCGCATCTCCTCTGTCACTCTGGGCCCTGGGCACACGCGAGGGCTGGGCGACCTCCCAGCCCCGCTGCTTGCCCCTGCTCATGTCTCCTCACCTCCCGTTTGCATCTCTGCTGACTCAAAGCTCTTTGCGGCAAGCCTGTCTCTTCCCACGGCCTTGGCCCAGACGATGCAAATAACACCCAGGTTGCAGGTAATGTAGGCACGGTACAAGTGCAGAGCAAGAGGTGCCCTTGGCCCCAAGCTAAGGGAGGGAAGGGAAAAAGCTCGCCCTGTGCCCAGAGCCAGCCCAGCCTCCTCGCTCAGCTCTGCAGAATCGCTCAGCAAAGAGGAGTATGATTTTTGGGGGTCGTCATGGCACAGCGTGCAATGAATCCTGCCTGCCTGTGCCGGCCGTGACTCACGGCTGTGACTCTTCAAGAGCCTGGAAGGGCTCCAGCCTGGAGCTCAGCGCTGCCGAGCTGCTCCCTTCTGGCCCTGCCACCGCTGGGCTCCGAGCTGGCAGCGTGGCCGAGCCCTGGCTGGCGCAGGGGGGTCCCCGCCTGGGGCGAGCCTGGGACGTCCAGCAGGAGGGGGGTGTCCGGCAGGAGGGGGTTTCCAGCAGCACTGCTGGGTCCCAGCCAGGCTGGCAGGTGACGTGTGGCATCTTTCCCCAAAGACCAGGACTCCTACGCTTGGTTCTGCTAAGGCACTGGCAGGTCTGGGCAAAGTTGCACACTCCACCCATGCCTCAGTTTCTCCATCTGCAACAAGGGGATGAAGCCCCCCTGTGGGTCCTTGGTGAAGGGTGTCCTAGGCTCTGCAGCCCAAGCCGGCTGGCTTTCCCACTTGGGTTGTCTGGGCTGTGGTTTCTAGGCTTGAGTGGTTGCAAGTTCATGAGAGCCTTTGGGATGCTGAAACGTGCTGGTGGCAGGGCACACTCACTGGGGAGAAACACCGGGAATGGGGGAAGGAGGAAAAAGGGGTGCATTTGGAAAGCCTCTTCCCTGCCCTAGAAGAGAGGGGAGAGACTTGGGGCAGGAGGAGAAGGAGGGAATGGCTGAGGCAGGGGGGATCTGCTGCCCAGCTGCGGTCTCTCATGCTGAGCGCGTGCCGTCGCCAGCCTGCTAGCTGCCGCTTCTCTGCCGTGGGTGTCGGGAGAAATTCCCCCTGCAGACACGCACCGTGCGGCTGCGTCTGCCCAGGGGCTGCACAAAACATGCCGCACTTCCCGGCGAGGTGGCGGGCAGGGCGCGGGCAGCAGAGCTGCCTCGTGAGCAGGTGAGCTGCTCTCTCAAGCCAAGGCGGTTTAATTGGTTTCCATCTAGCTGATCAGCAAAGTGCCCTTGGGTGGGTTTTAAATCCATGCAAATTGGGTTTCTCGGAGCAATGCTGAGGCTGCGGTGGTTGCGGCTGGATATTTCATACTTCTGGCAGGTAGAAAATGCCGCTCTTGTCTCTTCCGTAGCTGTGGCTGGGGTGCAAGTGTCCCCGTAAGTGCATGCACAGGTCATTTTGGAGCACTGCTGGCATTGCCACTGCCCCGGGGGCTGCTTGGGTTTAATCGCATTTAATTAGTGTTTGGGTGCTGCTGGGGGCAGCTCGGCTGAAGCGGGTCCCTGCAGGACAGGTCGGGGCTCTGCTGGTGTCCCTGCGGTGCCAGGGGTGCAGACCTATGGGACTCGGCACTGGGGTGCCCACAGCTGGGTCAGCACCGTCCCCCGGGCCCAGGGGTGAGCCCCGGGCTCTGCCTGCTTGGGCAGGGCAGGGAGGGGCAGCGCCGCGGTCTGCAGGCGCTGATGGCATGTGCGTGGATGTGCACTGGCTGCTGGCTCCCAGCCCATGTGATGTATTTGAGGGGGCATGCTGACATTTCAAGAGGAAAAAAAATAATACCCAGAGACCCACGGGGAGCTTTGAAGCGCCTGAGCCAGAAAAGAGAGCAAGAGAGACAGACATCCACGCCGAGCAGAGGAATAAAACTGGGCAGGGGGAAAAGTTACTGGGCAGGGAAAGGATGTGAGCACAAGGACTGGCTTGGAGCCGGGAGGATGCGATGGCCGCTGGCAGAGAAACTGGGGCAGCGATTGTCAGCCATGGAGACGGCCTCACTGCCCGCGCCACCCTGCTGGCCACGCGCCCCTCGCTAGCGCGGGGACAGGAGCGGGGACCGACGGGTGACGGGAGCCGGGTGGCAGCAGCCCGTGGCACGGGAGTGCCTGCTTCTGCCCGCCCGCAGCAGCGGTACTGCGCCCGCTCCTCTCCCCTGCGCTGAGGATCCGGCTCTTGATGTAACGCGGCATCGCTGCGCGGCTGAGCGCCGACCGATTGCTGCGCGCAGGCTTCCTCGAGGTCAGTGCCGTGTAATAAGGTCAGTAACAATGCACCTAGCAGTTCGCGTTTGCTGCATACATGTTTAATAATGAACCGATTCTGTATTTAATTAACATAAACAGCTAATGCAACTCGATACGTCTCCTTAGATTTAACTTGACAGAGACGGCGTGTTGCTTTAAATGCCAAGTGATTAGTAAAACCATATTTAATTTGATTTAAACATATGCAATAAGATGCATGTGTTTGTCGCACAGATTTTGGAGCCGTGCTCCGAGCAGTCTCCTGATTCCTCTCGGCTGCCTGGGTGCGACCATGCTTCCTCACTGGGCAAAGCATCCCTTTGGCGCTTCCCCTAGAGCAGCGCCACGGCTGCGGGAGCAGGAGAGACCCTCTGAGCCCAGGGACTGCAGGCTGACACCGTTGCTCGTGGGTACGGACTGGGGGGTGCAGGGGGGACGCGGGCTCCGGAGGCTCGGGGCGAAGCCGGCCGCTGGGGACGGACCTGGGGCGGCGCGGGCTGGGCTGGATGCTCGGCGCTGCTGGGAGGAGGCAGGCAGGGCTGCAGGCAGCTGCTGCTGCCCTCCTTTTGCTTGAGTAAACCTCACTGCCTGGACAGCTGCGGACTGGTGCTGGTGGAAGGGCTCAGCACCGCTCCCTGCACCCTGCCCGCAGGCTGTGAGGGCAGGATGGAGCAGTGGTGCTTGTTCAGAGCGGGCAGGGACGGAGGAGGGATGGCATCCGCCTTGGGATGCGGGCACGAGCCGCCCGTGGGTGCTCCCGGGGGGATGTTGCGGTGGCCTTGCCCTAGTGCTACCTGTGGCAGGACACGGTGGGGGGTGCTGGCGGATGCGGTGATAGCTGGGGAGCCCGGTGGGGGTCAGGCACCTCGGCTTCCTCCAGCAGCAGGACGTGGCCCAGCCGCATCCCCCTGCCGTGGTCTGTGTGCCTGGGGTCTCTGTTCTGGCTGACAGCGAAGCCCGGGCAGAGCTTCCCCAATTCTTCAAATTGTGGGTGCACTTTCCTGCATCTAAGAGGCTTTAAACATGGATTTGTGCAATATTTTTCAGCATTTTTGACTTTTAACTAGCTGTGACTAAACAGGCTGGCAGAGCTGGCTGTGACCAAACACCTACGTGCTACCTGTGTGCTTATAAATAGGGTCTGTTCTCCCCTCCCCGTCTGGAGCATCGCTGGGCTCCCGAGCTGCTCCATAACAGAAATAGCTTCCCCCAGCCTCTCCCCTCCTGCCGCCAGCACTTAGCATCGCCCCAGCTCCCAGGGATGTGCAAAAAGGCAAGGGCAGAATCCCAAAATGCCCAATTCCCACCCACTGGCTGTGGCGGTAGGCAGCTGCTGGGAGCCGGGCTCGGTGCACGGCCGGGCTCTGGGCTGCGCTTCCAGCACGCAGTGATCGTGGCAGGAGCCAAGTCCTCGAAGGAGCCGGGTGCCCCTGTGCCAACGCAGCGCCGGCCAAGTGCTGCGTCAGGCTCCGTGTGGCTCCCCCTGGGCAGCTGCTGCCTCCGCGGCCCCGACGCACGGAGCTCAAGAACCAGCCCCTCCTGGGCTGCTTCTTGTTGGGCCGAGCGCCTTGGTGCTCCGGCCTGAGCCTCCCCTCCAAGGCTACGGGGCAGGGGCTGGAGAAGCCTTGGGTTTGACTTGGGTTTTTACCATCAGTGGCTTGATCAGGAGCCCTGCTCCCAGCAGGGGTGCAGGAGGCGGTGGCTCTCCCCTTGTCCCTGCTGTGCTCTTCCAGATGAATTTGCTTTTGATGAGGTATAGCATGTAGTCGAAGCTCCTGTCAGGCAGCTTCGGCCTCCCATCGGCGAGCGAGTGGTTAGCATGACTGCACTAATGGCAGGAGATTAGAGGAAGTGATTAGCTTGCTTGAGAAATTGCACCAAGTGCATTCAGCAAAACCCCGGGGCTGGTGCAGTGCTCTGCGCACCGCCTGCCCTGCCAGCCGCCTTGCCAGGGCACAGGTTCCCCCTCGCGGGGGCTTTGTCTCATCTTTTAGCCTTCCTCTGCATCAATGCGTTGCATTTTGTTTCCACCTCTGATTGCAAGCTCTCCGAAACAAAGCTTGCCTGTATTTCCAAGCTGGCGTGGTAATGCCTGCCCTTCTCGCCTGCACCGCCTTGTGTCTGACTGCCAGATGAGGATGCAGCCTCCAAATAGCATTGCACCCTGCTCTTGGCTATAGGCTATCAGTAGCCCGTGGCTATGGGCTGGGGGGGG
>VXAA01004616.1:75628-87880 GCA_013399115.1 Anseranas semipalmata | reverse complement strand
TGCCACGTCGGGGTGGGTGACACGGAGGCTGCGGTCCCCGCGGTGTCCTGGGGCTGCCACCTCGCCACTGCTGGCGGGGCGCGGGCGGAGCGCGCTGTTCGTTCTCATTTCTCCTGTCACTGAAGCAATTGCGGTGGCCTTGCTCTGCTTAGTGACTTCACTCGGTGTCTCATTAGAGGAAGAAATGGTCCTGTCGGGAATTGATTTTTGATCTCGGTGTGTGTCCCCAGCCCCCGTCCTCCCCCGCCTCCTGCTCCCGCGGCTCTGCCGCTCCCGTCTCCCCTCCCCTCCTGGCTGGCTCCGAAGCCTCCGCACACGTCTGCGCTCCTGCTCTGCTTGCGGAGGTGCCCGGAGGGAACCACCCCAAACCCCGATCGCGGGGCTCAGATGAGGCCCTGCATCTCCCACTGATTCCTTACGGGGAACGTCATTTCTCCATAGGTCTGGTCTGAGCAGCCTCGGCTGTTTGGGATTCCCCTGCCTTCCTTCCAAAGGCATTCACTTTCCGTTTCTCTGTCTGCACCTAAAAGCTGACAAACTTCTGGAAAAGGGGGATGCTGGACAGGCGGGCAGAGGGTGGCAGGAGCAGGCCCTGGGACGTGTTGGTGCCAGGCGGGACATGGATGGTCAGTGGGATGGAGCCAGGCACCCCACCTCTGTGCTTTTTTTTCCATGCTGATAGAGAGAGCCCTGCCAGGGATCATAACAAAGAGCAACAGCGCCCGTGTGTGCAGGCACCATGCTGGGAGCGACCCAGCGCCACCCCGCAGCCTCCAGCCCCGTTACGTGCACCTGAGGGCCCACAATGAAGGATGAAGACCGAGCCCCCCGGTCCCACCCCACCGCTCCAGCCCCAGAGCGATTTTGCTTGGCATGCAGGCACGTGTCTGCCCTGCACGCTGCCTCGCCAAGGGTGGGCTTGCGGCTGTTGCCTTGCAACCAGGCCCGGCTCTTGCTTGTAGAGGACCCCGGCCCCCCCGCGCTCCCCATCCTCCAGTGCACGCTGCTCCTGCCCCCCTGCCTCTGCTCTAGGCTAAGAGGAAGCATCGATTTGGTGTCTTGAGGGGCAGTTTATCGCTTTCCTGATGCCTGATAGATTGGAATTGATTTCCAGAGCAATTTGCCTGAGCAGCTCAACTCAGGAGCAGCTGGGACCCATGCTGTGCCCCGGCTCTGCAGCAGTGCGGCGGTGCTGCTGGGGCTGCTCCCCCGGATCGCAGCACTCCGGGTCCGGAAGGACCGCAGGCAGGAAGGGAGATGTGGGGGGCAGGCTGGCTTCTCACAGCAGCGCAAATGGACCTGCCTGCAGGGAAGGGGAGATGAAGGAGGCAGCTTTGCAGGGGCTTGGGGGCCCGGGTCCTGAACTGCCTCGCATTTGTCCCACCGGCTTCTCCCCCAGGCGCGAGTGGGGCCCCGGTTTCGCGGGGAGCTTGGCTGCACTTCGCTGCACGACTGCGGTGAGTCACTGACCCACGTCCGCGCCCGCCCGCGCCGAGGCAGACGCCGCGCTCGCCTGTCTCAGCGTGGCAGTGGGAGTGAGCTGGAGCTGCCAAGATGCTGGGAAAGCTCGGGGTCCTTTTGGGAGATGCTAAATCCGAATCCAGTGAGGGCACCCCACCGCGTGTGAAGGTGGCACGTGGCTCTGCCTGTGCTTTCCCCCTGCTCCCACATGGGATTTGACCCCTTTGTGTCTCAGCATTCCTGCCTGCAGCTGGACCCATGCACTCTGCATTTACCTCCTCTGGGCAGACCCTTTCCTCCCCTGGCTCTGTGCCTCAGTTTCCTCCTCGTGTCCAGGGCCAGGGGGATCCCCAGGCTGGGACCTTGCTGCTGCCACGTGGGCTGATCCTGTCCCCACTGCGCCGCCTTGAGCTGCTGCTGCTGCGTGGGTGGGAGAGGAGACCAGAGCGTGTCTTGTGTTTATGCTGTGAAGAGCCTGGCCCCCTGCTCTCCTTTATTTTTATCCGGTGTCCCCAAGCTGCTGGCACCTCCCCAGCCACAGTCTCCAGCTGAGGATGCGGCCTCTTGCCAGGGTGTGTGGGGCTCCTTGCTCGGCTGCTCCCTGGCGGGGAAGTCTCTGCCCCGCTCCGCGCCGCCCCCTCCTCCCGTGGTGCCTCGTTTGCTGACTTTCTCCAGGCAGTTTCTGCTCGGGGGATGCCGCCAGCTTCAGAGCCCTGCCAAAGGTCAGGGAGGGAGCTGACAGCAGGGGAAAGATTTGCCCCAGCTGCACCAGCCGTGACTCATCCTCCCTGCGTCGCCTCGCCCTCCGGGAGCTCACCCGCCGCTTGTCTTGTTGTCCCTCGCCAAAGCAAGGGCAGCTCCTTCGCTTGCTGACGGGGCTGTGGTGCTGCACAGCCTGCGAGGAAGTGCTCAGATGAGTATAGGAATAGCTCCCGGCCTGGAGTGTGCCGTCAGGAGCTCCTGGGGAGATGCTGAGCTGATGAGACAGCGCAGAGAAGAGGAAAGGGACTGGGGAAGGACAGGGCCGGTTCGTGCTTTTTGGCTGCCACCACTGGGGCAGGACGTGGTGCTGCAAGCGGGCAGGGACAGGCAGCTCAGAGACAGGGAGCCCAGCCTGCATGGGAGCTGCGGGCTGTGCGGGCAGGGCTGGGGGCTCCTGGGGCCGTGTCCCCCTTCCTGCATGGGGAGAGCGCAGGGGATAGCCCGGGTCAGGTCCCCCCAGCACCATGGAGAAGCGTGGGGAGGGGGCTCCAGGCCGGTGGTGCCGCTCCTGATACCCAGCACAAAGTGAGCGGCTGGGGGTGCTGGGTGAGCTCGTCTCCCGTCTCCGTGTGCACCCGTGGGTGTGATGACACCCGGCGAGGTGGGAAGTAGCTGCTGCTTTTTACGGGGCTGGCCAGATGGGATCTCTCCTTCAGCTCAGGTTTTGACAATGACACGGGAATTCAGCTGATCGTTTCCCTGCTTCCACAGCAGAAGCGCCGCATGCCAGGGCAGCGCTGCGGTGCGGTGCCAGCTGGGCCGCCCCATGCTCCAACTGGGAGCACGCACTGCCAGTGCGGCTGCTGCCATTGTCCCCTGTGCTGTTCCCTGCCTGCCTGGGATGGATCCTGTGCTGCTTCCTGGCTTAGCAGGCAGCCACTCCACAGCCCCTGGGTGCCACCGGGTGTCGCAGCCATGTGCCCATGCCCAGGAGCTGCGCTGAGATGCGCCAACACATTGCATGGCCCCGGGCGGGCTCCTCGTCCCCATGCAGCTGCAGGCGCAGGCAGCAGCCAGGGCACGTAGTGGCTGGGGACAGGCAGGGTCTGCACAGACGCATCCGGGCTGCTGCCATGTGGGCATCGTGTCCCTGCCAGCCTGCGGGTGTCCTGGGCACGGTGCCGGCGGAGCGGGGCCATGGGGGCTGCGCCAGCCCGGCTGGGAAGTTCCCGATGAAGCGGCTGGTGGGTGGTGTTTTATCTTCCCTGGTTCCGCTTGAATTGGGGAGTGAAAGGCACGGCGGGGAGCCCGCTGCTGAGCCGCAGCGTGGGGCTGTGGGAGGGACCCTCGGGGATGGCAGAGCAGCATTGCCACCCGCCGGGACAGCCATACCGCGGGCATGGGAGAGGTTTGTGCTGGGACAGGCACTAACAGTCCCCCGTGGGCAGCGGGGCAGCCGCCCTTCCTGCAGCAGCTTTGGCACCGTCCGGCCTTTCCCAGGAGGTTCAGCAATGGGTCTCCATCAGCCCAGGAGCGAGAGGATCGGGAGGAAGCTTTCAGCCCAGCCGTCCGTGAGCTTTCACTCCTCATATTGCTCTCTCCTCTGCACGAGGCTGCCGGGAGGCACGGGGAGGGCGTGTGAGCACTCCCCCCTTGATGCTCACGTGCTGGGACGGCCCCACCGGGCTGTGCCACGTGGGTGCACAGGACCCTGGGCTTGCACCTTGGCGCTGGCTGAGCCACAGGGGCATGTGCTGAGCCCCCTGCCTGCAGCCCCTGAGCCAGGCAGAGATGCACCAGGGAAGCACAACTTTGGCAGGAAAACATGAAGGCTGCTGGTGCCGAGGCTCGGTGGGTGCACAGTGCACATCTTCGCACCAAACTGGGGCCAAGGGCTGCTGCGCGTGACGTCTCTTCTGCTCGGTGTCCTGGCTGAAACGGCATCAAAATGTCAGGCAGGGAACAACCGCTGATTGCCAGAGAGCATCCCCAGTGCTCCTGGCCAGAGCCGTGCCACCCAGCTTTGTCCCTCCATTGGGGCACCAGCACCCGTGCAGCTCCCGGCACATCTTGGCTGCGTTCACCAGGCTCCCCAGCCCTGTCGTGCAGGTCCTGGAGGTCACTTTAACCACCATCCTGAAACGGGTGCAAGCACAGCGTGGCTGAGCTGGCAGTGCAGGGACAGGACAGCCCCGGGCAGCAATGCCTCTGCCATCTCCTCGTCCCAGCAGGTCCTGGCCCGGGCAGGGGCTCTGCTTCTGGGGTCACCTCCGAGCTGCGCTGCTCAGCACAAAACAAGTTGAGGGCAGCCCGAGGAGCAGCCGTGCGGGTCTCCTGCTGCCCTTTCCCCAGCCGTTGCTCCAGCCCTGAGTGCTCCGCGGGGGCCTGGCGGCAGCGTGGCAGGGAAGGGGTTAGCACAGCGCGGGGCTCTCCGGCGCGTGCTGGGCCGTGTCCTCGGGTGCTGCGCGCAGGCAGCAGGTTTGCAGCTCGGCGGCTGCGGCGTTTCGGGGAAGGCGAGTGCGTCGCGCTCATCCCGCTGCCTTAATGGCCGGGTGCGGGGGAGCCGCGTAGCTCCGAGGGCTTCTATTCTTTTGCCTCCCTTTCTCCCCACATGTAATCTCTCCTTCCCCTCCCCTCTCCCCCTTTTGTACAATTGCTTTCTTGGACTATTTTCCATGCTCCGCTAACTGTCACGGCTTTCACGGCCCGCGTGAGCCTGGCTGCTTCATGAAGATTTATGAAACTGCAGTAATAAACTGTGTTTGAAAGATCCTCTTTATGATAAACCCCTGCTGTGCTGCGGGCGGGGGGATTGGGGCGGACCACCCTGCCGGCCGCCCGCCCCAGCGCAGCTGTCACGGGGCAGCACCCGCGGCACGGGGCAGGATTTTGGGGACCTCTCCCACCCTGGTGCCCAGTGAGGGAGCAGGGAGCTGTCGGAGAGCGGCTGCTTGGGCAGCAAAGCCCTGGCCTGGAGGAGCATCATCCACAGCATGGGTGGGCTCCGGTGCCCCGGCTCTGCTGGGGTGGAGGTGACGGCTGCATCCTGCTAGGAGCCCAGGCTGTGGCCCCTCTGCCGCAGGTAAGGAAGATGGATGGATGAATCGCAGAGCACTGTGCTCCCTTAACCCCCTGCTACCTGGAGAGGGGCTTACCAGGATTTTCTGTGGGATTTTGGCTGTTGCGGGAGCCCTGTGCCCTGCCAAGGAGCCGCCTTTGGGCACTGGAGACCTGGGGGCTTCCCCCCCCATCCCACCAAAGCAGTTTGCCGGCCGCTGTGGAAGCTGTCCTGTGCCACGGGTAAGCGTGGGGCAGCCCGGTGCCGGGGACGTGTCCTGCTGGGCTGCCCGCTCGGCCGGGCTGGGGCAGGGCCGGCCACGGCTCCCCCGGCCCAGTGACCTGCTTGGAAGCATCCCTGGGAGGGAGCCGCGTGCCAGAGAAGCAGGAGCACCATGGGCGGTTTACGGCCCCTTCTGGGGGAGCCCCCGCACCCCGGTCATTGGCTCTTCCCTTAGCAAATGATCCACGGATGCCTCCGGCTGGGAGCGGAGGGACGAGGAGGGGACAGGCGCACGCGTGGTCTGCGGTGGCTCCTCCCGGCCCTGCCATCGTGGGCTTCGTGGTGCTGGGGCTGCCTCCCCCTGGCTGCTCCGGAGCCCGGTGAGGGATGCGGGAGCGGATGCGGCACAGCCGGGGGTGGAAGAGCCCCCGACGGCTTCCAGCTTTGCTCTGACCCCTGTGCAGATTGTGCAGGGCTTTTCAAATCATCCTTTTTAGTAGTCGGGGAGAGACAGCGAGCTGGCGCGTTCCACTCCCAGAGCGTGTAATTAGGGAGCAGGGAGCTGCATGCTGATGTGTGGCTCACCGCCGAGAGGAGGAGGAGGGTGGGAAGGAGCCGGGAGCGCAGCCTCTCCCCAGGGCTGGGGGAGGCACCGGCCGCTGCTGCACCCTGGGGTGCGAGGAAGCCACCCCTCTTGCAGTGCCCCGAGCCCCTGTCCCTGCACCTTCCTCCAGCTCGAGGCCTCCTTGCTGCAACGCTGCCGCTCTCCCTGGTGAGGGAGAGGAGCTGCTGCTCCTTCCTCCCGGCCCTGTCACTGCTGTGCCCGGGAGCTTTCAGGGTGCCCCTTCACCCCTCTGTTGCAGCCTTCCTGGACCTGCCATTCCCATGGGATGCAATGAGCCTTCCCTGCAGAGCACCCTGCAGCACAGGCGCTGGATGCGGCCCCACACGCATCTCTGCTGCCTTGCCTGCAGAGCAAGCACTTGGGTGACTGGCCGAGGGCAGGACGGGGTTTGCTGCCCAATGGCAAATCCTCGGTGAGACGCGTGTTTTAGGGGCGGCTGTTACGTGGGAGGAGAGGGGGGGACAGGCAGCTCCTGGAAGGAGGGGGCTCAGCGGGGTGGTGGAGGGGGAACTGCTCCATCCGCACTTCCCACCGGTGCTGGAGCTTCGCAGGGCTCCTCAGCTCCTGGTGCCCAGGTGCTCGCAGCCTCCTGCCCCGAGCCCCGGCACCGTGCTGCCTTCTGCCGTGCGGGCGGAAGGGCTGAGGGGGCCCATCTGCCACCTCCCCGGTGTCGTTGTCCCTGGGGGGGTCTGAGGGTACTTTGCACGTGATGGATGCACCACTGTGACCTCCACGCAGGGGTGATGCGGGGACCGGGCTGAGCGAGGGCACGAGGTGGGGAGGGGCCGGGAGTTTCAGCTCTCGCTCCGGTTCTGCCGCGGCCCAAGGAAGGACGTCCCCGGGCTTTCGCTGGGGCTGAGTCCTGGCGTCACCGCCCGGCTCGTAGCGAAACCCCTCGTATGACCTTGAGCAGACGAGTTATGTCGGTAGCACATACTTGGAATCCTGTCCAACATTAATAACACGATTGCTTGTTATAAAGCTATTATGTTAGGCTAATAAATAATTAAGGGAAAAGGAAAGACTCCCTATGATTTGCTTAACAGGAGCTTGGGAAGGAAGGGGGAAAAAGAAGGACAAGGAGGGAGATGAATAATGGATCAAGGTTAAATGGTGAGCGAAAAACGAAAGCCTGAGTGTGGTGAATTCCCGGAGCACAGATGCTGCTGGTTCCCAAACCAGTTAGCCGTGGCAGGGAGCTCATGGCCTGGCCGCGGGCTGGCCCCGGGCTACAAGCCGTGGGCTCGGGCAGCGCGAGGTCTTCAGAGCCTCGCAGGCGGCTTCTCGGGGTGGCGCCGTGGGGTGCTCTGCAGCAGGGCGCGGGGCTGGGTGCCGCGGGTGGCCTTGTCTCGCAGCCACCGAGGAGGTGACAGGCATTGGCAGCATGCGGGGACTTCCAGGCATTAATTACCGCTTGCATTGTGTGCGCCCGGCGCAGCTTCCCTAGAAATTAGAATCGCAATGTGCCGCTGATGGCCGGCCCGTGCCCGCCAAGGGACGAGCCCCTCTGCCTCGCGCCGCCGGCACCCACTGCCCAGGGCTGGGCTCAGCTCTGCGAGGGCTGGGACAGGTGCGGGGGGGCCCTGCTGGCCCCCGGCAGCAGCACAGCGCAGGCACTGGTGGGTGGACACGAGCCCCCGCTGCCCCGGCCCACTTTTCATTTTCTTTTTGGTCTGTCTGTGTGTCTGTGTCCCTCTGTCTGTCCGTGCTCCGGGGCGGTGCCCGGCTCGTGTGTCTCGTCTGTGCCATTTTGGTGACCCAGCACTGTTGAGTACATGTTTCAGCCCAGATGTCGTGGTCTCGGTAGCATCCCAGCCCCTCTGTCCCTCCTGCAGCCCCCAGCCCTGTCTGACCCCATCCATCATTGCAGGGGGACAAACCCTGTGCCACCCACCTGCCGGTTGCATCCCCTCGAGGGATGACCCCGCTCCCAGCTGGGCTCAGCCACATCTGACCACCTCTTGCTTCTAGCTTACAACCCCCTGCCCTGTTGCAGCACCCCAAATCCTCCTGGGGCCGCCCCTGACCCTGCTCTGCTCTCCCCGTGCAGATCCCGACAGGACGAGCACCCACATGATCTCGGCGGATGATGCCGAGTACCCGCGGGAGTACCGGACCTTGGGCAACGGCACCCGGCGCTTCTCCAACGTAGGGCTGGTGCACACCTCGGAGCGCCGGCACACCGTCATCGCCGCCCAGAGCCTCGAGGCCCTCACCGGCCTCCAGAAGTCGGAGATGGAGCGCAAGCGGGACGCCTTCATGGACCACCTGAAGAACAAGTACCCGCAGCACGCGCTGGCGCTCCGGGGGCAGCAGGAGCGCATGCGGGACCAGGTAAGGGGCGTCTCCTCGGGGGGGGACTGGGATGGGCGACCCCCTCTCACCCTGCAGGGCTGTCGGGTGCAGCAGGGGCTCACTGGGGGCTCGGATGGAGTGTGCAATGGGAGGTCGCTTGCAGCAGCCCCTCTCCCCCAGGGCTGGGGGTCTAGGGGCAGATTTCTCCTGCACTGTGAGTGGATTTGATCCTGCTGGCTGTCGGCCGAGGCAAGGGGTGTTTCTCTGTGCACGCAGGCAGAGGGATGGACGTGATGGCCACGAGGTGTGTGGCTTCACCCCACCAAGGAGGGGGCACCCACCCAGGTCTCTGCAGCTTTCAGCTGCAGTTGAGGATGTAGGTGCAAAACCACAGCCAGCCCTGGCCTGAGCAGCACGGGGACGGGGACGGGGACACTCTCTGAACCAGGGCGGTTCGGTGCAGCTCCTGGGGCAGGGACCTCCCCGCTGCTGCCTGGGCAAGGCGCCGGGGGTCTGGGGAGTGCGGGGGCTGTGGGGCAGGACGAGCAGAGGCAGTGAGGGGCCGCAGCTCTGCCCCAGCACACGCCGCTGAGCTGCGCAGGGCAGGGGCTGAGAGCGGGCGAGGTGCTCCCGGGGTTTGGTGCCCACATCCACACGGGAATGTCCCTCGGTTGCCTGTTCCCAGGGGCTGGATTCTCCCACAGGGACCTCGGAGCAGGCCAGGGCCAGCAGGTGACACGAGCGGGCAGCCTTGCTGAGAGCAGCAGAGCCCAAGGGCTGAAGGGTCCCCAGGGGCAGCATCCATCCTCGTGCCTGGGGGTGCCCCCAGGGTGCTGCAGCGGGGAGCCCAGGCTGCTCCTCCAGGTAGAAGTGAGCCCCGGCCCTGGGGCCTGCTGGGGCAGCAATAAATTCCCACCTAAACCGTCGCTTTTATAAAAAGGCACAGGGGAGGGCGAGCGCGGAGCAGCTGGAGGAAGTGGCTGGAAAGAAATCTTATATCATCTCCAACTAGACGCCTCCCCGAGGGATGGAGGCGACGGCTCCCAGACTATCGCGGCGGAAAGAAATAGAGCTTTGTAAGGAAAACCGGCAGCTCCGCGCCGCATCCTGCGAGCCCCCGCCTGTCCCCGCTTCCTGGCTGGCTGGGGCGGCTTTGTGGGGCCGGGGGGGCTGCACTGGGGGTCCTGCTCTGCAGCCCCGCTCCGTGCAAACAGTCGGTGGCTCACGGCTGGATGCAAAGAAGAGCGGCCAAAACCCGCTCTGCTCTCTGCGGTGATTTGCACCAGCCAAGCATCCAGATGTTGGCTGAGGGCTCGCGAGCAGCGCTCCCTGCCTCGGGGTAGTGTTTGCAGCAGGGTGGGGGCGAGGAGCATCCTCTGCTCGCAGCAAAGCGCGTCCTGCTCCGGTCGCCCCCCAGCATGAGCTCTGCTGTTGGTGGTGGCTTTGCCATCCCTGCGCAGGGCGCGCTGCCTGCGGGATGCTTCGCCGGGGCCTCCGCAAGGGGCATGAGCCGTATCTGCTCACGAGGCAGAGAAGTGACATTTCTAGCCGCAGAGTGACATTTCTTAGTAAATAACTAGGAATCTTTCCCTTATTATTGCAGAGATTTAAAGACTTTTTTCTTTAGGCAGCAGCTGTAAAAGGAAAATCCAGCTAGTGTTGACTCGGGGTCTGGTGAGCTTTGGAGGATTTTAACAAGGTGAACAAAAACCTTCGGGGTTCTGGAAGCACCTCCTGGATTTCCAGCCCCAGGCTCGGGGTGTGGAGCCCCTGCAGGACAGCCCCGGGGCTGGCTGTGGGGGCCGGGGGCTCCCCGGGGGGGCCCTGCACGGCCCTGGGCTGCTCGGCCTGAGCTGAGAGTCGCCCGTTTGCAGCTGGTGGGGAAAGGCAAAAAAGAAACCGTGTATGGATGTGTTCATTGTCCCTACAGGCAGTAAATAATAATAGGGAGAAAATGAAAATAGAAACAATGGAAACCTGGGGGCCAACCTTTAAATGACATGGGGATACAGTGCTCTGGGCCTGCCTGAAATGCACAAAACTTACTTTACTATTTTAAGGGAGCCTGGCAGGTATTTCAGATCAAAGGCTTTGCTACTTTGTTTTTTGGTTTTTAAAAAAATTACATATGAGAGAGTTTACAAAATCAAAGGTGAATGGAAACATTTCATAAATGTCAACATCCCTTTCAGCGTGGTAAAGCCTGCAGCAAAATGCCGTTGTACTCATGCATAGGAACTGGAAGGCGAGCGCAATATTAATTTTAATCATATGTATATATAACAGAGCAGGAAAAAAAAAGGCAAATAATTGTACCAACACCCAACAGACTGCTACAAATCTGCGGAGAAGTCTGAGGCAGCAGCTAGCTAATTTAAAACCCAGATGGGAGAACGCATTAAATGGGCACGTTAACAATAAAGAGAGGAATGGGACTCGGGACGAGAGCCTGGTGGATGGAGCACATTGGCCGCGGGGCTTCAGTCTGTGCTTGGGTTAAATCCTTGGAATCCTTCCTGTCCTTGGGAAGTTAGGGACGCTCAGAAAAATGACAATTTGAGGGTCTTAACGGGGTGACCCTTCCCCTCTCCCCTCCTTGTTTCTCACTGATATCCAGATTGCTTTTGTATGGGCTTTTCTGCACCGTGATTGGAAGTACCAACCCGGAACGAGCATTCTTATGCAGAGAAATTATTAACCCCAGAAAATAAGGGATTACAAACACTCCTTTGCCCTTAACCAGTTTGATGCGTGCATGCCGGCGGTATCACCACGAAGCCCCGGCTGTTCGGGCACCTCGCAGCTCATAAGCTGCAGCATGCGGTTAAATACCGCAGCGGAGCTGAGCAGGAACATGCCTCGTTCAGGTCTAAATCAAAGTATGTAAGAGCTTGGGTTTAAGCTTGTCCAGTTCTGCTGCAAAAAAAAAAAAAAAAAGGCTCGAGCTAAGTGTTAATGTGTCCGCGGTGCCTGACAGTGCAGATCTGCAGCTGCCCAGAATAAATCCGACTTTGGAATAAATAAATAACAGCTAGCGCAAATGTGCGTACCCACAAATCCGGGCCCGTGCCTCACCAAGGGCCCCCTGGTGCCACCGTGGTCCCCCAGCCGCGGGGGCATCACTGGTGCGTGGGGCAGGATCAGTCCCATGGGCAGGGGTGCAGCAGGCTGGGGGGTGCCGGTTTGCTGCAGCTGGCTTCGTGCCTCAGTTTCCCCAAATAACTTGGGGGTCTGAGCTGCTTCCCCCTCGGCAGCAGTGTGTGCCCCGTGCAGGGGGCCCAGGGGGGCTGGATGCCAGGGCAGGGGGCTGCGTGCTGCTGGTGGCCGGGGCCACGGGCACGGCCGAGCAGGGCAGGGGGAGCCGCTCTCCTCTCCCAGCTGCGAACAATTTTTTGCATCCATTATTTTTAACAGCTCTTTGCCTACAGGGCCTGTCTGCACGGATTGGGCGCAGCCCCAGCTCCTGCCCGTGTCCCCGCTCCCCCACGCTGATGCTCGAACCCCGCTCCCCGCCAAGAGCTCCCGCTGCCCGAAAAGGATGCTGAGAAAGCCGCAGTTATTTCACTGCCCTTGCAGTTGTTGAGCCTTTCGGAGAGCGCTTGTGCATAATCGTGTCGGAGGAAAAATCCCTGGGGAGCTGGGAGCCTTGGGACTCCGGGAGCTGGGGGGTTGTGATGGGTGCGTGTGCACACGTGTGCATGTGCATGCATGTGCACGTGTGTGTATGTGCATGCATGTGTGTGTGTGCAGGCATGCGCACAGGTGTGCACACGTGTGTATGTGCATGCATGCATGTGTGCGCATACGCACAGGTGCGTGCGCTTGTGTGTGCCTGCATGTGCATGCGCGTGCATGCACGCGTGTGCGCGCGCCCCGTGCCCGCAGCACC
>VXAA01004616.1:58121-74353 GCA_013399115.1 Anseranas semipalmata | reverse complement strand
ACGACCCCTCGCCCCGCTCCCCCCGGCTGCCCTGCCCGCGGCTGGCAGCAGGCAGAGGACGGGGGGCGTGGGGTGCACGGCTCCTGCCGCTCCCTGCCCCGGTGGGGCCGGGCAGCCCTCGCTGCAGCCCCCCCAGTGCCCCCGCTGTTCCGTCCCCCGGAGCTCCCGGACGGCCGCACCTGGGGGTTACAGCCACAGCACAGAGCTTCACCCGAGCGGGAGGGGATTTTTAATGCCCTCGTGCAGCCCCGCTCAGGCAGCTCAAGCCGCCTTGCCGTGCAGCCCTGCATGTATCGGGAGTGTCGGAGCTGGCTGGGGATGTGCTGAGCACCAGCACTGGACCCCAGGGAGCCTGCAGCATGAGAGGGGTACCTGAGCTTGAACGTGGAGGCCACAGAAGGGGGATTTCCAGGTCCAGGCAGGGCGGTTGCATGGCTCATCCTCAGCAGTGCTCTCGTCCTGATGCACCGCTGCTTGGGGCTGCGTTTTTATAAACAGGCGTTGCTGCTGACTTGCTTTGTATTGGCATTGTGAAAGGAGGGGGCTTGAGTAAGGGTCAGGAGCACACATCCACTGATGTCCAAGGGCGTTTGTGCTCTAACATCATCGGAGCTGTTCCAGGGGCTGCCTGGTAGGTTGCAGTTATAATTGCTGTTGGGGAGCTGACGAGCCTACAGCAGGAGCTCCTGGAGAGGCCGGAGCGTGCGCGGGCGAGGGGCTGGGGCATTCCTGCAGGCAGACTGTGAGCGGCACGTCCTGGCCGGGCCGGGGGCTGTTGGTGCTGTCTGCCACCAGGCCGCTGCAGAAACCTGCCCTCCCGTCCCCTCCAGCAGCCCTCCGCAGCCAACAGAGCCTCTGGGGGCTGGGGACTGCAGAGGGGCACAGCAAAACCCAAAGCCCTGCCCAAAGACGCCCGTGCCTAAAAGAGGAGGCGCAAAGCGAGGGTCTCAGTGCCCTCCTTATGGTGGGCTCTGGGGTATGGAGAGCTTACGTGGCTCCCTGAGCCCGTGGGAGCCCAGGCCTGACAGGAGCTAGACCCAGCGCTCCTGAACCCCAGTCTTGGCTCACGCTGTCCTTTCTGCCACATGCCGTGATGCTCAGGCTGGAGAGGTCCTTTTGCAATAATTGCAAGACCTCAGATGACAGTATCTGCAATGCACAGTGTCGGTGTCTCTTCACTGTATCTGGTTACTGTTTGCATTCAACTCTATCCTGTCATTTTGCAATTTCTACTTTAATTCAGTTTCTCTTGTGCTGAAAAGCATTAAAAACTTTAATAAGGAGAAACAGATTAAATCCACTTTACTGTTATTTTTCAAGGAGATTTTTGTTTGTCAAGACATTGTGCCTGAGGGGGACTCTATCAGAAACTGGAACTCCTGAAAATGAGTTAATTAAAAAGCCAATGAAACTGCCTCTGTCCCTCCCTTTGGTGGAGCGTGCTGGGGATGCTGCTGCTGTCCATTTTAGAGGGATGCACTCGGTGCTGCCTTGTTAATCACTAACAGATTTGTGTTAGAATTGCTAACCAGGGGAAGTCTGCCTTGGTCAAGGCAGTGAGTGACTCACTTGGATTTCATTTACCTACTGGTCTTCTCCTTGGTCAGTCACAAAGACTGTATTATTTTTTTTCTTTTAATGTAGTCAACTACAGAGTGTTCTTAGCTATGTTCCCCCAGCTCTGGTTTTCCTCTTGTCTGCAGTGTGCATGTGTGTGTGCTGGTGCAGCTCTGTGAGCATTTGTGTGTGCATGGGTTCCCTTATGGCCATGGGCTCACATGTGTGTCTAAACAGATCTTGTGCTTGCATGCATGCTCTGGTTCCGAAGTGCATGCCTGTGCACGTGTGTGCGTGCCTGTGCTTTGGGAGGATCCTGGGTCCTCGTTAGTCCATCGTTTTGCAGCATCATGGACATGACTTTCATTGTAATTATAATCTCAGCCTTTGTAATTCTTCATACCTTCTGCACAGCTCTGCTGCAAGCGAGCTGCCTGTTTTATCGGTTGTAACAAGGCTGTCGCTTCAAATCCTCTCTCAGACCATTATCTCCCTTTGATGCTTTTGAAGAGCCAGCGATATGTTAATTCTACCTTGGCCCTCTTCTCTTCCCTTCTCTTTGTGCAAACCCGCCTGGGCTGCTGGGGGCTGCTGGGGCTGTCCCTGCCCCCCTGGCAGCTTTGGTGGAGCTGCTGGTAGGGGGCACCCCCGAGAGCTGGCTGCTTGTTCAACGCCAAGCCCCCCAGGGTGCCCCCCGCCCACATCGCCACCTTCTCCGTAGGGACGGGGTGTACCTGTGCCAGGGGAATGTGGCATCTTTGCGCTGGGAGAGGCCAGGCTGGTAGAAAATGAGCTAAACCGGGCAAAGCGCCGGCTCTGAAACCTGCTCTGCACCCCG
This sequence comes from Anseranas semipalmata, assembly GCA_013399115.1. NCBI lineage: Eukaryota > Metazoa > Chordata > Aves > Anseriformes > Anseranatidae > Anseranas > Anseranas semipalmata. The sequence goes on along the minus strand of VXAA01004616.1, from coordinate 71,958 downwards.
CGGAGCTTGGTGCCGTGGCAGCGCCTGCAAGGACAGATGGAGCCCCGCAATGCCTGCGGGGGATATCTGCCCTCACTGCACGGCACCAGATTGGTGGCCCTGGACCAGCGTGGTGTGGGGCCCCCCCCGCCACCCTCCTGCAGCCCGGCCAGGGGCACTTGGCTCCCATCTGCAATGAGCCAGGGCTGAGCCCTGCAGCCACCATCAAACCCACCCTGCCAAGTGCCTTCTCGGTTCTGGGGGCTCCATCTGCGCTTTGCAGAGGTGATCTGCGTCCCCCCCTGCACTGATGCTCTGGCTGGGGCTGGATCCAGGGAGCTGGGAGGGGTCCCAAAGCTATGGGTGTCTGTGAGCGTGGGGCGAGGGGGTGCCGTGCTGTGCCGTGCCGTGCCGTGCCGTCCTGGCGCCCGCTCACGCTGACCACACCGCATCGCTTCCAGAATATTCCACGTCCCCTCCCTCGGCACTTGGGGTTCAGACGAGCTCATAGCTGGTTTGATGTGGAGTGGCTGCGTGCGGTGGGGGTGTAATTTATAGACTTTGTGATAAGCCTGTCCAGTCATCCTAAAATAATAAATAAAATACATAGCAAGGGCTGGTGAGAGATAGGATCAGTAATATCAGGGTCTGAGGAAAATTACTGCGACTCTTCAACAGCAAAATAAAGAGTGTGGAGGAAAGCAAGTCAGAGAAGGGAACAAGTCGGGAGCGTCGCCTCCCGCCCCGGGCTGGGTCCAGGCCCCTTGGGGACCGGTGCGGGTGGGCTTGGCCTCCAGGCCCTGTCCCACCACCCTGCCCAGCGGCACTGCCTGCCCCTCCTTGCTCCTGGGCTCAGAGACCAGGCATGGCCTTGGTCCTGTGTGGCGGTGGGGGGAAACTGTGGCTGGGGGGTGGGTTTGGCAAGGAGAGGGGTAAAGGATTTCCTCCTGTTCCTTCGAAATTGGCTTTGGTTTATGCGGGGTTCCCTGTGCAGCCTTTGCAGAGGGGCGGCATCGCAGGCGGGCTGCGAGGAGCTCGGCTCAGGGCTGCTGTGGGTGCCCAAGCAGAAGCCCTGTTACAAAGCCCTGTTACAAAGCTGCTTCCCTGTGTTGTGGACCCCGAGACCTTTCCGAACCAAGGAGCAGCGTGCCAAACCCTTCCGGATCCGCTGCAGTCCTGCTCGCCTCCAGGAGACGCAGAGAGGGGCTGCTCCTCCTGGTTCGGCAGCAGCAGCGCCGGCTGCCCCCCGGCTCAGCGCTCTGCTTGCCCCACGGTGCTGCCGCCCGCTGGGCTCTGTCCCCGTGCCCAGCTGGGCAGGTGGCAGCGCTGCTGGCCTCGCGCTTGCACGGGGAGCCCCGGCTGCAGAGCAAGGAGCTGCTGGTGCCTGCTAACTGCTAGGTGCCATGGGTGGCTTTGTCTGGTACTAAAAAGCGTTCTGAGGCAGCTTCTTGCTTTCAAGCTCCTGGTGTTTTGGAAAAGTGTTATATGCCCAGGATAGGCTTGGATCCTGCTGGTTGTTGTCTCATAGTGCCTGGTAATCAGGGCTCTGGACTTCTATTTCTGGTTCTGCCTCTGAGTCATGGTGTGCCCTTGGAAAAGACCTTTGTGCCTCGAGGCTCGCCTGCATGAGCAAACTGTGCTTGTTTGACTTGAATCACTTTTGTAACAGTTTTAGGTTGTTTGATGCAGAACTTGTTGTGGGCCTACTCATGTCTTATGGAATATTAATGTAAATGCATCTGTGTTGATCTTGAATTGGAATAAGAATATCCTGCTGAGGCCACGGATCAGTCTGACAAGTGAATTTACAAGAGAGCTTGTGTTTGTATACGTAGGGTTGACCTCCAGTTACCTCATCAGCAGAAGGGTTGATACCCTGGCAGCAAATCCGGTAGTGGATTGTTGAAGACCTTGGATGAATACTCCATGAGGGTCTGCTCTTATCAAAACTCTTCTGCCTCTGTGCTCCCAGAGCACTGTGATGGGAGACACCTTGGCAGCCCCCAGGGCACTGCAGGGTCTGGTGGGGACTGGGGTCTTGGTAGGAGCTTGCTTTGTATTTAAAACAATAATAAGGAAAGCATCCTCTACCTAACAAGCTAGGCTTGCAGCCGTGGTGATTGTGGTGGAGAAGTAGATACCGAGAAAAGCAAGGAGATGGGTGGCTTTGAGAGAGGAGGTAAAGAGAAACCAAGAACTTTGATCCCAATAAAAGACTGTTGGGACAGAAGCCGCTCTGCAGGTGTTTCTCCCACTGCCACCCATTATTTGCATGTTTCGGTGATGTCAAAGCGCGTTCTCTTCCCAGCCAGGTGGATCGCACTTGCAGTCACCCGATCTACTTCCCCACTGGGTGCTCTGCTTCCCCCGGTACAGCCTCGCTGCTCCCTGCAGCCCGCGTGCTGTGGCCGGTGCTGGCTGGTGTCACCCGGATGCTGTGGGACCGGTCCCGGTGCGGTGCCGGTGCAGGCGGAGCTGCTGGCGGTGCTGCTGCGCACTGTGTGTGTCCTGCCCTGAAGTGCTTCGCCTGCCCCGCTCAGCACCGTGCTGGCCCCGTGGCCCTCAGGGGGTCTCGTGCAGCCCTGCGGAGGCGGCTGGCCTGCAGCTGGGTCTTAGATGCACGCGCTGCCCTTCGCAGGGTATTGCAGTGAGCCGCAGCTCTGAGCATCCTCGGGGGGTTTGGTTCCATCTCCCTCCGATGGTTATCAGCGGGTGGCTCAGGAGAAGAAAGCTCCCGAGCTCTCCAGCTTGCTGGGCTGTGACTGGTGCCAGCTCCTGTCACTCGCTGTAGCACATTGGCTTGACACTGGTGAAATGCTGCAAAGAAGCAAGAGAGGGAGGTAGCAGGGGCAAACTGGGGGGATTGGAAGATCCCTTTAAAACTGAAAATTATTCTGGCTTCCAGCACCGACTCCCAGGGCAGCAGCCTGACCAGCACGTGCCAAGGCAGTGTGAGCATGCTGGTGACTCCAGAAGCGATACTGGGCTGCCGTCCTGCTCTCCACGTCCTCCTGCTTCACTTACTTTGCACCCCAGTCTGCGTTAAATACCCATCGCTGTCCCTTACTGCCTGCTCGCATGACCCTCTTTCCCCAAACTGCCGCTTCCCTTTTGCCAGCCCTTAGCAGCATGAAGTGTAGGCAGCCCATTGGGGGGGGATTTTAAGCAGAAATGAGAGCAGGTTTAACGTTGCAGTTTAAAGTCAACAGTTCTCAAAAGGAAAACAAAAGTCAAACCAGAATCTTAATGGTATTTTTTGTTTTCTTTTGTTTTGTTGTTTTATTTTTTTGTTAGCAACCCAACTACTGGAGCTTTAAGGTCAGTATTTCTGATTTTTCATGCTTCTGTTTGAAATGCATGCACTTTTCCACCCTTGCCTCATCTCTGTGTCTATGCAGGGGGGGTGGGAGCTTGGGGTTTTGCTCAGGATTCCTGTGCCAAAGCAGTTTGTTCTCAGCTCAGCAGCAGCTCAAGCGCGTGAGAAAGGTCTTGTGCTTTCGGGTTGAATTGTTGTGCAGAAGCAAAACTGTTACCTGAGAGGGAGAAATCTGTGTGCTGCCCTTACTTAGGCTGCTACAAACCCACAGGCAAATCCTGCTGCTCTGGAGTTCAGAGACCAGGGCCCCATTTCCTTAATTGTGGGAAAAGGACGGAAAAAAGCCCATTCCAGATGGGCTCAGAAATCCACCCGCAAAGCTCCACCAGGTGCCCGCTTGCAGCCGTAGGTGGGAGGATTGCTCAGATTTCCAGCCGCCGAGTCGGTCAGAGGCAGAGTGATGCGGAGGAGAGTGTGGCCGTCCTGGCGGGGGCCCCGCAGGCGGGGGCCCTGCCGTGCTCAGCGCGTCGCTCGCTTGGCCTGGGCACCTGCCCGGCACCGCTGGCCCTCTACCTCCCATCTCCCTCCCCGGAGCCCCTCGTTCCCAGGAGAGGAACGTGTCCCCCGCCGCCACGTGGGCGCAGGGCAGGTGGCGAGCTGTTCCGCGCTCCGGTGCGCATCCCGGTCCTGCAGGACGCTGCCTGTGGTCGCACCTGGGTGCAGGCGGGAGGAACGCGGGTGCACTCGGCAGCGTCCTTGATCGGGGTACGGCGGCGGCTTCTGAGGATGGAGAGGGAGGAGCGGCAGCGGGGATTTCAGCACAGACTCTGCCAGGCCCCAGAGAATGGCTTCTGCATGGTTTGTCGAAGGAGATGCAGAACAGGCAGCAAAGCTATTTGCTCAGCTGATGGCTTCGAGCCCTGCGGGGAGGGTGGGGTGCCTGCCTGCAGGAGGGGAGGGGGCAGCGACTGGGGGGTGCTCTGGGAGCCCAGAGGCTGGGGTGCTGCTGCCTCGGTCCTCGTGTCTGCCTGCACCCTCCTCCCTGTCGCTTGGCGTTGGGTACCAGCCTGTCCGTCAGCAGGCTGACGGGAGCGTCTGCGAGCAGCAGAATAGAGAAATGGCCGATATTTGCTGTGTTGCCCCAGAGCCTTTGTGCCCGGACCTGCCTCTCCCAGGCGGCACAAAGGAGACCCCGGCGGGAGCCTGTCCTGCCCGGCGCTCCCTGCCAGCACCTTGCAAACAGTCACCGTATTGTCTGCAGGGTGAAGTACGCATGTCACCGCAGCTCCCTTCCTCCCTCCTCCTCGCCGGGGGATGTGGTGGCAACACTTCAAGGCCAGGCGTGTTGCTGGGTGACCTTGGCATGTTGTCCCTGGTGGGCCTGCTCTTCCTGTGGAAAAAACAGGCACTTTCCTCGGCTGGCAGCTTAGAGCTGAGTAGTCATAAAATGCATAATATGTGCACTTGTTCTGAGTGTTCATTCCTGAAGTACTTGCAGTGTAAAATGCGTGCGAGCAGCAGCTCCGCGAATATCCAGCTGTCTGAGTCCTCCCTGGCTGGTTTCAACCACATGCTCTCTGTGACATTTCCTGGGACTGGAGAGAAGGCACAAAAGCTTTGATTCTTTTTCTTCTTCTTTTTTTTGTAAGAAATAGAATGGGGACGAGCTCTGGGCGCCAGCCACCCCAGGACCGTCAGCAGCTGGTGCTTGCAGGCATGCAGGGTGCATCTGCTATAGCTGCGCGTTTTTTCACTTTGCATTGCAGGCATAGCATCGTTCCCTGGCTGTATCCACTGTGGAAATGCACGAAGAGTTAAATCGCCCCCGCGCTCCCAGCCCAGGGAGCCCAGCTGCCTGACCCCGCTACCAAGTGGGGCATGAGCCAAAGGCGGCTGGGGAGCGCTCGTCAGGGGAAAGCCGTGCGGGAGGCTGATGCCGGCAAGCAGGTGCCGTGGGCTTCCTCGAGGCCACCTGCGTCCCGGGGGTCTCGTAGCTGCAGGCCCCCCCTCGGCCAGAGAGCTGCAATCCACAGGGATGGAGGGGGATCGGCTGCAGGGAAGGGCTGTGCCAAATGCCCAGGGACACAGCACCAGGGGCCCCTGGCAGGACCTGCTCTCCTCCAGCCCCGGCATCCCCATCTGCCCGCGGACAGGCAATGGCAGCTGCTGGCTGCAGGTTTGGGGCTCTCCAGGTGTGGGCTTTGGGGGAGGGGGTCCTGTGGGGGGGCCGGCATTGCTGTGTTGGTCGGGCTCAGGAGCTGGAGATGCGCAGATGCTCTTGTCTGCCGGTGCTGTCATTGTGGAGAGGGGTCTCAGAGACTGCGCTGTCCCCAGCCGTTGTGGTCCTCTGCATCCCACCGTGTCTGTAGGTCCTGCTGCAGCCTCTTACCTGTGCTCTTCTCCTGTTCTCCTGCCCTGTGCCCCTGCGAAAGCAGCCCCAGCGCATCCCTGGGGCTTCTGCACTTGCTTCTAGATTGAGCCAGCCCTGCTCGTCTCACGAATGATCCCTCCTGCCAGCTGGGTCAGGCTGTGTGCCTACATGGAGCCATCGATCCAGCCTCTCCGTGGCCATTGTCACACTGCTGCCGGTCCCCAAGCCCCCTGCCAGGTGCCCAGCCACCTTTCCACCACCTACAGCTGTGTCCCAGCTCAGAGCCCTCACCCCCGCTGGTGCTCTGAGCTGAGTGTCCCCCATCGTTTGCATCCTGTACCGGCTCCCTCCTGGCTGCTGGGGGCTGCAGCCCCATGATCCCAGGCAAGGGCTTGTCCCCTTCTCCCGTCCCCTTCTCCCATCCCCTTCCTGCTGCTTGCTTACACTTGGCTTTCCTTCTGATCCCCCAGCATCCCTGAAGGATGCAGTAATTTGCTTATTTTTGGAAGATGCTGTCACACAAGGCAGCATCGCCAGAGAGCAGGAGATTGGAAGCGGCTCCTGCTTGACCCGAGCAAGGGAGGAGTCACTGGGGTAAATGTCCACGCGGGTGCCGAGGTGGCTGGGGCAGAGCCAGGGCTTTACCCTCACCCCCAAATCCATCTCCTGCCGCACGTCCCTCCCCACACAGCCCCACCTCCAGGGATGGCCTCAGCCTCGGTGGGGGGCTGGATCAGGCCTATCTTCAGATCCCCCCTGCCATTTCTCCGGTGTCTCGCATCAGGGATATTCCTCTCCCTGCTGATTTCAGCCTGGATAAGCTTGTTTGAGGCATGGGGGAAATACATTGGGGAACAAAAGCGAGGCTGCCTTTGCTGGGCGGTTGGTGGTTATCCTCCCTGCGGGCCGAAGGCACCCGCGGTGCCAGGAGATGAGGAGCGGGGTGTCCCTGTGCCAGCCTCCTGCTGCCTCTCCCAGGCTGCCTTTGGAGCACCTGCTGGTCCTGAGTGGCTGCTCCGCCCTGTGCTTTTGGGGAGGAAGTGGGAGTTTTGGGGGCTGAGCGCAGAGACATGGTGATGCTGCCCAGCTTCCATCCCATCCGTGCGTGGGGCAGGGCTGCTGCCTGGGCTGGAGAGGGACAGCACCGAGGCGTGTTTGGGTGGCGGGGCCCAGCAGCTGTCAATATTCATGAGGCTGCAGAGGAGCCAGGCTTTTAAATATTCATCAGGCAGGCGGAGGCTGCTGGTGCCAGCAGGAAGGGGAGCGATGTGGAAAGGGGACAAGCAGCCACCCGTGGCCTCTGCTGAGCTGGCCGGGTGATGTCCGAGGGCAAAAGGGTGTCTTGTGCACGGAAATACTACATCCCAGTGCCAGGCACCTTTGGTGTGCCAGCAGCGCGTGCGTTTGAAGGGCAAGTGTGATGGATGCTGGTGTCATGGCAGTGCCTGCTGTAGGGGAGCCCGATCCCCTCCAGGAGTGGGGCCGGTCGCAGGCAGCGAGCTCGTGCCCGGCTCCTGCTCACATCTGGCTGCCAGTGTCGGGCTGCGCACATCTGGTGGGGACGGCCCCTTCCTTTAGTCAAGGGGTCTGGTTTAAAAACTAATCCGATTTTAACGCTAATCCTGTTAACATTGAGATCGGGATTAATTCTGGGTTAATCGGGATAATCCTGACAAAATGTTGAGCATTAGACGTTGGATGAATTATTGTTGCTGTGAGTGGTACGCTTCTAATTCAGTGGCAAGATCCAGGTGGGTTGAGAGAGATGGGGTCAGTGGAGGGCCCCCCACCTGGCCTGGGGGAGACCTGTGGTATACCCCTTCCTATGGTGGTCAGAGTGCCCTGAAGCTGCACCATGGGCCTCTCATTTCTTCCACCTTTGCTGCTGAGCCCCAGTTTCCTCCAGCTCTTGCTCCTCTTCTTCCCCATTGTGCACCTCCCAGCTCCTGTGTCTCGGGAGGCAGGAGCCGGGCCCATGGAAGGCCCTCCTTGCACAGAGGTTTTGCTGAAGTTCAGCGCTCCTGGCTGGCCTGAACACTGCCCAGCGCCGCGGAGGGGCTTGGTGCAGCCGTTCAGCCCCTGTACGCAGGGAGCCAGGGCGTGCAGGAGGAGACCACCACTGATGTGCGCTGCACCGGGACAGCCTGGGGCTGCTCCCTCTGAAGCTGGTTGGAAACTTGAGAGCCTGGCAAGGTGATGCCCGGTGCCATGGATGCTGCGCCTGGCTGGGATGCTCCCTGGAAGGGATTTGCAGCCGGACTCGTGCAAGGAGGCACCTGCTGGGGACGTGTCCCGTTACCTGGGCTCTGCTCCTCTTACAAAGTGGCCAGCGGTCTTTGCTGACTTACTCTCCAGGAGCATCAATAATTAAAGATGAGCGGAGTTCATTAGGAATGAATGAATGAAGCAGTTTGTGGTGCGCTGCATCGGCTTGGTGTTTCCTTCCTCTGTTTGCAGAGGGGTCAGCTCCATTTCGGGTGGCAGCAAGGCTCCTGGCTGGTGCCAGCTGCACAGGCTGGGGGCTCTCAGAGTTCTCCAGACACCGGACCAGGGATCGCTTCTGCAAGGCTGCGCTCCCACAGCCCCAGCCCGCAGCCCTGGGGCCAGGCTGCGGGTGCTGGGCGCTCCCAGCAGCTCGGAGGGCGGGCGGCAGGGCAGTGCCGCAGGGCTGCGGGCCAGGTCGTTGCCTCCGCACTGCCTCTTGCTGACCCCCAGCAAACAGACGGGAGCGGGCTGGCCTGGAGGCTGTGCTGCAGTGACTTTTTGGTGGGACGAGGCAGGCAGCCAAGCAGAGGGGCAAACACTGCAGGCAAAATGTCCGTAAATCCCTCCCAACTCCCCTGCCTCTGTTCCTTTAACGGCCCTCAAAGCTTCAAAAAAAAAAAAAAAAGAAAAGTTAAAAATTTCAATTAAAATGTTCCTTGGAAACGACAGAAGCAGAGCCGCGGGAGGGACAGATGTTGTTTTTCTCCCAGCTTTGCTAACAGCTTTACTTGCCACTGACCCTTGCTGGCAGCGCAGGAACAAGTGGCCATGTCCCCGCACGTCCCAAGTGGTCCTGTCCCCTCTCCCTGTCCCCACACATCGCTGGGCGCTGACGGCATGGCCCCGCACCACAGGGGGAGGCTCTCTTGGGGGGTCGCTCCCCTGCACGGGTGCATCTCAGAAGGCTGAAATGGAAGAGGCTCAGCTCTGCTTTTTGGCGGAGCAGCCCAGCGCGAGCAGCAGCGAGCATGGGTGTCTGGGGCTCACAGCTGCGATGTCAATGCGAAGGCTTTCCCAGGAGGGGGGGCGAAGGGGCTGTGTTAGCTGTTTTTTTTTCCATTCCTTTGTTCCTGAGGTCTGTTTACCTGTGAAGCAGTGGGGCTGGGAGCAGCGGCCTGGGCCAGGCTCTCAAGAGCTGCTCCCAGTCAGCTCTGCCTTGCACACGCCGACTGCTTTGCCTCCAGCTCCTGCCCAGCCCAGCTGCGGGTGTGCTGGCCTTGCCCGATGGAGGGAGAGCTGCGGTGTCGCGGTCTCATCACTGCCCACAGCAATGGTCCCTGCTTGCTCAAGTGACCCAAAGTTTGGGATTTTAGGCCAGGAGCTCTCAAACACCATCCCCAAGGGTTGTGCACATGGGTAGGGATGGTGGTGTGGATAATGGCTGAGAGAAATGGATTTTTTGTTTTATAGGTAGGGAGACAGAGGCAGGGATGGAGCGTGATGGAGAGCAAGGGCCCATGAAGCGCCAGGTGGGAGCTCAGCCCCACGCGAGGGGTCCCATTACCCCCTCCCATGGCTCCGCGGCAGAGGCTCACCCCGGTCCCACTGCCGAGCCCCCTCCCCGCCTGCAGCCAGGGCTGGGTCCTGCCCTCCCTGCCCAGGCTGGCTCCCTGCAGCCCCGACAGCTCAGCGAGGGCTCGAGCGTCCACGCACCAGCAATGCCGAAATATCCTTCCCCTCTGCTCCCCACAGCGCAGCGGGAGCCCCGTGGGGTCTCATCCCTAGCACAGCCTGATCCATCAGGGTGCTGAGCTCCAGTGCCCACCCCGAGACCTCAGCACTTCACCAGATGGGACCTGCGGTCAGATGCTGGATTAACTGATGAGAAGGGGATTATGAGGAATTAATCCAGATCAGTGTCCAACCAGGGGCTGCAGCCGCGGGTTTATGTGCTCGGTAAATAACCACTTGCGTTGCTTTGCCCAGGGCTGGGCTTGCCAGCTCCGTGCCAGCTGCTTCCCAAGCTGGCCAGAGCGGATTTTAGGGGCCCTCGCCTTTATCCCGGTCGTGTGGCCTGGCGGAGGAGACGCGGAGCGGGGCCGTGGGGCTGCCTGGGAGGCAGCTGGCGGGGCAGCGTGGCTGGCCAGGACCTGCGTGGGGCTGCGTCCCCCGGCGGCAGGGCGATGCGCGCCCAGCCCGGCTGTCCTGAATGCGTTCCAGGGCGTTATCCCTGCGAACGCGGTGGGATGGAGCACGACCAGGGCAGGGCTGGGGGCAGCTGCTGCCCCCCCGCGCAGCCCCCCCACTCCAGCCCAGCCTTTGCGGCCGGACGCGGGCTTCGCCTGGTGGCAGCAGGGTCCTGGGGAGAGGCTGCGCTCGGGGCCGGACGCTGCCTGTGGCATTAGCACGGCGAGGGCTGATCCTTCCCAGCTGCGAGTGCAGGTCTGTACTGGTGCTTGTGGACTGAGTTCTGGCTGCGCTGGGGAGGGAGAGGGGCCAGGACAGACAGCAGAGCCGGGGCTGAGCCGAGCTTGGAGCAAGGTGGAATGGGGCCGCGTGCCCTGTGCACATCTCATCGGGGTGCAGAGGGACCCCCTTGTACTGCCCACTCTGTGCTGCAAATAATCCTCCCATGGGTGAAAGAGTGCAGGTTGTGAGTGCTGCTGTGTGTGTGTGACGTGCAGAGGGGTCGGCAGAAAGGGGCTGTCAGTGGTGCTTCATTCTAAAGGCGAGCACAAACCGCCCTTGGAGCCCTCCTTGGGCAGGGGCGAGGTGCTGGCAGGGGCTCGACCGTCTCTGCTGTGACAAACCCTTTGCTCTGTTGCCGGGGGTCTCTTTGCGGGGTCAGGCTTGCTGCCTGGCGTTAGCAAGTGAGTGGAAAAATTAATGAGTGAGATCAGCTCCGGCGGCTTTGAGTCTTGCATGGGAACAGCTGCAGAGTGCCCTGCTCCGTCCCAAGGCAGGGTCCATCCCTGCGCGTTGTTTCTTGCGTTTTTCTCCTGTCTTCTTTCAAAAGTCCTGCGTGAGGCCAGCCACTGCTCCTCCTCCCCTCCCCTCCAAAACCCTTCTGCCCCGCTCCCTCTGGCCCTGGCCCCCCTCTCCTCCCCTAAATGCTCCCCCTCTTCCCTGCCTCCATCTCGGGCCTCCATCAAGACCGAGCAGCTCCGCTGCCTGCCCCTGACCGGCGGGGTGGCTGCGGGGCCGTCACTGCCGCACCCCCCGGGGGAGCCCCCGCCTCGCCCCTGTCTGCCAGGCACTGCTGGAACCTCGGCCCCCTGGAAGCTGGCGAGGGTGCTGTCAGCTGGCGGCGAGGGGGGAGAGGGAGCGGGGCAGAAGGGAGGGATGGAGACGAGAAGGGGCGGGAGGAGGAGGAGAGAAGCATCCTTATCTAGCCGGGCAGAGATAATGAAGCTGCTTCAGCGCTGACAGGAAAGGGATTGTTGGAAGTTTTAGGAGCTAAAAGAATCGCTTAATTGTATCTTTTTTTAGCTCTGGGGAGATAAAAGACAAAGGCCCCCAAGTCTCCCCCTTTCCCCATCCCACCTCTTTTACATAAGGCTCCCAGGGCAGCACAGAGCTGGGGGGGGGTAGCGCTGCCTTCCCCAGGGGGGTCTGGGGAGCCAGATGCTTTGCGAGGGGCTTTCACTGGGCAAATCACCAAACCCGCACCCCTGGCGCTCTCCCAGGATGGAGATGTTTTGCCGATGCCTCTGCACCAGCAAGATTTCCTCTGCTCTAGCATGCAGGAGGCTGCCAGGGGCTTTAGGCGCTCCGTGGCAGGTGAGCGGGCACGCTTCCTCCCCTGGGCAGGCTGCAATCACCCTGACCTCGGTGCCCGTCACCGCAGCTATGGCAGCTCTGCCTTCCTGAAAGTGAACTCCTTGCTGGGCTTCCTTCCCTCGGTACCAGGAGCCGGAGCTGTAACAGCCGCCTGGTGGCCTTGGGCAGCTTTGTTTTGCTTCTGGGCAGTTGCACTCCTCGGCTTTCCCTTCGCACTCTGCCCATGAACCCGCTGCTTCCCACGCTCGGGGCCGTGCTGCGCTCCCGGTGGATGGAGGGGGGGCCCCCAGCCCCAACCAGTGCAGCCCGGCCCCACGGGGGGCCCCAGATCCCAGCACGTGCTGCCGTGGCAGGAGTCAGCCCCGCGCTGTGTTAACCCTGTGCTGTGATGCTCGTTCAGCAAGAAATGGGTCATCTCCCAGCGTGACATCACTGCGGTGCAGGGACAGCGAGGGGGGTGCTCTCCCCCTCTCCATCCAGCTGCTCACTGCCACCGTGGATTTCAGACCCCGCGGGAAGGACCTCGGTGCCTGTGGCATGTGGGGGACATCGGCTCTTTGGAAGCTGCAGGATGCTGAGCTATTTGTGCTGGGGGTCTGAGCTCGGCCAAAACTGCCCCTGGGGACATAACTGGGCAGCAGGGGACCAAACACCTTTGCTCCCAGGCCAGGGGACCGAGGCCACCTCCCTGCGGAGCGCTACTGGAGCTGGGATGTACCCTGCATCCCCAGAGCCTCCCCCAGCTGCCGCCTGCTGGGCTCCGAGCCTGGTGTGGCTGCAGACGGCAGCATTAATCCTTTCCACGTCTGGTCGCTCGGCTGTGGGGCTGTGATGTGCAGCAGGCAGGTAGATAAGGCCCCTGGGATGAAAGGTGCTCTGTAAGGAGGAGGATATTACGCTTGTTATTGTGTGCTTGGTACTTGACTGCTGCAGCCTTTGATATCTCGCTCAGCTGCAGTGCGTGATACGGTCTAGGCCAGACGGAGAATAAGATTTCCCTTCTGGAGTCGGTGCGAGGGTTTGATGTTGGTTTTCATCGTGCATGGGAATGAAAACTCAGCCCCAGCACCCTGAGCATGGGCCCTGCCAGGTGCCTGCGGAGCCCGAGCCGTGCATGCCCTGGGCAGGAGGCAGCGCCGCAGCCCCACGTCCTCCACCCTGGCGTCAGGGCAGCGCTCGCCCGAGCGAGATGTTTCCGTGACAGCTCCGAGGGGCCATCGGTGCCGTCCTGTTGATGGAGCTGCTGCCACAGATGGGTCCCAGGCACTGTCCATCCCAGGGCTTAATCTGGCACCCAGCAAGGCAGGATTGCCCCCCCTCCCCATCTCCAGAGAAGCAGGAGCAGGGATCTGGGTGCCCATCTGAGACGCCGCGGTGACAGATGAAACTGCGCAAGGGTGCCGGGTCCCGACACGCTGGGGCCGTGCTGAGGGCTCGGTGAAGCGAGTGGGTCCCACCGCCTCCAGCAGGGCTGCGAGCGAGGTGATGGGGCCGTGGGGGAGCACGGCGGGGCTGCTGGGCCCCCCCTGCATCGGCTGGCAGCAGGGGGGGCCAGCAGGATGCGTGGGGGCTGGGTTGTCGGTTAACGTATTACCTGATAGCGGGTAAGTCATTAGCGAAGCAGAGCAATAAAAAACAATTCCCTCGGAGTCGGCTCATTAATGGTCCGCGGGAGGCCAAGGACGGAGCTGGCGGCTGCAGGGCTCTGCAGGTGCCCCAGCCCCGCAGGTGCCCCCCCGGCAGCCCCTGTGGCTGGAATGGCCACAGGCAAGAAAGGGCAGAGACCGCCCCGAAGCACTGGGGGCTGCTCAGCCCCTCTTACACCAGGGGCACCGGTGGAGGCACCGATCCTGACCCTGCTGCGGGTGCGCTGCCTGGGCCAGTCCCTTCGGCTTCTGCTTCTCCTGGGCTTGGCGGTGCTGCTGGCCCTTGCTCAGGCTGGGGGGGCCGTTCGCTCAGCACGCCAGGCTGAGCATCGGGCTAACGATCAGGAAGGTCCCTTCTGGGCTAAAAATCCATTAATTTTCATCTTGCTGGTTTTTTCTTTTTCTTTTTTTTTTTTTTTGGAGGATGCAGTAATTAGCTCCCTCAGAGCAGAGCAGCTTAATTACTTGAGGTCAGCTGAACCCCGGGATGGAGGCAGAGGGCAGGAAGGGCCTGGGCTCACCTGGGGCAGGGGCAGGGGC
>VXAA01004616.1:38465-58003 GCA_013399115.1 Anseranas semipalmata | reverse complement strand
CCCAGGAGCAGCTCCCCCCGCCCTGCCCCGCCCCACGGCCCCACTCCGGCTGCAGGAGCGCGGTGCTGAGGGCGTCGTGCCGAGAGGCACAGGCACCACAACCCACGGCAACAGCAATGCTGCGTGGCAGCAGTGATCTCAGCCGAACTGTCGTGCCTCGGGGAGGGAGAGGCAGAGCCCCCCCATTGGCTAAACCCATTTTTCTAATGATTATTTTCTGCAGATACCGGGGAGCGGGGCGTCGGTGCTGGGTGGGGTCCCACGGCCTCTTTTCGCCTGGTGGGGGGGCTCCCCAGGGCCCTGCGGGGGCGCGGAACAGCCCTGGGCTCTCGGTTGCCTTCTGCTGGCTGTGGCTTCCTGACCCACTGCAGGGGCCGCTGCGCCTGGTGCGGCCCCGCTCCCCTCGAAGCCTTTCCCGATGGAAGAATTTAAGCATCCGTGCTGCCTACGAGCCTTGTGTTAAAACAACAACAAAACGAAGCAGTCAATTTTCCAGCAATTAGCTACAGCGAGAACATTTCAAGTCCTAGAAAACCCCTCCCCACAGGATTAATTAAATTCTCCAGTTAATGTCTAATTTAAATGATCATGATGGCTGTTATCATTTCATATTGATTTTTCTTTTTGGTCTTAAAATAGAGCTGTTGTCCCTTCCATGCCGCCTTTTCCACACCCCAGGAGCTGTTTGTTCTCTCTGTTTGATTTGCCAACGTTAAACATGTGTCTGGAAAATCAAGCCTTGCATTCCAGGGTATTGACAGGCAGGGAACCGGCCCTGCCTGCGCATTGTCTGTCCGTCCATCTGTCTGTCCGGCCCCTGGTCAGCTGTGGGTGGGGTGGATGCATCCCCCAGGCACAGGCTGTGCCCTGGTACCAAATCTGTCCCACACAAAGTCCCCTTCTGCCAGCCGGGGCCGCCAGCTCTGGCCCCCTAATCGTCCTGCACTTTACCCTGTCCCTGGAAGGGGCAGGAGCCAGCTCCAGCCGCAGCCGCCGCTTGCACGAGCGCTGCCTGCGTGCACGGCCGGGGCTCACCGAGCTGCTCCCGGCACGCACCCGCAGCCGGTGAGCGGGTGAGCGGGTGTCGGTGTGCTGCCTCTCCACCTGGCAGGCGCTGTTCTGATTCAATGCGCGTAGCCCACAACAGGGCTCAGAGACGTTTGTGCAGAAAGCCCACGTCTGTAGCCTGAACTTTTATGCAGCGGATATATGCTTGGCCACGTGAAATTGGACTCCTGGCATATTAAATTTTTACTGCTGTAAACCCAAACCCATTAGTTTCCTCCAGCTCAGGCAGCCATAAACCTTGCCGCTGCTTTGCTTCCAGAATAAGCCAGGCATTTATGTTTCCCGGGAGCTGGTTCATTGGCGTAATGGATGTGTAACCTCCTGTAATTGCTAAGGTTATTCCAGTGCTCGCATGCAAGCCCTGGCTCTGTTACCAGCCAGCAATCGCTGTTTTTATTTCGAGTGGGTTGCTGGTGGAGGAACTCAAGGGCGCCTGGAATGGCACTGGGAGGCTTTGAAATGCAGAGTGCTGCAAGCCTGAAGTGGAGAACACGGGCAACCATTGCAGGCAACAAGGAGACGTGCACGGGCATTTGTGCCTGGAGCAGCGGATGGAGGCGGTGCTGAGCCTAGTGCTGCGTCTGAACTGCACCCATGGGCTCAGCTGTGAGGGGGGCTGAGCACCCCCAGCTGAGCACCACCCTGAGGCCACCCTCGGCCTTGCCCACGCCTCTGGGTCCTGCACGAGGCTCTGATATGCACAGAGGGGAGCGGGACAGGGTGGGGGCACCCAGCAGCCCGCTCCTCTCACTTCCCCGCTCTCCCCTTGCAGACCAGGAGCTCCCGCCACTCCCAGGGCTCCCAGCCCGGCTTGGCCGATCAAGCCAAGCTCTCCTTCGCCTCGGCTGAATCCCTGGAAACCATGTCGGAAGCAGAGCTGCCCCTGGGCTTCAACAGGATGAACCGGTTCCGGCAGAGCCTGCCTCTGTCCCGCTCCACCAGCCAGACGAAGCTGCGGTCACCAGGTACCGTGTGCCGTCCCGCGCCTGGCTCTGTGGGGGGGACAGGCGGCCCCAGGGCCGGGGGAGGCTTGAGGAGATGCAAACCCTGCCCGTGGTGTGTCTCCAGCGTTGCATCGAGAAGGGGTGCGAGCACAGCAGCTCTTGGGGCCTGGGCTCACCTCGCCGCTTTCTGCTCGCTCTGCTTCCAGGGGTCCTTTTCCTGCAGTTTGGGGATGAGACGAGGCGTGTCCACATCACCCACGAGATCAGCAGCATGGACACCCTGCACGCCCTCATTGTCCACATGTTCCCCCAGAAACTCACCATGGGGATGCTGAAGTCTCCCAACACTGCCATCCTCATCAAGGACGAGTCGCGCAACGTCTTCTACGAGCTGGAGGATGTCCGGTGAGGGGCGGACAGACAGAGGGAGGCACTCAGGAATCCAGCCCAGGCTCTGTGCTGGTCCCCAGCATCTTGGGCCAGCTCAGACAGTGAACACCAGCCTCCCTCCTTGCACAAACCCACAAGAGCTTGCTCGCTCCGGGCTCGGGTGCTGAGCACATCAGCTCACATTTTTCATCCATCTCAGAGGCAAACTGATGTTGGCAGCCTCTCTGCCTGCAGTCATAGTCCAGTGTCTCCCTTTTCAGAAGGGATGGAAAGACCCTTGCAATGGGGAAGGATTTCCTTGGAGATGGTGGAGGGACCAAAGGGCATGTGGGGAGTAAATGCCTTTAAAAGGGACCACAGACAGCCATGCTTGCTCATCTCTACTGAGCCAAACCAGACCCTGTGCTGCAGTTGTGCATCTCCTGCCTGGGCAGGGCCAACAGTCCCTGAGCTGGCACCTCTGGGGGATCCCTGACACTGATTTCTGTTTCCTTGAGGGCATTGCGGACGGTGACATTCATAGTCTGCAAGCAGCAGGGTGGGCGTGGGTGCAGTCTTGGGGCTGGGGCTTGGAGGCTGCCTGCGCAGGGTGCTGGCTCACAGCTCTGCCTCTCCTTTCAGTGATATCCAGGACAGAAGCATCATTAAAATCTACCGGAAAGAGCCACTCTATGCCTCATTCCCAGCGTCGCACATCACCAACGGCGACCTGAGGGTAAGGGGGCCGGTGTCCGGGGGCAGGATGGAGCCCAGGGTGCGGGGCTGGGCACAGTGGAAGAGGGAAAGTGATGGGGACGAGGGCCTGGTAATTGCGTGTGTTTGTGGAAGGAGTAATGACTGCGATTCGTCTTCCCCGGTTCCAGCATTGTTAAGTGTTACTTTAAAAGAATGGATGTTTGGGGCCTGACAGCAGGGTAATAAACAGGATAATTAGGGGATTCAGCAGAATAAATCATCCTGCTCCTGGATGAGGGAGCCGCTGTTTGCCAAGGCCAGGTGAAGACAGGCGAGCTGCAGCTCCCGGTCCTTGGAGGGTGACACCGAGGCAGGGGCTGAGCCAGGGAGGGGGGCCCAGCCCGGAGGGACGCGGTGCTGATGATCCCTGCTCCTTTCCGCAGAGGGAGATGGTTTACACCTCCCGGGAGTCATCTCCCACCCGCCGGCTGAACAACATGTCCCCAGCCTCCCACCTGGCCTCCGGCTCCCCTCCGCCCGTGCTGCAGTCCTCCTCCCCGTCCCGCTCCCGCATGTCCTACAGCGGGGGCCGTCCACCCTCCTACGCCGGCAGCCCTGTCCACCACGGCGAGCGCCTCTCCAGCCTGCCGCCCGCGCCAGGCGTCTCGCCCAGCCCCAGCGCCATCCTGGAGCGCCGTGACGTCAAGCCGGATGAGGACCTGGCCGGGAAGAACATGGTGCTGGTGAAGAACGAGGGGCTGTACACCGATCCCTACAGCATGGTGCACGAGGGCCGGCTCAGCATCACCTCCACCCAGTCCCTGGCCGGCATGGGAGACCCTTTCGGCTACTCCGGGGGTCTCTACAAGCGGGGCTCTGTTCGCTCCCTCAGCACCTACTCAGCGGCCGCCTTGCAGACGGAGCTGGAGGACAGCCTGTACAAGCCCAACGTGCAGATTTACAGCGACACGTACGGACCCGGCCTGGGTTTCCGCATGCCCCCCTCCTCCCCGCAGAAGATGGCTGACGGCCGGCTGGTGGACGTGCAGCCGGGGCAGAGCCCACACAGCCCCTACTCAGGGCCGCCCAGCCGGTCCTCACCCGTCCGCCAGTCCTTCCGCAAGGACTCCTGCTCCTCTGTCTTCATGGAGAGCCCTGTCAGCAAGCCACGCAACCCCAGTGCCTCGGGACCCCCCGAGCTGTTTCCCGGCCCCGGCGACCGCCCGCTCTCGGGGTTCAGCTCCCCGGTGCCAGCCAAGGATACGGAAACGAGGTGAGAAAGGGCACGGGAGGAGCTTCCCCATGGAAGTGGGCTCTGCTGGTCAGGCCGTCGTCTTCCGATGCCGGTGGGGAGCTAGAGAGGGAGCAGGGGCAGGATTGCCCCGTCCCAGCCCAGCAGAAGCACCAGGGTGGGTGATGAAGCACTGAACTGTGCGGTGCTGGGGGAACCGCCTGGGGGCAGCTGGAGGCAGCAAGAGGGAGTGAAGGGGGGGGGTACGGCAGGGGACAGCAGCGCTGCTGCCTCCCGCGCTCCCTCCTGGGACCTGCAGGGACGCCGGCACCTGGTGGGTGAGTGCAGGCGAGGCCAGGACGAGCCGTGCCATGGGGGGGGCACAGTGCTGTGCCCTGTCCTCACCCCCTGCCTCCCCTCACAGGGAGCGGATGGAGGCGATGGAGAAGCAGATCGCCAGCCTGACGGGGCTGGTGCAGAGCGCGCTGCTCCGCGGCTCTGAGGCTGAGACCCCCAGGTAAGGAGCAGGGGAGGAGGCAGGCATAGGACCTGGGGCCCTCCTCCGGATGAAGTGCTGGAGAGGGCAGAGGTGCCTGTTCCACACTCACCCCCTCCTCTCCTTTGTCACAGTGAGAAGACAGAAGCCACCAACGGCGGGACACCCCCATCAGCGTGTAAGTGGCTGGGGAGAGGCGCAGAGCTGGCCCTCCTGCAGTACCCCCGCATCCCAAGGCTGCTATGAGTCCCTGGCCCCAGGAGCTGTGCTGCTGCAGCCCCATCCTGCGCTGGCAGCCAGGGGGGACCCATCCGGGGGGCTCTGATCTGGGCTCACTTTGATGCCAGCCTGGGGACAGAGTTGATGGCAGTTTCAGAGGCCAGGCAGAAGCACAGCTGGACTGGAACAGAGTGGGGAAGGAGAGGGTTTCCCGGGAAAACCCCACCAGGATGGGGTGCCTTCCTTCAGCAGCCTCTGCT
Source organism: Anseranas semipalmata (assembly GCA_013399115.1). Lineage (NCBI taxonomy): Eukaryota > Metazoa > Chordata > Aves > Anseriformes > Anseranatidae > Anseranas > Anseranas semipalmata. Next base: position 52,720 of record VXAA01004616.1, on the reverse strand, counting down.
TGCCCCCCGCAGCGACCAGCCGCAGCGGCATGGGGACCCCGGTGCCCGCGCCCCCACCGCCCTCTGCCACCAGCACGCCGGCGGGGCAGCCCACAGCCATCACCCGCCTGCACATGCAGCTGCACCTCCACGACCTGCAGCAGAACGCCAGCGACCTCCGCAACCAGCTGCAGCAGCTCAAGAAGCTGCAGGTGGGTACACAGGGGGACCCCGACCCGGCCCAGCTCTGACTGGGTGGCTCCAGCCCAGGAGCACAAAATTCCCCTTCCCTGGTGACCTCATGTGGGGCAGTTTGCCCAGCCAGCAGCCTGACCCCCTCCCTCGCCCCCCAGCTGCAGAACCAGGAGACAGTGAAGACAATGCTGCGGCGGACGGAGACGGAGATCAGCGTGCGGGTGACGGACACCATGCGCAAGCACGAGGACCCCCTGCAGCGCCAGCGCAGCCTGGTGGAAGAGGAGCGGCTCCGGTACCTCAACGAGGAGGAGCTGATCACCCAGCAGCTGAAGTGAGCACCCTGACCTCCCTGGGCCATATCCTCCGCTGGTGCGAATCAGCATCCCTGACCGCATGCCCAGCATGGGAGAGACGATACCACAGTCCCCAGCCCAGCTCTCCTCTCCCCCTGCCCCGTGGGGACCTGCCCGTGGCCACCTGCTGCTCCCCGGGGCTCTCCAGCGTGCCCGCACAGCGGTGACATCCCGGCCCTGCTTTGTGCTCGCAGTGACCTGGAGAAGTCGGTGGAGAAGATCCAGAAGGACCTGGCCCACAACCACCGGCTCATCCCTGTGCAGGAGCTGGAGGAGAAGGCCGTGGTGCTCAAGCAGCTGGGGGAGACGCTGACAGACCTCAAGGGTGAGGAGGGGGCCAGGCGCGGCAGGGCGCAGGATGCCATCAGCCTCCAGCAGCACTGCTGCGTGGCTCCGGGCTGCCCATCCCCCCAGGTCCACGTGCTGCTGAGCCAGTTTCGCTGTACGTGGCGGTGATGTTTGCCCCCCAGCACAAGTTTCCTCTGGTGCCAGTGCGGGTCTGCATCACGTGTCCTGCAGGCTGCGGCGGGGTGAGGGCCGTGCCCCGCGCTCCTGCTGCGTAGCTCCCAGGGTGTCCCTTTGCCAGCTCCTGTGCGCTTGGTGCTGCTGCCCCCTTCCCGGGGGACCTTGCTCTCACCCCCCCGGCACACGCTGCTGTTATTTTGCTGCTCCTGCAGTCTCCCGTCCCTGGCTGTCCCCATCCTGCCTTCCCTGCGCCTCGATTCCGAGTGGCAGAGCTCCTGCGTGCCGGAGCGCAGGCAGGCAGTAAGCGGGGATTTGGCTGANTGTCCTGCAGCGAAATTGGCTGACGCTGAGAAACCAGGCTAAGTGTGCAGAGCCTGGGGGGGGGACCAGGAACAACCTGCTCTGTGTCCCCTGCCACTGAGCCTGCAGGGTCCTGGCAACTGAGCCCCTGGCTCCAGGACAGCGTCTGTGCCCGGGGCTGCAGACTGCAGCTGCCAGGGCCTGGGATCGGTGCCTGCAGGAGACGGGCAGGGATGATGGGCATGGGGAGGTGGAGAGGCACCAGTCCAGGCTCTCAGGGACCCATCCATCCAGATACAATGGCCACGGTGGTCTCGGTGGGTGTAGGGTCCCCTGGCAGTGCCCCCTAACCCCGCTCTCCCGCCACAGCCCAGTTCCCCAGCCTGCAGAGCAAGATGCGGGTGGTGCTGCGGGTGGAGGTGGAAGCCGTGAAGTTCCTCAAGGAGGAGCCAAACCGCCTCGACGGGCTGCTCAAGCGCTGCAAGACGGTGACGGACACCCTCGCCCAGATCCGCAGGTGAGCGCTGCACCCCGCTGCCGAGCCCCCAGCCCAGCCGCTGCCCCGCAGCCCCCGGCACTGCCCCTGCTCCACGTCCTCCTTACAGCCCCACGCAGTTGCACTGTCCTTCCCTTGGAGGTGGGAAGGTTTCCTGTGTGCGCCGTGGAGGACACAGTGGGGCCCTTCAGTTGCTCCTCCACTTGTGTGCCAGTGTCCTCTCTGTGTTAGAGATGGAAATTCCCAGAGCCATTGAAAAGAGGCTCATTTTTCTGCTAAGGAATTAAAAAATGCCCTCAATCCTTTTCAGTGCGTATGTGGGAACCCCTCTTTCAAAAGTGATCTTTCCTTATCACCTTGAAAAAAATTGATCATATATCTGGATACAATGGAAACGCTTGGTGTGGTCAGAAATCTCTTTCCTGAGGAACAGAAAACCATTCTGATGGAGCAAATCATCTCCCAGATCTAATAATGATGGTAGGCTGGGCAGTGCACCGCCGCTGAACCCACCTGCCTGTTCCGATTACGAGACCTTTCACGAGAGCTTACAACTTGGCCAAGCTTGAGGAGCGCTCCGTCACCGGGGCTCGCCTCAGGCTCATTTCTAGCCTGGTTTTCTATGGAAATGAGCTTGTCTGATCACACAGCGCATGAATCTGCCTACCTGTCATTCTCCTTCCCTAATAACTTCTGAATCCAAAGGCCAATTTCAGCCAGATCTGACAGAGGGGCAGAATTTGGAGAGATCCAATTTCCTCCAAGTTTCGTGCAAAGGGACAGCCAGGTAGAGGAGCTTGTTAATGTCCCCGCTAAGGGAGGCTGGAGTTCATGCTCCAGCCCCCCCAGACATCGGGGAGTCTCAGCCTTCAGCCATGAAACACAAATATTGAGCAAGTGTATTTGTGGAGCGGCTTAGAGTGGCTGCAGTAACCAAACGTACCAGCGCCAGCTCCCGGTGCCGCGCAACGACCCAGCGCCTTCCCTCTGTCCCTCGCAGGCAAGTGGACGAGGGCGTGTGGACCCCCCCCAACAACCTTAGCCAGTCCCCCAAGAAGATGGCCCCTGAGACGGACTTCAGCAAAGGGCTGGATCTGGAGATGCCCCCCAGCCCCCCAGTGAGCCTCCACCACCTGACAGCTGTCACCGAGACCCTGGGCATGCCCAGCTTTGGGCACAGCCCCCCCCAAACCCAGACCCACCCCTCCAAGAGCAATAACCCTTCCCGAGCTCCGGAGATGGTACCTGCCAAGACCCAGACTGGCCCGGAGACTCCCAGCAAGAAGAGCGCAGACAAAGCCGTGTCCGTGGAGGTAAGAGCCTGGGGCGGATTCCTCCTGTGTTGTCCAAACAAAACCCACAGCTGGGGGGCTCCTCTGAGGGGTCTAACCCTGCTGGAGCTCCCCCACGGCTAAAACTGGGAGCAGAAGCTGATGGGTTTGTAGCTGATGGGGCATCTTAAAGGTGGGGAGCCCCAGGTGTCAGGCAGCCCCAGATACTGGGGAGACCCAGTGTGCAACTGAGCCATGGGAGCCTCCATCACGGCCTTGGGGCACCCTCAAATTGCCTGCGGGCCGGGTGCAGGCTGGGGTGCACAGCTTGGGAATCAGAGCAGCGCTGGTGCCAGGCTTGGCTGCTGGAGGTGGTGGGCAGTGGGGGGCTGCCAGTCGGTGCGGCTGCAGCGGGCTGTGCCGGCTGTCGCAGGCTGCCGAGCGGGACTGGGAGGAGAAGCGGGCAGCGCTGACCCAGTACAGTGCCAAGGACATCAACCGCCTCCTGGAGGAGACGCAAGCTGAGCTCATGAAGGCCATCCCTGACCTGGAGTTCGCTGCCAAGCACAAGCAGGCCACGGGCAGCAGCAGCTCCGCGTCCACGCCGGAGCACAAGCCCTCCAAGCCGCAGCACGCACAGAAGTCCGCGGGCAAGGTGGACCCCAACGGCCGCAGGGGCTCAGGTACAGCGTGGGGAGCTGGGGGTGCCCGGTGGATCCTGGGCTGGGGGGCACGCAGGATCCAGGGGGCAGGGGCAGGGCTTGGTGTTATCTCTGCTTTCTGCACCGAGCTCTCTCTCCACGTGTGCCCTGGCCATGCCCTCGCTGTTCTTGCCCTGCTGCCACCAGTGTGCCCCTCTGGGCTGAGCAGTGCTGCCCTAAGGGAGCTGCATGCCCAGGAGGCCAGCGGGAGAGCCTCGGGTGTTGTACTGGAGGGGCAGGGAAAGGTCTCGTGCCCTCACAGCACCGTTTGTGCCCAGACGAACTGACGGTGCCGCGGTACCGGACCGAGAAGCCCTCCAAATCGCCGCCTCCTCCCCCTCCCCGCCGGAGCTTCCCCTCGTCCCATGGGCTGACCACGACCCGCAGCGGCGAAGTCATCGTCACCAGCAAGAAGGAGCCCGGTTTCATGAAGGTGGGGAGCGGGGCCGTGGGGGTGGCTGCGGGGCTGGGCTGGGTTGTGTCACCCCTTGGCAAGAGTGGGCGCGGCCCCAGCCCCTCACCACCCCGCGCCCCCGCAGAAAGCCGAGTCGGAGGAGCTGGAGACCCAGAAGCCGCAGGTGAAGCTGAGACGGACGGTGTCGGAGGTGGTCAGGCCTGCGTCCACCCCGCCCATCATCGCCTCTGCCATCAAAGACGACGACGATGAGGACCGCATCATTGCGGAGCTGGAGGTGAGTGCCGCAGGGAGGGGCTGCAGGCGCCTGGCTCGGCCGGGGGGGCAGCGATGCCCCCGCACTGCGCCCGCTCTGGGCGTCTGCAGGAGCAGCTCTGGGAGCGATGCCCCGAGCACCAGCGCAGCGGCAGGCGTCCCCATCCTGGCCCCATCTCCAGCAGCAGCGCGGTGCCACAGGGACAGGCAGCACGGAGCAATTGTGCCGTCCCCAGCCAGTGCGTCCCTCCGGGGGGGGCCCAGCAGTGCTGCAGGGCAGCAGAGAGGCAGGGGGGCCTCCGTGGCCAGGGCACCTCGTCAGCAGGGAGTGGCCACTGCTTCCCTCGCTGCCGGCAGCTGCTGAGCCCCTGTCCTGGCGGGGCTCTGTCTCTGTCACCCCTGAGCCTCCCTCCTCCAACCTGGCGTGTTTGACTCCCCAGGTGTTTCAGAGAAGCTCTGCCTCCCCTTTCATTCCCAAGCTCCGTTACGATCCGCTCGCGGCTGCCGTCTCCCCTGGGCACACAGACATGTGGCCCAATGGAGCCTCCGTTGCAGCCGAAGGATGGAAGGTAACAGCTCGCCCCGAGCTCCGATCCCTCCTCCTGCCGACATCTCCTCCTGACCGGCTGCACTTTAACCACCTCCTCTCCCACCTCTTTTAAACTCACTTCTCCTTCCTTCTCTGATTTAACAAACTAACGGCTTCTCTTCACTCCCTTGCTCACTGCCACTGCGTGTACGGCACTGACACGGCACCGGACCGAGCACTAACCACGCCGCAGCACGGCACGGGGCTGCTGCAGCTCCCATGAGGGCCAGACCCTGCAGCCACGTGGATGGGGGAGAGGCAGAGCCCCCTCAGCACCCCGCTGGGCAGGGCGCAGGGAGGTCTCCTTAGTCTCATGCCCCACTGGGTGCCTGGGCAGCCTGATGCCGCCCGGGGAGGGTGACACTGAAGCGGGGCCGTGGACAGCAATGCATGTCGTGCCCTGTGCACCGAGAGCCCGCTCCACGTGTGTGATGCGGGCAGCAGGTGAAGGCTGGGGTGGAGGCTGGAGGCTGCTGGGAGCCCCTTGGGTTTGGCCCCATCTCACCCCTGTTTGCTGGGCTGCCGAGCAGAGCAGCAGGGGCCGGGGCTGCAGCCAGCTGCACGCGGAGCCCTGCGAGGCAGCAGCCCCTGCCCAGGGCAGGACTGCGGAGTGGAGCAGGGGCCCCTTTGCTGCAGCTGCAGGGCAGCACCTCTTCTGCCAGAGCATTTCTCCAGCTCGCCTCCGTGCAGGGCACAGTCTGCTGTAGTCCCCTGGGCACCGCACGGCTCACTGCATCTCCCCTGGGACAGTGATGGAGAATGTGGGGGGAGGACGGACAGGGTTTTCTAGGTGACTTCTTGCTGCTCAGGGATGTAAAGGTCTGGCACCCCACCACAGCTCATTTGCAGTGGCTCGTCCCTGTCTTCAGAACCGCTGAGAGCAGCACGTCCTGCGGGGCTGAGCAGCCCCGAGGGCTGGGCTCTGCTCTTGCACAAGCGTTGTGCCAGTTTATACCAGTACAAGAGAAATCTGAGCCAGACCACGGCAGCCAGGTTCCCAAACACATTTAGGAGGTGCAGCAGCACCAAATGTATTTTTCTGAGGACTCTAGGCCACTTGTTGCCTAAATCTCCCTTACGGTTGCCTTAAGCACAGTGTAAATGCTGTCTCACTCCATGCCTGGGGGTACCCATGGGAAGTCACAGCTGCCCAGACACGGCCAGGCAGGCGAGGAGCCGAGCAGCTCCCTTCCTGGCCGAACACATTCTTGCAGCAATGCCTGGAGGGACCAGCAATAGGGGACCCAAATAGCCTGGGTGTGCTCCCCGAGCAGCTGCCCACTCCCTGCGCCAGCGGGGCAGCCTGCGCCGCTCCCCAGCTCTTAATCTGTCTGAATTCTCTACCTAGGAGCTGGCAGCCCCGGCACCCCCGGGGAGCAGGGCTTTCTCCCTCCCGCAGATTGTGCTCACCGAGTGGGTGTCTGCACCGCCGTCCCCTGAAACCGAACCCGAGGTGTCGGTGGAAACGGGCTGCTCCAAGCACGGGGACCCAGCCAGCAGTGGAGGAGCAGGAGGGGAGCTTGGTCCTGAGGCGGGGAGGAGATGCCGAGTGTCTGCTGGCACCCCTGGAAAGTCCCCATCCACACCTGGGAGCCTTCCAGCCTCAGCCCCACAGCCCCAGAGCCCATCTTGGGGCCGTGACCACGCACCGGGAGAGACTCGCAGGTTCCCTCTGGCAGACAGCAAGGTCCCGTCTCTCCCAGAGCATGGAGCGAGCTGGCCCACTGGGGGAAAAGGAGGGGACGCTGCTCCGAGCTCTGCAGGAAGGCAAGAAGGCAGCAGCAGGACTTCATCACAAGGTCCTTTGGCTGAACAGCCTCCTCATCCCCGAGGGGAGGCCGCGGATCCTGGGGCTGAAGGCACAGCACTCGCCACCGGTGCAGGCAGCAAAGGGCCCGGCGCTGTCCCCAGTGATGCAGAGCCCCGAGGAGGAGCCAGGCAGAGCACACGGGAGGCGTCTCTCCCTCCTGGACACTCCAACGGGGTTTGCGAACAAGCGCAGAGGGACCAGCGCAACAGCTCGCCGGTGCCAAAAGCCAGGCGTTCCCCGGGTTGTGACCCAGCGCTGCAGGGGAGCGGATGGTGCCAGGCTGGGCACCCCCAGGAGCAGGTCGCTGCTTCCCCAGGGCCGCGCCGGTGCGCAGCATCACCAGGCCGGGGCAGCGCGGGGCTGACTGCCAGGGCAGGGGGGGGCGAGGAAGACGCAGGTGGGGAGGCGGTAGAGGGGCTCTGCTGCCCTGGTCCTCAGGGAAGGAGCGAAGGGGCCGTGTCCCCTCTGCGCAACATGTCCCCGCGCAGCAAGGAGATTTATGAAGACACGTACCAGAGACTGGATAGCCTCGAAGAAACTATCCGTGAGCTGGAAATGACCATCAGTGAGATCAGCAGCCACCCGTCAGCTGAATTTATCTTCCCTAAAGAACTGCTGGGACAAGCGGTATCTAAGGATGCCAGCGAGGAGACAAAGGAAGGTGTGGGGCATCTCAGGCACAGCAGCTGTGACGATGGGACTGCCCTGGATCTCAGCCAGGCCAAAGATGATGCTCCTGAGAGTCCATCTCTGAGCCAGAACAAACCGCCTCTGCTACCCAAGCCACAGCTCCCCCTCGACAGTCCTCAGGTTTATTTTCTGTTATCCTTCTTGCTGTGCTCTGCCCTTGGATTCACTCTGATGTCTTCTCTTCCTCCACCTCTACCTGCTCCCTCTCTGTGACTCTACCTCCAGGCAGAACTGAGGTGTAACACAAAACTCATTTTGGAGCAGGGCTGCAGACAGCAGAGCCTGACGTGTCAAGGCAGCCGGTGCCAGCAGCTCTGCCACCACCCCACTCTGGTGCTGGTGCTGCCTCGCACCCTCCCTGGCTGTGCACTGGCTCTGAATTAGACCCAAGGGAGCTGGTATCTGCCACGGCGGGTGTTGGGGCTGCTCCAGGTGCACCCCACTTCAGTCTGCACCGGTCGCCTCGGCCGGCGCTGCTGCAGGAGCTGGCTGTGCCACGGGGGGGCTGCTGTAGCTCAGACCCCCGTGGCCACATTGGTTCAGCGAAGCCAAGTGTGTTAGGAGAAGCAGTTGGCAAAGGAGCCCTCATTTTGGGCCCTTCAGGGGCTGACTCTGGCACAGCACTGCAGCTGTACAGGCACGTGCCAACGAGCTTTACGCTCCCTAACAGATGGGCTGAGTCACCCTCTGGGTGGCGGATGGCAGAAGGACACTTGGGCTAGTGGTGCTGCTGTTGCTGCTGGTGCACAGTTAGGGGGCACGGACCCCCCCCCCTGCACCGGGCCGGGGCAGTTGCTGCAACCTTGGCCCCCGTGGGCCGGAGCAGCGACATCAGCTCCCGCAGCTCCCCAGCAGCAGCATGCAGGGCAGCGCTGGAGCGGGTGCCCTGGGAGGGGAACAGCTTTGGGCACATGTCCCTGTGCTGGGCGCTGAGTCCCTGGCGCTGCCCCCTGACCAGCAGGGACCCAAGGATGAGTGTTCGCCCAGGGCTGGCTCCGCGGGGACGGGCACGCTGCTTGGCCGATGGCAGCACTGGTGCAGCGAAGTGCTGGCAACAAGCAGCCGTGGTGCAGGCGAGGGCTGGGTGAGCTGAGTGGGAATGTGGCACTCCTTGTCTTTCCATTTTACATAAGCACTTTTCTGAGGAACTGCATTTTAAGTGTCACTATGAAGCAGCAGATGTTTCCCCTAATTAAATCACAGCGCGGGCTCCCCGAAGCCGTCCAAATTGGTTTCTGCTGGAATCTGTGGCAGCCACTGGGCTTGCTGAATAGCTGGGAAAAGAGGGGGAAAAATGCCCTCAGCTACTCACAAGTCAGCCTGCTCCTTTATTAACAATCAGTGCTCATGAATGAATCTCCTTTTTCATTTGCAGCAATTATCTCAGCCCTGGTTGTCACTTACTCCGCAGTCCCTTTACAGGGCTCTCGCTGGGTGAATGGGCCTTCCAAGTGGGTGTAGCTGCAATTTCCTCCTATTGTCAGGTCCTGCTGCACCGCTTGAGCTGTGCACACAAGCAGCAGAGCTCGAGGTGAATTTATGGCTGTGGCTGGCACCTGTACGGGCACTCACAAAGCAACGCTCAAATCAGGGCTCGACAGGAGAGGCTGCATGGTCGGGGCTGGCTCAGCCGGTGCTGAGGTCTCACGCCACAGCTCCGGGCTGCTGCAGCTTGGATGCAAGCACTGAGCTCCAGCGCCTGCCTGTACCTGGGATGCTGGCGGAGGTGTGACACAGACGGGAACCGGATTCCCTTGTGCAGTGAGGTACGGGAGTCCCCGTGTCCCGGCTAAAGGAGCGCGGAGGGTCCCAGAGGGAGGACAGGCACTGATTTCCTGTGCAGGCAGCAATCCCACTAACCTGGCCCCGGAGATAACCTGCGGGCTCGGTCCTGGCAGAGGCTCAGCCTGGGCATCCCGTGCGTGTTTCTGGGGCAGCACAGAAGTGCTGCTTTGGACACCAGGAGCAGCTGGTCCAGGCTGGCACGGGGCAGGCAGGGGCGGCAGCGACGTGGGGCTTTGGGGTGCCCAGGCAGTGGGGGACGCGTGGCCAGCCCACAGCGTGTGGCTCTGCCTGGGCTCTCCCGGCAGGCACCGCTCTGGGCACCTGCTCGGGGGATTTCCTCGCAGTTACGGATGTGCCAACACGTAACACTTCTCCTGCTGCTGCTGCTGCTGCTCTTGCAAGTCTTTGTATCTCAGCCTGTGCAGATAGTTAATAAAACCCTCTGTATTCCCACTGCCACCATTTCCACCTGGAATCTGCTTCCACCTGATGTCACCTCCTGTCCTTTCTCTGGGCTGTGTGCCCTGCTGGGCAGGGTGCTTTCCTCCTGCCCTCCGCCTCCCGGTGTTTGGCCCTAACCCCCCGTTTGCGTTGCAGCAGGGGCTGTCGGTAAGTCCTGCCTGCTCCCTGGGCTCACCGAGGCGCTGCCTGGTGAAGGCTCCTTTGGCACATGGAGCTGATGTCCCTGTCCTCGGCTGGGCTCACCGCCACGGCAGGGCTTTCCTGGCAGTGTGGCAGAGTTCCAGAGCCCCATGGGATGGCACGGTGGTGCTGCGGGGCCTGGGGGGCCACGGGGCCCTGCACAGCTCCACGTGCCCAGTGCCAGCAGTGCCCGGCTGCAGGCTGTGCTTGTGTGGGTTTTCACCTGCTGGTTTTAATCTCCGCCTCCCCAAATTCTCTGTCCTAACAGAGCGGTGGCGTTTCCATCCCGGCCATGAAGATGGTGAACCCAGCGTCCAGGCTGAAGCAGAGCCAGCAGGGCAGCCCCGACAAAAGCAAGCACATAAAGCAGAGGATGGAGTACATGCGGATCCAGGGACAGCAGCAGGTAGCCTATCTCTAGAGCAGGCTCCCCGGCAGCGGGGCGAGCCGCAGGCTGGCCACAACCCCTGCTTCCCCCTCGCTGTGTGTTACGGGGCGGTGGGCAGGGGAGGAGGGATGGCCACAGCAGCAGATGCTGCTCTTGTGGCTCTGGACCCTCTCAGTGGCCGCTCTTCCCCTTGGCTGAGCCTGGCAGGACTTGGGGTGCAGGGCCCCAGCCGTTGGGGTGTGGGCAGGGGGCTCTCGGCTCCCCCTGTGCCTGGCAAGGGCTTTCCATAGAGGGCTGCTGGGGAGGGGGACAGAGCTTTGTGCTGAGCCGAGGGTGGCAAGCTCATCTCAGGGGCAGTGAGGCTGAAGCAGGAGGCAACTTCTCTGCCGGCCCTGGGTGCTGCTGCTGCCCTGACGGACAGGGTGAGCCCCAGTGTCCGGCTCAGGGATCCCGAGGGATCCTGAGAGCTCCCTGCAGAACATTTGGCCACGGTGAGGAGAGGGAGCTGCCCAGAGGCCCCTCACATGAGACAGGTGGGGTCTGGCAAGCCCCAGCCCCACAGCGCATCACCACGCTGCACCTTCAGCCCGTCCCGCAGCCTGGGCACCCGTGCCTGTGCCAGGAAGGGATGTCAAGGGTGGGGGTACCGGGGCACCCGGCAGCATGGGGACAGGGTGGGGGGACCACAGCAGCTGGAAGAGGAGAGCTATGGGATGGGACTGTGCCCCCCCCCGGCCCAGCACCACCCCCATCCCTGACCCTGACCCTGTCCCCGTCCCTGGGGCTCATCCACGCAGCTGGATGTCACTTGCTCCTGGGTTGCTGCTGAGACACCAGCGCTCGCAGTGGCTGTCCCGCGTGCTCAGGCACGAGGCCATGCACCTGCAGCCGGGCTGTGCCCCCCCGTGCCCTGTCCCACTCCTCCTCTCCCCTCCCACCACTCTCCTCCACAAGGTCCCCGGTGCCAGCCGCTCCCTGCCCCGCGGTGGGCAGCAGCGCCACGAGCGGCTTCACCCTGTCCTGTCCTCCTCCCCAACCCGGTCTGTGTTTCAATCCCCTTCCCTGGGCCTGTCTCTAACACACCACCCAATAAACCCGATTTTGCTCATTCTGTTGGATCCATAAACCCTGCCAGACAAATGTAAGTTTTTTTCCCAGCTACCTCAAGCTGTAGCTGGGGAGAGTGGTGGTGGGGATTTCATGCAATTTGCGCAAATGTCTCATGAGCAAAATGGGCACCTCTTGTGCACAAGGGCTCAGCCCAGCCCCAGCCCCTCCTCGGCTCCTCCGGCACGCCGCACACTGGTGCTGTTTGTCACAACTGCAACTGCGGCGGGGTCCCGGGGCGGTAGTGGCATGTCCCTGGGCAGGGGCCATCACCCAGCAGCATCCGTGCATAGCTGCTTGGGACTGCAGCTCCCCTTGGCAAACGGTTCAGCCCCGCGTCGGTGCCTGCAAACTTGGGGTGCTTGTGGCCGGGCTCTCCCTGGCAGCCTCCCTGGACCCACAGCTCCATGCGCTTCCGTGCCCCCGCAGCCCTGACCAGCCGGGCAGGCAGCTTCTGGCCCTGGGTGCGCCAGGGGGAGCCTTCAGGTCCCCCGTGGCCTTGGAAGTCTCGGCGGTGCCACCAAGTCCCCTGCCCGGAGGCCACGTGCCAGCACGGTCCTGAATGTCCCAGTGTCACCGTGCTCCTTGTCACTTCACTCCCCCAAGCCGCCACCTTGGGCACCCTGTGGAAGCATCAGCATGGACCAGGACCCCAGCCCCCTCCAGGTGCTTGGCCAGACCAGGGGGTTTCCTTGGCACCTTTGTCCTTGCTGTCCTTCGTGCAGGGCTTGTCTGATCCCCTGCCCAGCAGCCCCCCCCCAGGTCTGGGGATGCTGGAGGAGTCATCCATCACCCCTTTCCGGAGGCTTTGCGAGTGCCCTTCCCGATGCCTACTGCCCCAGCTCCATGAGGAGCAGCTTTTGCACAAGCACTTTTTATCGTCGCTGGCAGCAGGGTTGGTTCGTGTCGCCATTGGCAGTGCTGCCACCAGTGCGGTGGGCGCAGGGGCTGGGGTGGGTGCTGCTGCCTTTTCGGAGGAGCGCGGCTCCGCCAGGGCCGGCTTTGGGCTGCTGAGCCTCCCTGCGGCGCGGGCGGCCCCGCTCGGCCCCGATGAACAGCACCTCTGCGGCAGCCCCGCCGGCCGGGGCAGGCACCGCGCAGCCTGCGTGCCCAGCNCCTCCACCTGCCTGCCTCTGTGTGTGCGTGTCTGTCCACGTGTCCGTCTGTCTGTCTCTCTCTCTTTTGTCTCTCTCCTCCTCCTCTCGGGGGTGCCCCCTTCCCATCCAGTAACTCGTGGAACCAGCTCATCTCGTGCTCTGTTTGTGGTGGACCTTTTCCAGCTGCTTGACCTCAGGCCTAAATCAATGCTGCTTCTGAACAAACTCCTGTTTGGTTTTGTGTTATTTTTTCCTTTTTTGTTTTTTGTTTTTTTTCCTCCTTTTTTGTTTTGGTCTTTTTTTTAAGAAACTGTTTGACTTTCCTCCCCTTTTCCTCCTCCTCCTCCTCCTTGAATCTTGCTTTTCTTTCTAGGCCGCTAGACCATCTAAAGAGGCTAGTGAGACTTCCCCTGCAGTCTCAGAAAAACCTGCATCTGGCAGAACATCCATCCCTGTATTGACTTCCTTTGGGGCAAGGAACTCATCCATCTCATTCTGAGCCTCCTTGCCAGCTCCATCCAACCGTTTTCCTGCTCCTGGGGCCGGGCTTCTCTCTTCCTTGTGCTCCTCCCTTGGACTGTCTTCTTGAGGCACCTTGAGGCATCGCCACGTGTCCCTCTCTTTGTTTTAAATGTCTTGCTCCAATGTGGCCGACCTCATGTCTCGCCTCTGCTCCGGCACGGCCCGACTTCTGTCTCGCCTCTGCTCCGGCACGGCCCGACTTGTGTCTGCCTCTGCTCCGGCACGGCCCGACTTGTCTCACATCTTGCTCCAAAATGGCCAACCAGCCACTTTCTGTTTCTTTCTCTCTCTCTCTCTCTCCCTCTTTCTTTTATTTTCCTTTTTTATTTTCGTTGGTTTGTTTGGGTTGCTGTCGTTTTTGGTTCTCGATCCCTCCCTACCCCACCTGCCGTTTTCTGTTTATTTAAGAGCTCTCAGAGCTTCACCCCACCAGTTTCACGAGCTTCAAGCAACAAGGATGCGGCGCGGCGCCTGACCCCGCCTGCGCAGGCGGCAGCCGCCCAAAAGCCGAAGGAGGCGGCCGGGGGGCGCAAAGCAGGGAAAAAGCGGCTGCTGAGGACGCCCCCCCTGCCCCCCGCCCTGCCCACCACCCGCTCTCCCCGCTGAGCTTCTCGGCAGCTGCGACTCCACTGAGCCCCGAGGGGACGATGCTCCGCGCCCACCGGGTCCCCGTGGGCAGAGCCGTGGCCGTGCTCAGTCCGGCGCTCGCCAAAGGTCGGTGCTGGCTCCAGAGGAGCATCCTGGTCCCAGGCCCTGCGGGGCTCGCTCTGCCGCGGGATGGGCAGCGGGGATGGAGCCCGCGTGAGGTGCCCAGGGTGCTGGGGTTTGCTGAGCATGTAAAATTTGGGGAGGGGGAAACGGGTAGGGAAGGGAGCGCTGGGGGGCGGTGGGGATCGTCCCCCATCGCCGTCGGTTTGTAACGTAGCACTTTAATTGTTTGTCTGCATCATCGCAGTGCCCAGGGCAGAGGGATGCTGTGATGCCCAGGGGCTCTGACCACATGGGGACACCCTACCGGACCCACATCCCCTTCCCCATCACCCAGTGCCCTTGGGGACAAGTGGGTGGGGGGGTCTCAGAGCCCCCCCTGCAGCAGGGCTGGGGACAGTGGCCTGAGAGGGGCCAGACAGGGCAGCGCCAGGGGGATCCGGTGGGAACGAGCCCAGCCTCAGCCCTGCCACAATGCTCGGGG
>VXAA01004615.1:152068-214190 GCA_013399115.1 Anseranas semipalmata | reverse complement strand
TTTTTTTTTTTAAGGCAGTGCTAGGTTAAAGGTTGGACTAGATGATCCTAGAGGTCTTTTCCAAACTAAATGATTCTGTGATTCTGTGTGATTATAGTGCACATCAATACTTCTCAGTAGTCAGGTATTAGTTTCTTTGTGATATATTAACTGATCAAACATTTCTGAAGTTTGCACACCCTACTCCAGATGTAAGAGAAGTCTTAAAAAGACACAATGCTTTAAAAACACCTGGGTATCTCTTGTGACACTGTGATGAAACTGTTTAATTGAATTCTACTTTTAAGCCAGAATAATTTTTTTTAAATACATAAATTCAGCACCATAGCTAGTTCTTCAAAATATAATACATCTTATAATCTCAAACTACTATAAAAAGGCAATATATAACAAACCCATAAATCAGATATAGAAGGAAATTTGCCTAGTTTCCAAAGAAATGTTAGAGTATTATATGTTAAAACCACTTTACCAACTCCAAGATACAATTGCTTTTTCATAGCTGAGCTGGGCTACTATACAAACTCATTTTTCATAATATTTTTTTCTTGCTTGCTTGTTGTTAATTGTGTTTTTAAAAGTATTCTTTCTTCTGTTACAGTTAATGTAAGTCTCCATGAAGTTTATCAGATTGCTTGTAATAAACTTTGTAAGGATGATATATAGAAGAAGTGAAAACTTCACAGAAATCTCTTACAGTGACTCAGCAGAAAGCTTAAGGAACAATAGGTAGATTTGTTTTCATTTATTTGCAATATCTGGTCCTTCTGATAAAAACTTGGAACAAAGACAAGAATTAGTAACAAAAGCCCAGAACCTACAGAAGCATGACTAAATCCAATAATCCTGAGTGACCAAGGAAAGACTTTATGTGAATTTGACAGAACTACCTAGCCATTAAGCAAAGTTTAGATATATATTTTTTCTTTTGTTTTTCTTAAAGACATTTTGATACAAGGATACTTTTGAACTAGGTATGTTTTAGTAAGGAATTTGGTGCTCAAATGTACGTGTCAAAAGGCTCAATATGCCTCAGTAAGTCTTATTTTTCACTTTAATGATCTCTGGACACCTAGAGTTTTACCTCTGTCATGCCTACCATTACTTCATGATCTGCAGAAACCTAGAGTTTTATCTCTATCATGTCTACTGCTGCTTCAGTCAGAAAGTTTCTTTCCTTACATTAATTCCTCCAGAGACTATACCTAAGCAGTCACTGCTGGAGCAAGAATTGAAGCCAGGACTCCCACAGCCCAGGTAAAAACCTTAATCAGTAGACACAGACTCTTGCTGCTTCTCACCCCTCCTTGCTCCACAAATTGCCAATTCTTAGCTGCACAAAGGAACGACTGACTTCACATAGCTGTGCAGGTGCTTGGACTTCTCACCACGCTGTACGTGACAACTGGGTGCCAGGCTCTATCCTGAGACCTTGTCATGGTTTTGGCTGCAACAGAGTTAACTTTCTTCATAGAGGCTCATATGCTGCTGTGGTTTGGATTTCTGATAAAAATAGTGGTGATAACACACTGATGTTTTAGTAGTTGAAGAGCAGTGCTTACACAGAGCCAAGGACTTTTCAGCTTCTCGTGCTGCCCTGCCAGCGAGGAGGCTGGGGGTGCACAAGGAGCTGGGAGGGGACAGAACCAGGACAGCTGACCCAGGCTGGCCAAAGGGATATCCCATGCCATATGGTGTTGTGCTCAGCAATAAAGCTGGGGTAAAGAAGGAGGAAGGGGGGGATGTTCGGAGTGATGGCGTTTGCCTTCCCAAGAAACCGTTAGGTGCGATGAGCCCTGCTTTCCTGGGAGTGGCTGAACCCCTGCCACATCTGCCACATTCGCCGATGGGAAGTAGCGAACGAATTCCTCATTTTGCTTTGCTTGCACACGTGGCTTTGCTTTACCTAGTAAACTGTCTTTATCTCAACCCATGAGTTCTCACACTTTTACCTTTCTGATTCTCTCCTCCCTGGGGAGAGTGAGCGAGCGGCTGCGTGGTGCTGAGCTGCCTGCCGGGGCTAAACCATAACAAACCTGCAACTGAACCCCTTCAAGATGAGGAAGGAACCAAGGCAAGAGTCATAATCTCTAAGACAGAAAATATAGGCACAGTGCCCTCTCTCACACATACACACATATATCCTCCGCTTGCAGTCCTTTAAGAGCAACAAGAAGAGCTGATCAGTCCTTCAGAAGTGTTGTGGCACCTATCAGGTTACGGATGGCAAATGGAGGGAGCTGCCATCCTGAACCTCCTGTGACATCCTGAACAAGGAGCTTGATCTCCAGAGAGAGGAGGGATTTCAGACATCCCAGATATGATTATTTTTCCTCCAGGCTACTTGTGGGCTGTACCAGGCAGTCTGGGCAGATATTTGTCCTGCTTCCATTAGACACCAATATGAGGCACCTATTTTTCCCCAAGAACATTATTCCCCAGGGAGTCAAGAAATCTTAATTTAGGTTTCTGGATTTAGCCAACAAAACCTTTTCCTATACCTTGAACTTAGTATTCAACATAGCCAACTATGAATTTTTTATTTATTTATTTATTTTTTTAATTGAACCTGGCAACTGCTGTCCAAAATCTTTAGAAGGATCCTTTAAAGGCACGAGCTATGGATTTCACAAGCATATTTTTCTCCTAAAACTTACATAGTCTGTTCAGTCCTGAACCGCCATAACATAGGATTGTTACCTTGCTTCCAAAAAGGAAATGTGAAAGTGAATTCATTTATACTCCATATTACAGCAAAGATATTAGGAAAAGGAGATTGTTCCTGTACAATTGTACAATGAAAATGTAGTACATGCATTACTAGAACCATAACACAACAGTAGGTAATTTCTTTTTCAGAAACTCCACCTTATTCTCTGAATAGATATCTCAGTAGGATACCATAAAATCATAACAGCAGATATCCCATAATAATCTTTAACATCACAGTGCAAATGTAGAAAACATCGCCACGTAATTCCACAAGAAGAGGCTTTTAGTGGAGAGAAAGTATCCAGAGAACTGGCTGCACAAGCAGGAGTCAGATGACCCAGATTCAACCCAGCTCCTCTCCTGACTCAGGGCTTATCTACCCAGGGAAAACAACCTATAATAGCTTCTCCTACAGACACTCTTATTCCATTAGTCCTAAAATTTCATTGTTCAGGTAATTTAGTCCACTTTAGAATTTAACTGAAGACAGCACAGAATACTTATCATGTTTTAATTTCATATTCCACCTTATTTTGCAACAGCTTCAGTGTGTAAACAAGATTTGATGATAAGACAAAATAATCAGTATATCATTAGGTGTATCAATTTATTCAAATAATAAAATATAATAATTTATGTTACATAAATCAGAATAGTATTTTGAGTCCACAAATATTCAAAAAACTAAATCTAAATCCTCAAGTAATATCATACATAGCTATAATTCCTCAGCAACTCAAAGAAGCATTAGCTAATTCCAGATACAGAGATTTTAAAGAGATATTTCTTGAATAAGGAGAGGGCAGAAAAATGGCTTCCCTTCTGGGAAAATTGAAGGGGCTTCAATTATTTATGCAAAAAATTATTTGTTACATTGCATGTTAGGGTGCAGTCAGTTAATACAGTGGATTTAGAAATTATTTTAGTTCAGACTGCACTCATCTATTTTCATGAAGCATCTTTGAACTGTAAGTTAAATGAAAAACAATTTATAACTCAATTTTCTGCCACATATATATAATACAGGAAAACAAGAATAAGCAATTATGTATTATTCTGGATCAAAACATAATTTTAGCTTATAAACGTAATTTCAATCTGAATGAAATGCCTTAAAGCTATAGATAGTCTGACTACTTATTTATGTTTGTTTTGGAATTGATATGCAATAACTGTCTAAGTTTCCTGGCGTTCCTGGCATTTTGGTAATCAAAATGTATACTTTTTTGTGTGCACATACTGAAGCCAAGAATACTTAGTCTGAACACTTTGTTTTCAGTGGAAACTAATCAGAAAAAGACAAGGTAGCATTGTCTGATGGAATTAAAACACAGTCTATCTACAAATGAATATCAGAAAAAAACTAGCACTAATGGACATAAAAACTATCAACATTGACAGACATTTATTTTCTTGCAAGGAATTGGGTACTTCTACGTTGTTTTATAATCTCATTATTTCAGTGTAAGTGAAACATATGGTAAATGAGTTTTGCATTTGTATCACATAAAGTTTCAATGTGTGATACTAGAAGGAAAAAGAATCGGGATATTTTTAGCAAACTCTTTGTCTCCTTTGTCTCCTAACAAATACCTATCCGTTTTCCATTTTTGCTAAAATATATTAAAAATGTGATCTTCCAAGTGAGTGAACAACCTGTTTATTTTTGTGGACTGCTTCCAGGAATCTCTCTCCTCCTTCTTCCCTTAACACTATCGTACAGATATTTTAAACTAAAAAATATATATATTTTAAAGTAAGTTGTTGTACCTCAGTCTTTCCCCTCCCCACCAAAATTAGACTGATCACTCTTACCACTTAATGAGGAAAAAAAAAAAAAAAAGCCCACTCACAATTGGTTTAGCAATAGTAATATTCACACGTCCCAAGTCTGCCCTCAGTGAAATAAAATGTGTGACCAGCCTCACTTGTGTTCAAAGTTTATTTTTTAAAATCCCAAATATATATGCAGATTCAATGCCTGTTTATTGTTAGAGTAAGGCTAATAGCATCTGTATGGCTTTTTCTGACCATAACCTTTCTTCTTCCACCAAAAGAGGAAGAGGAAAGAAGAAACTAATTCCATAGCAGCCCAGAGCTCTTGGTTCCAACATTATTTCACTTTTTTTTTTTCATGCTACCAGATCTTCATTTCATTCACTGACTATTTTATTGGCACAATCGTTAGACCAGGCTATCAAGGCTTTAGACAGTCCCTTCAAACAGTGATGAATGTTCCTTGTATTCCATATGTTTTGTGACATTTGAGACTCCCAAGTACTACATTTAATCAGTGCAATATGCTTCAGTAGTTCTCATCGTCACACAATCTCAAAGTCAAAAAGCAACAAAACAACCACCCCCCAAATCCTTTTAAATGTGATACTTTATCACAGTTGCCAGCATAAATTTTCCGTTAGTGACAGCTCAGATTTTCTTCCAAATCCACATATGTACCACTTTAAAATATTCATTCTATTTATGGAACAAATACAATTATGCAGTGAGTTATAGTATGTGAACACAACCAGATTTAAAACATGTGAATGGATTTCATTGAGATGTGTGGAAAACTCTTAACAGTTTTTTTTTTTTTTCATGATCCAAAGACTGTATCTCTTGAATAGTTTAATGAAATTTCTTTTATTACCTGATCAGAAGATATACTTAAGTCTTACCTATTAAGTATATTTTACTATTCATGTCAAAAGAATACTCGCTTAACTCTCTTCATTACCAACCTATATGAATATCTACTCCAAAGACAGAATAGTTAGGCACATTCGTTTCCAGCTCTCACTGCTGATCATTCATTACAGCTTAAATATTATAGGCTTTCCTATCTTGTTTCCATTCTTTATACATATTGTACGAAAATATTAGGATAGTCCTTATAACATGAAGTCATATTTACTTGAATCACCATGTCAGATAAAAGTTGTTTTCCAGAAAATATTTATTGCTGAGGCATTAACATTCAAAATATCAGCATAAAAGCCCACAACCTTTCAGAAATTATTTGGAAAAGAAAAATCATACTACTTCAAAGGTTATACAGTTTTGGAATTTCCCACAAAACTGTGGGAAGTCACATAGATGCCAGAGCACTGTGTGATGTAAAAACCTGTTTTCCTATCTACAGTCACATTTGGAAGTCTCAGCCATTAAGTTAAGCATTTCCCAATATTCAAGCACATAAGACCATAGGAAACTGAAACAATACTAAATCCCTGTATGTTGTAACCCATGAGTTCCTTGAACTATGTATCTGTTCATGGATATAAATAAATAAATAAATAAATAGCCAACTAGGCATATGTAGTCTACGTTCTTCTATATACATACTCACAGAAGTGCTCTACTGACTGTTACAACTAAAATAAGGCAGCCTTCCTTCGTTTTTAGCATAAAATGTAGCCCTACTAGGCATACACATAGTAGCATAAGCAAAATAATAAAATAATTTTGTGTGAACTTGAGATAATGAGAAATGGCTGCATGAAAAAATAAACATAAATATCAAATTCTTATTTCCTCTCCAAATACATTACTTGGCCATTGGAAGTTCTCTATATTCTAACAAGAGAAGGGAATTACTGTAATTCCTTCTACTAATTAGAAATTATCATTTATCTTTTAAGAAAGCATTTTCCCATCAGACAGTGATGGTCCTATGTAAACAAAATTTGCTAAACAAATCTATTTCTATCTCAGAGCTTAAGGCCAGTATCAGAACTATTTCCATCACCATTTGCTCCTGTCTGCTGGCAGCTGGTCTGTCTGTCCAGGGTTTCCCAGCTCTGCACAAGGCTGCCAGGCGTGCTGATGTGGAGCAGAGCTCCTAAGGTTTCTGGACTACTAAGGAGGAAGGGCAGCCAGACCCCCAAGAAGCCCATTTGCCTGCTCAGCAAATACATGCTGAACTAAGTCACAGCTATCTGTTTTCCTGACTTACCTAGCTGTCTATCTGGCCATCTCTTCATTTAGGTAACTAGACCCTGGCCAACAACACAGACACTTACACTGCTTCTCCAAGGCACCAAGACTCCTAGGCAGCCCAGGAAGCATCTGGCAGACATTTAGATAGGCAAAAAGATTTGTGTTTGGCATTTCTATCCTATTTTGAGGTGATAAAACACCTCAAAAGTTAAAAACAGATAAGTTAAAAACAGATAACATGGCCATGAAACAACACCTGACATGCCAGCAACACTCAATAGAATAATACACTAAAAAAAAAGCATTAAGAAAAAAATACAAAATACCCTAAAATAGATAGTAGAAACCAGAAATGAAGAGCTTGAAAATTATATATCATAATCAAACCATATAATTTTTTGTGCACCTCATTCCCTTGTATCTAGGTAACCCAACCTCATCTATACAGGCAGCAAAAGAATTCTTTTGGCTTCAGGAAACATAGAGAAGGCCACACGCCAACTCCTTCCGAAAAAAAAGCTCTCTTAAATATCCCCCCAAAGCACTCCTAAATAGTCTAGAATACTTACTGTAACTGTTCACATGCTACTTTGTAAACATCAGGCACTCTCAAACTGAACAAAAGACCAAATTTTCAAATTAAAATACAAACCATTGTTGTTTTGTCCATGTCTCTGACAAAGCCAAAGTTTCAAACACACACCTTTGTGTCTAGCACACCAACTGGCAGGCGGCTCCCCTTCCAAAACCTCATTACACTCTTTCCAACGTAGCCTTAAATCCTTCTTGTCAGGATGTCCTCTCTCTCCCTTTTGCTAACATAAAACTGAGCTCAACAGAAATACTTACTGTCACCTCTCAAATAATCTGATTAATTAGTCAGCCTCAGAGCAAATTACTTCACCGTATACTGAGCTTCTAATTCAGACCGGGTACACACCTGAAATCCTGTTTTTTCCAAGTGTGCTAGTTATCTAGATACTGTCCCTCCTTCCAACAAAGAATCCTAGAGTCAATAGGCTGCCAGCGTGCTGTTAACACAGCATGTCATGCAAACTTACACTACCTGTCCTCCTCCTCCTCTTCTTCTTCTCTTGTCTTCTCTGACCTTACACTGTAAGCTCTTTGGGGTGGAAATTCTTCTTTCTTTCATGTTTTTGCCACAGCACAAGTGATTTGGGTCCAAGACTAGACACTATGGTATCACAAACACTCAAGTATAACATTCAACATGTGAGCGTGAGGCAAAATTTTATATAAATATTTATTAATATACACATATTCCCTACTATGGATGCATGAATTTTACTGTTCAGAAGAAAACACCCATTGAAGTCCATCTCTTTGCTTTATTACATTTATTAGATTATTAGATTAGATTTATTAGATTTCATTAAATTTATTAGATTACCATTATATTATCTATGCAATAAACACATCCATATAAGTAGCAATAAAATCTCTACTTGGCAGATTTCAAAATAGTACCCATTTGTCTTCAAATACATCCTTTAAGGGACTCATTTCAGGACAAATGTGCTACTCTCAATGAGTAAAAGTGAAAGAATAAAAGCTGTAATTATTTTTGGATGGTACTGTAAATATAACTGATGAACAACATATTGAGCAGTGAACAAACCTGGGCAACATAAGGAAATTAAAACTAGAAAAATAAAACTGAATACAGCTGGAAGGCTGATTTACAAGCAATTTTGTCTTACAAAGTAACAGCAATACTGTGATAAAAGGCTAGACGTGCTAGTAAACAGTGAGTCCAATGTAACTGTATAACAGAGCATTGCAATCAGAAGGTAACCACTCCTAAGGGTATCCCATCATACGCCCCCAATGTGATAGCCTGTCTGTGGTATAATAACCAGTGTAATTTAATTTAAACTACAGCAGTCAGTTTGGGTACCTGAACTCCATAAAAGAAAGATGGAGAGAAATTGGAAGCAATTCAGAAAACAGCTACTAAAATAATGAAAGAGTTGAAGGCACTGAGTTTTGTACAAAGGTCAGGAGAGTTAAAAAGCAGTAGAAAGCAATGTGGCATCACTGTGAAAGGATTAGTTTAACACAATGGCTTTACCACTAATCCAATGTCTAACCTCAGGCCTATTTTCCTCCTTTTCCACACTCCCCTCTCTTTTCTTTTTCTTTTTCAGCAATTTAAATATCTGCCCGGATGTGGACAGACATTGAACTCATTCTGACTGTGCTTCATGACGGCTGGGTGGGAATCATCTCCAACCTGAAAGGGATTTAACTGTGGTATGGTGTCCAAGCTCACAAGGCATGCTGACATCTTCACTCTATAATTACAGTCTCTGGCTCAGCTGGACCATCACATTTGGTTCCGCAACGTAAACAATAACATTTCAGACATCAGCAAAATGTCAGCAAAAATAAATTTATCAAAATGCCCATATACATTGATCTTCATCTGTCTGTATAAAGAGAGGGTAGCCAAAGAAGCATGACACGTGACAATGTCCCTATCAACAGACATCTTTGGGATGGGCCTAAAGCACAGTTCCAATGTGCAGTTTAGAAAATGACCCATTTGGGAGTATATTTTCAATTAGTACCATCTGTGCCTTCATTTATTTTGGACACTCCAGCATCTAGCCATAACAGTCCCTGAGACAGTACAGGTACTACAGACAGAATCAGACAGTGCCAGTATTATCTATCCCAAAAACACAGCATGACAACTAAGGCAAAGGTGAGCCCAGATCAGGCTTCAAAGCTTTTAGGTCCAGGTACATATTTTTGTGACTAGCAAAAGCCAAGCTCCCTGCTACCGTGCCTGTATTCTACCAATACTCATACCAGCTGGTTTAAATTAGCTTGATCACAAGATTTGAGAGGCCTCAATATCTCCTCTGTATCAAGAACTTCATCTTTCCAGTAGTCTCTTCCTGTATGTCTCAAATCAATTTATCTTTCATTAATGACTACTTTCACTCATGTCCTCAAAATGCAGACAATTCAAGGAGTTTCTGTTTCTTTTCATGAGCTGGAGAACCTCTGGCCTTATTTCTGCAAATATGGGTTTTGAAATGCAGCACTTATCTAATAAATCGTGTAGAAATTGCTCCTCTGCTAATTAACACAAGTCAGACAGCTAGGAAAATACTTATAGACTGCATGCAAAGCCTTTGCATTATGACAATTATACTAATGTTCTGTGATGCATTTTTCTTATTTTCTTTTTAATTGTAGAGACACAGAACATAATCCTGTGAACATCCAAAATTGAGGGCACTTATTATCAAACTGAACACTAGGCAATCTCCTATCCAACTTCTAACATTTTATGCTGCCAGGATTTTTTGTTTTGCTTTGTTTTTTAAACAGCTATCTCTAGAGACTCGCAGGCATAAGCAGTTCTAGAAAAGATCCTCTCTTCCAAGACTTGGCTCCATAGCTTAGAAGATGCAGCCAGCATTCTCTCCCTACAGACGTTTACTGAAGCAAATGGGAAGACTCCTATGAGTCATGGTACAGTGCAGGCTAAGCCAGCCAGTCTTCCTTCACTTCTTTAAGAAATTTTGTGACCAGAAATTTAGTAGCCATCTGCACAGCAAACAAATTACATACAGATTTGCATCATGAATACCTACAAAGGGCAGGAGCACAAACTCACTACAACAGTCTACGTACGAAATTTTTAATGTTTTGTAATGTTTATGCACAATGCTATATATAAATGCCTAATAACTTCCCAGAAATGGAAACTCAGAGAATAGTGATGATCACATAACTGCAGATTCATCTACCATTGAAGCTGTTAACTTTTATGAAATGCATTCCTATTTTCACTCCCTGTGTCAGCATTTCAAGGCTGTCTATAAACCTGTTCCCCCATTTCCCAATTTGTATAATTTTTCAAATCCTTAATTCTTAGGGTTCATTTCAATTGCAGAGGTAAATTTGGCTGCTGTTCATCTGCATTGCCAGTGCCATAAGTACCCAAGCCAAAGACAGTAAAATACCAGTCCCAGCAGCCCACGTTGGGGTATAGGCTAGCTTCTGCAGAGGGCTGGTTAAAGTTATTCTGAAATTTCTTCCTGTAATCCTTTGCCTGTGCCCTGAAAGGCAGCCTAATTCTAACAAGACATTTGGTGGCAAGAACTATTGGTTACAATCCCAAAAATGCTACACCATAATACAATGCAGTTGAATAGCTGTATTTCAGCTCGTCTTTAAAACGTGGTTAGTCTCAATATTTAAATCGAGTGTGGCAGTGCAGCCAGGCACCTGCTTCACCTGCCCTCTTAAACCAGGTACATCAGCCCCAGCAGACCCAGTGGGACAGAACACGTGTGGACATGTCCACCCTTCCAGATGACAAGACGCCTTAATGCAAACCTACCTTCAGTTTGACGTTCTAAGCTAAAATGCTGAAGGAATTGCCAGCATAGCTGGAATACATCGCTGGTGCTGCAATGACCAGTAACTTCCAAAGAAGCATGTTAATACCTGAGAGCTATAACATTTTACAAGGCTGCAGCCACATTTACTTTAGCTTGTCTGTCAAAGCACGTATTACCGTGAAGGCTTAAGTGCAAGCCCTTCTCTTTCAGGTGGCCATGAGATAGACAAATAGCTTTTTTAAAACCAGTCAGCAAGTGAATCTAGAAGCATTTTTTTTTTGGCAAATCAAACATAACATCATTGAAAACTAGTTAAAAGTAACCAAAAAGCCTATACACTTACCTAAGGTTATTAATCTTATACTTCAATACAGCCTGAGTTGTATAAGCTTTCCATTGACTTATGGCAATATAAATAATTCAATCTGAACTTCTGTAGAAAATCTCTGTCACCTGAAGATTATTTTCTCACTCCAAGGGATGCTCCCTTTTCAGAAAGACCAGTCCTGCCTGGGTAAAGCAGAGCTCGCTTCTTTCATGTGGCAGTGCCTACTATGACAGCTGATCTGCAAAATCATTCTGTCTCAATGTGGTTCTTCACCAGGCAGCCCAACAAGGCCTGAGTGGGTCACTCCCTTTGACTGACAGCCAAATCAGTGTAGAATTTACAACTTGTGTCTGTAGTGCATGTCCTTGCAGCAGAGCACACAGCAGCTGCGTTTTCTGTTTCCATCCTTCATTTCCAGCCACGCTGCAAAAAAAAACACAGCTACATATCCACTTTCAGAACTGAAAAACATTTTCAAACATTCACAAAGAAAGCTACTGGAGTATCAGCCATATTTGTATATCATCTTTCTCCTATTAATGTTTCATATAATAGTGACTTTCACTATTTTAAAAGCAACACCTTCCTGCTATTTAGCCAGAACCTCCTCCCCATTTATTACGACTAGAAGGGCAATCACAGCCCCTCTCTGCCTTCCTCAGACTGAAGATTCCTCATATGTGAATTAAAGAACCTTTGCAACAGATTATAGCTACCTCTTGAAATCATTATTTAGATTTTTTTTCCTGCCTTTAGCCTTGGATTACTTTTATTTTTGCTGCACTGCAATATGCGTAAAAGCTGATGTATACTATTGTCAGAAAACATACTCTTTCAGAAGATGAGAGGGCTTAAACCACTCCTGTTACTGAACTCCTGCAATAATCACTATGCATTAGTACTTTCAATAGCTACTAAACTTAATTTAAAGACTTCTTATCTATGAATTTAAAGTTGAATTTTCAAAAAAAACGAAAGAATTATCTCAGTGCACAAGTCTCACTGGATCTGAAGAACTAATCAGGAACCCAAACTTCCTACATACGCCTAACCTTAAGACAGCCCTCTGTCTCAGCAAGCTCATCATCAAAATTGCCATCAATTTACACCACAGGAATGAAGTCTTCCCTAGAATGAAAAATGTAAAATGTGCCTCTTCACAACGAGCATAATAAATCCTCACATAACAGAGCCAGCAAACTCATGGCTCCAATGTGTGCACACACACTCAGGGTACCAAATAATGTTACAAAACTACGTAGGTCAAAGTGAACAGACCTTCCAATACAGAAATGAAAACAGTAAGAAACAGAACATCCAGTTAATGGAAGAACAGTTTCCACAAAACATTTACTGTATTTCTGATCACTCAGCCTGTTTCTCAGCAGAGACTTGCTAACTACCTCCAAAAGATAATCTTTGGAACAAAAACTTACAGTTTTGCGAGATACTAAAAATCATGGGCCTAAAAGAGACATATTATTACTTTTCTCACTTTCTCTCCCCAGATAACTCCTCCATGTTCCACAGATAATAATTATCTGTCTCTTTTCATCCCACAGAGCTAACAACTTGAACACCTCCAACCCTGCTAGCAGCTTCTACTGTCCCACAAGAAAAATGGAAAACACCACGATTGTTTCTCAAACTGTATATTAAATGAATACAATACAATTAAACGGAGCAACGGCTTTAAACTGAAAGAGACTGGATATAAGGAAGACTTTTTTTTTTAAAGTTGGGGGTGGTGAGACATTAGAACAGGTTGTCCAGAGAAGTTCTGGATGTCCCATTGTTGGAAGTGTTCAAAGACAGGTTGGATAGGGCTTTGAGCAACCTGGTCAAGTTTACTAGATCACTTCACTGATCCAGTGGAAAATGTCCCTGCCCATGTCAGGGGGGTTGGCAGTAGGTGATCTTTAAAGGCCCCTTCCAACCCAAACCATTCTATGATTTTATTACTCTATTTTCAACATGCACTGTTTATTTCAGTCTTCAAGGAACAGTTTTGCACCCAGGATCTCGTTTACTTTTCCAGCATCACTGGCATATAAAACTCACATGTGTGCACACACATATATAATGACTTATATCTAAAGAATATGTACATTTATTTACATATGTATATAAACACACACACATTATATATGTATGTATGTGTATGTAAATATATGTAAATACTCTTAATATCTCTTCATAAAAAACTTTGCCTTACAATATCATTAAAGTATTTTCAAAGCTTTCTTTATCACACCTCACAAACACATACTAGTTTAATTAGGCAAGAAGATAAAAGTCATAAAAATACAGGACTGTGAAAAATAAAGGTGTCATCTCATCCACCCCCCTTACTCTGAGGGAGGACACAGTACCCTTACACTATCCTTGATACAGATTTGCCTCACACATTTTAAAACCCCAGAGACCCAGATGCCCTACAGCTTTTTCAAGTATTTAGCTGTGTCATAAATAAAGAACTTTTTTGTATCTAGCCCAAATCCTTAGTGTTATACGTTACGGAGATTATTTTTGTTCTATTTGCTATGATGCTATCATATGGGAAATGCAACCAGTCAGTGCTCATAATAGTATTTCATTTATTAGAAGTCATTTTCTTGCAATATTATTGACGTGTGTACTTCTCAACCTTTCTATTTAATACTAACAAACCTTCTTTTGTCTTTATAATATCTAGTTCTGGTTACTGTTTGTCTCTTCTGGACCCCATCCAATTCATCTATTTCTTTCTTTAAGCCTAATGCCCAAGACGAAGCAAAATACTCATGTGACATCCCACCCACTAAAGGAAACTCAACAGCAACTCCCATGTGTCACAAATGACATCCCTGACTGTATGTCCCAGAGCTATTTGCCCTTCTTATGCAAAAGAATCACAGAATTTATTAATTTTAATTTGTGGTCTTTTATAACACCAAGATATATTTAAACACTACTGCTGTATACACATTGATTTCCCATTTTGTACATAAACATTTGATTCCTCATTTCTAACTTCTAAGAGTTAGCATTTGTCTTTATTGAACTTCATCTTACTGATTTCAAAGCATTCCTCCAATTTATCAAGCTCATTTTGAATCTGACCCTAAGAAGTGCTTAGTACTCTTCCCCTCTTCATGTTACTCACAGGAACTATAAAAACACTTTCTATTCCCACCAAAGGATCTTTTTACCATTCCCTACTTGCATCTAATTATACTAGTGGATCAAATGGAATATACAGTTCTCTAAACTTAATGAATTTTGTAATCAGGGTTGAATCCATGGAACACACAGTTTTAAATATGGTACATAGATTGTAATAGGTATATTCAATCTCTTATCAAATGCGTTTATATAGCATTGGAAAGAGAACTGATATTAAACACTTTTAAAAAAAATAACAACAAAGATAATTCAGTATACAAAGAGAAAAAAAAAACATTTGTAAAGGAGAGGAAAGTAAAATAATTCAGAAAGCACAGAAAATAAACAGCTATGACTTTCTACAACATGGAAACACATTGCAAAACAAAAACTGACAAATAATCCCTGATAAAGAAAGAAGTCCAAAATAATTTAAAAATATATATTTTCTTTACTGCTTGGTTTCTTGAACATGAAGAAATATGTACAATCTACATGAAATTCTACAAATCTATCAGCAAATCTACAATTAAATGCCAAAATAACTTCCAAAGTAGATTTTAAAAGACCTTTGTATTATTTTCAGATTTTCAAATAAATAATTAAAACTACACAGATGAGAAATGGCCAGCACAAAATTTCTGAAAAATATTTATTGAGCTAGATAAGCATTTCCTATTAAGGGAAAAAAATAAAAATAAAACAAAGGTACATGATAATTTTGCACAGCCTTGAGTTTCTTTCATAACTGTATGGCTCCAGGCAGTGGAAGGATAGAAGAGGAGACAGGGACAGAAGGAGATAATTCCTGAGGGATGACTCTCAACCACATCATCTCTAAGAAAGGGAATGTTGATCCAGGAAGGTGAGCAGGAAAATGTGGATGTATTACAACTGGAGAAAGAAATTTAGCTGAATAAAAGGGTATGGTTGAACTTCACAGTTCAAAATAGTTGAACTTCACAGGGCAATGATGTGCACATGAAGACCCCAAAAAGTGCACATGAAGACCCCAAAAACGCTGTGTTCCCAGTGAAAGCCGTATACTGTAATAAACATTCCCCCAACCAAAGTCCTACTAAACACTTACAGTAAATGATAGCATCTTTGGTTCAAATCTCCTCAAACATCATTCAGACATGATTCACTTATTCTTACTAAATCTCTACAAGGTAACTACAGTTTGTACCACTTTACGAATGGATTGACAGAGACAGAGTGTGACTTGTTCACAGTCTCACACAATGGATGTGGCAGGATGAACTACTTTGGATCTCAACCCTTTTCTTCATTTATAATACCATCCTTCCTCTACACTTTTCCAAGTATTTTCTTAAGATCGGTCCTAACAACAATACATACAGCAGAAAATTCTGTTTTAATGACATACCCTCAACTGTGTCACTAGAAATGAAAACGGAGTAATATAATCCACCTCCTTTGGAATAAAAGATCTGCTGAGAAAATAGGTGTGTAGCTAAAGCTTGGCAGTGTCGAAAATAGATGCATATACATTCTGCCAGTTTTACTATGCATAAGCCAAATGGATTCCAAACACCCTGGCTCATATTCACCAGAAAACACAAGTTAACTCAATCAACAGTAGAATTAATTAACAGTTCATCCTCTCTGATCTTTGGCAGTCACCTTCAAACCCTTCCTCCAATCACAAATTTGTTTACTGGATAAACTGAAGAAGAGGAAGGTTCAAAGGTTTCTGTGTTAAGCATTTCAAAATTACTATAAATGTTTCATTCCATAATCACTGAATGACACAGTTCCAGAATTAACAATTCTATAATTTTGTAAAATGGAAGACATTTGTTCCACAATAGGGAGCCATAAAGCAGCTAATACATAAAAATCTATCAATAGAGAGAAGTGTATCACATGAAGAAGCCATAAGTAAACTAATGAACAGTTTTCTAGGAAACCCAGGTCCTACTGGGTCCTGACGGATCATTGATTCTTAATACTTCTCCATAAATCAGCACTTACTAATAAATGAGCAGTAAAGCCCCATCTATTGCCTTTGGAACTGGAAATTGGCATAATAGGCTGACACATGTTTACACCTACACGAACACACATTTCCCCCACTGCCACCACGCACTGAGCAGGGTGCCTGATCAGCTGCTGCTGGGAAAGGAGCTGGGGCTGTGGTACAGCACAGCACAGGAAAGCTGCCACGTTCACGTTTTGAAGCTGTGCTTCTGAGGGTAAGGATGGATTGAGATACGCTGCACCTCTCTCTCAAACCCATTGTGGGATTGCAGTAAGTTTTCCTAGCCCTCTCAATTGGAAAAATACAAAAATTAGATGTGTATGGAGTCTAACTGGTAAAATATCATTTCTGTCTGTCTGCAGAGAGCACGACAGAATACTTCCAGAAGAATGTTTCACCTTATTAATTTACCCTCAGAAACAGACGGAGGGAAGCACTGCTGTTGCCCAGTGCAGAACTAAAGCTCACCAAGGAACAGATTTCCCAGTTCTGGAAATCTCTGACACTTCAGTATTATTAACATTTTTAAACAAAACTTCAAACCAAAGCTACTTCTTTGCAAACAAGAGGATATTATATAAGCATTAGAAAACTGGGGAAAACAGCATGGTTCAAAGAAGATATGCATTTTGGCTTGATAAACAGCTTTAAAACATCAATTAGTGCATTAAGGATATATTTTTAAAATAATTTCTTCTTTGAACTATGCCACAATCAGTATTTTTAAGATAGTACATCCTGCTCTACTTGTCTCTTAAGACATGACAAAAATGCAAGTCACGCCGAGTGTCTTAAGAGTTAATAAGAATCTTTTTTCCTGAATGTGGAAGAGTATTTCAAAATACTATCTGTAACAAAAATAATATTTCTATTTCAAGAGACACGCAAAAAGTCACATATTGCCCCTTACTCCCCCCCCCAAATGACCCCAACACATTACACTTTTCTTTTGCAGATGATAAAACTGTTCTGAGAGAAGAGTTTTTCTGTCTCCTGACTTTTTAGCTCTGTGCATCTTCTCTACCACTATGCACGTACAATAACTTAAGGTTGAAAAATCAAACTTTAATGCACATATCTCTGGCTGCTCCACAGGAGACTCCACTGACCCACGGTTCACCCTTAAATTCAGAGAAATGCCATTCAGTTCCTATTACTGTCCTGACTCTGCCATCCTGTATTAAAGCTATTAAACAGAGCTATCATATGATTAAACAATAAAAAAAGTGTGGATCTTACATAGAGAAGGAAGCTCATGGGGCATCAAGAGGCAGGCAAGCTGTGCTGCTGCATCTGAAGCTCCAGCTTTTACCCCGAGCTCCTTCCATTTCGACACATCTGGAAACAGCATGAGAGCTTCTGCTAGTCTGCTCTATTGCTGACTCCCTACACACACATGCACACACACGCACACATCAGATCTTGCTTAAGCAACAACATTCTGCACCTCACCCTTCCCCAAACAGTCTTTGCCTTCACTGCTTCAGCAGAGCTGAATTGCTATCCACCCTCGTTCATTCTGCACCTGTACCACCGACCTCCGTTCCTCCCTTTCGAATACCTGAATCAAATCCATGCAACCTACACGTTGCTGTTCTCACTTGCCATGCACCTTTCAGAAGGACTTCAGGGTTCTTTGCAGTTCCCTTCTTCTATTCCAGGTTTCTCATGCTGCAGGTAGTGCTTATAAGAACCTCTTACACCCTGGTCCTGCAAGAAATAAGCTGCTGCTGCTGTAAATTAAAAGTACATAGCTAATTCCAGGGTGAAGAGTTTGTATCTGGAGGGAATGGTGAGGCAGACCATGGCACAAAGTGGAAGAAAAATTCCAGAATGCCTTGGAAATACTACCCTAGCTATCTGAACCAGTGGGGCAGATGTTTTGCTTGAAGATGTAATTCGGTTTTCACTAAAATTAATGTGTCTGACTCTATCAAAAGTTGTTTTTAAATATAATGTATAGTCCAGTAATGAGGACTTCTGCCACTCCCAGGGGCGAAAGTAAAGTAAAGGTCCAGGGGCTGTGCCCTGATCTGCAAGCAGAGGTCTCAGGGCTGCCCTGGGCTCCCCTTGGCCGCAGCTGGGCTGAGCTGGTTTCAGTGCCTGCCGCCTCCCCTGCCTGAGCTGAGCTCTGCCAGTGCCTCCATGGGAAGGGTCTGGCTAAGCCAGGGAGTCGCTGCCCAGCAAACAAGAGCCCCTGGGGGGCTGAGCCTGGGGGAGGCTGTGGGGCCACGCTCACCCTGCTGGGAGCAGCCAGGAGGCAGCAGCACCGGGTCAGGAAACACAAACAAATCCAAGTATGCCCCAGGACCGAGGAGGAAGACACCCCCTCTCTATGAACATCATTCCTCTACCAGCAAAGACCTCAGGATGCGATCATTCACTGTACCTCCCTCCCCATCGCTGGCTTGGAGGGGCCAGGAACCTGAGGACCCAAAGGGAGCCTGGAAGGGTGAGCACAGCACCTGGGAAAACACACTAGGCTGGGCCTTTTCTATAGGCACCTCTGTAACCATTTTCAGGGTGTTATTAGTGATATAATGTGTACTTTTGTGACTGGACTAGAAACTATTTCTTTTATTTTGTCTACATATAAAAATGTTTGTGAAGATATTCATTAGACTAAGAATAAATTCTTATAACTCTATGTGTGTCACATTCTCCCTGAGCTGCAAGAGGATTGTATTTCAACAAACTCCACTCTGACAGGAAGCTAGAATGGTTTCCATCTCATTGGCTTCAGCAGGTAATGTGAAGTAGTGGTTAATGTGAATATAAGAAAAACTATATGATTGTATCTTTTCATTATGTTTCCACGAGACACATTTAAAAAAGAGGGAAAGAGGAAAAAACACAATATTTTCTCAAACTATGAGTCACGGTAGCTGTAAGACAGTAAAACTGAAAAAAAAAAATCCTAAAATATAAGTAACAGACATTTCAAAACAGGAAGGAAAATAATTAAAATTCAGAAAATATTGATGTTTACAAAACTGCAGAAAATAACAGAGATACAATTCTTGGGTGTTTCTGTCTTGACAGCTTCTTGGAAAAAGGAACACATTCAGCTAAATGAGGCTGACTGAAGAATAAAAGCACAGGAAAGAAAAATTCTCGGATCAGCCTAAGAAACAATGCAAACATACCTAAATTAGTGTCTTCTTTAAGATGGTCAGGTCTAAGTTCAAGCTCCATGTAGCTAGGGTGTCTTAAAGGTGTCTTATTTCCAGAGTTGTAATGATGTAGTAACTTACTCCTTGGCGTTATGATTCTAGTAGGAAGTGTCTTGACACCTTCATGAGTCAAAATGATCTTCTGAATTGGACCTTTAATTCAGGATAGGATGAGTGATTTTTGTTACCTCTGCAAGCTCATGAGAAGACTAAAATAAAACAAGAAAGGTTCAAGCTCCTTCTCTGGTTTGAAACTCTCCAAATTTAACTTCGGATTTCCTGCAGCACTTCAGTGTTAGTAACACAGTTGCTCAGGTCTTGTATTACAGATACTAGTTGCTTGATACTCCATTGCCTCATAATTTTTGTAGTCTTTGTCATATAGGCACACGAGGGCTGAAATGACTTTAAACCATTGTAGTATTATATACCTCCTCACATGGCTATAAATGACCATGCAAGGTGGCAGGGAGTGGATAATTGGATCCACAGAGACTACCAAATCCAAATGAGGACACTCACTTGTTGCATTCCAGCAGGCAGGTTAGAGCTAGACTTTATCACCATATATGCTTCCCCTGTATACTATAAAACACACAGGCCTGCTTATAAGTGGTAGGCAAAGAGCTACTGAGTCTGTTGATGGCTTGCAGAACTTTAGAAAACTGTCAGAAAACAAAACATCTGATGGAGTTAAATTCATCCTTCAGTGAAATGAAGGCAGTAGCACATATGGGGGTAAAAACCCTTCCTGGAAAAATTATGGGAAACAAAGACAGTACTGGAGCTTTTATACTGTCATACCACAGACAGTTCTTCTGAAAATGAGAAGTCTCCCCTACCAAACAAACTTTGGGAAAGGAAGAAGTGACTCCACCCTCTGCAGGGCAAAAGATTTGCATGTCTGCTTGGTATTTTTGTTGTTCATTTTTCTTTTATTTTTTTTTCTTAAAGTTCCAAATATATTAGTTTGATTGGAAAGATGCCTGTCAACAACGTTCATTCAGATTACAGAGAAATTTTCCTTATAGAGCCAGATGGGATAAAGTGTTCCTTTAGGTAAATCTTAAAAATAAAGGGGCTTCATAAGACTGTTGTGTAGACACACAGAAACTGTCAAAGTTCACAGTTTATCACATATGTGATTCTTGCTTGAGCTCTTCTTTGATATTAAAATGAAAGTTAACCAACAGAAATTACTTCCCCATAGTGAGTGGGGTTTTCCTGGCAGCTGCAGGCTATTGTTGAAGGCAGTAGCTACTGCCAGGGACAGGAGCTGAACTGTGCCAGCGCTGTGCTCAATTTTATCATTTTTACTTCATTGTGTTGCTTGTTTTCACACTTCTAAAGGTGTCTTTCTATGCCAGCTACTTTCATGATAAAAGCCCGACTGTGATCAAAATGTTGAGGCAATTTCTTCATGAATTGCTCACAGTGGGCATAGCTTGACATTTGATGCATTTTAGAGGTTGCACCAGAACCAAGAGAATACATTCTGGGACTTAGCTTCCTATTTCCTCTGTGTGACAGGAGAAGACGAGTGAGGGGAAAAAAAAAAAAAGAAAAGAAAAAAAAGAGGAAGAAAGACCTCCTTCACAACAAATGCTGAATTTAGGCAGAAAGACAAATATTGCTATCCCAAAGAAATTCACAGTCTTACAAATTTCAGTAAAGTACAGAAACTCAAACTCTTTTCCTTGTCCTTGTTGCTTAATGTATTTGATATTATGGTTTCTAGATAGTGAGAGAAAGCAAGAATAATATGAAAAATCACTGCTATTAACCCCACAGAACTCAATACATTTTCTGCCATACAAAGAGGTATATCCTCACATGGATTAAAAATGTTAAGAAAAGATGTAGGCTGAGGTTCACAATGACATATAGAAGAGCAAACATTAGCCAGCAGGTCATTATATGAATAGCATATCCCAGAAATACCTGAGGCATACTTTTCTAAAAAGGCTAATATATATTTTCAGTCCACAATCACAAGAAACATAAAAGACAGACATTGGAATGTGGGCCAAGTACTATGCAAAACCCTACGAGTTCTGCAATTTATCACGTTAAAAACAACATATGCTTTATACAGTAACAAAAATCTGACTTTACCTTACATTTTCAACATTTTATTACACTTTTGTCCAATAATCCATCTGTTATCCTTCTAATTCACCGACTACTAGAGTATTCTACCACACAATGCTCAACAAATTTGCCTTTTAAAATTAACGTGTAACTCAGGAAAAGTTCTCAAACTCTCATTTAGAAAAAAAAGTTATATGAAACAGAAATGAAAGGAGAAAAGTTGGTAGATTTTCTGTTTAGAATTTACTGAATAAAAAAGAAATCAGAAAAAAGGCTGCAACAAAATTAAATATTTATTTCAACTAAGTATGTTTTATATATATGAATGGATATATATAATATACCTGCACACACTTAAACTGGTCAGACATTAGTTAAAAAACTGAGCTCAATTATACTGCAAAAACAGAACCCACATAATAACTTTTGATTAGAAGACTAACTGTAAATTTACTCCTGCACTTTCTTCCTTGTGTTACCCAGTTGTGTTTCCATGGTTACTCAATTTTAGAAGTCACTGAGCCTTACTGGCACATGAATAATGAACATACTTCTTTATCAATATATTTTATGCAAAGATCAACTGAGTTGGATTTCTCAGTAGTACAAAGTAATTTTCCCTTATTTTATTTTATTTTTTTTAATTATTATTTAAATACTACATTTAGGCATGCATATAAACAAAGCAAACAAGTGGAATAAAATGTCAAAGAAATGATAATATCATTGAGTTTGAACTTTAATTCTAACTCCAAATTTGAGTAAGAACTTTCTCCACTTCTTTTTAATGTATGTGTATATTTATTAAAGCAAAAATGTTCTTGTTGGTTTCTAGCACTGACATTAGAAAGGGAATGAAGAAGTGTTTTATGTTTGATAGAAGTATGGCTTTGCAGTTTACAGAAAGTAATCCAAGCAACTATTCCTGATTGAAACTGTATTCTAGAGGCAAGCTATTATTTTAATTCCATTTCTGAACAGATGACAATAAAAGTAGATTTGCTCAACTTCTTAGGTGAAATCCGTATGCTGTAGGATGCACACAGATATCAAGCTATCTGTAAATCTGGGTTGTCACGATACAAAAACATGGAGAGAATCTTTTTTCTTTAAAAAAAGAAAAAAGAAAAAGAAAAACATTTAAAAAATTCCTTCCACACTGAAGTGGTAGTGGTGATAAAGAATGAGGGAGAGACTACAAAATCAGTGCTTTAAGTAGCTAAATGTCCCAGGTTAACTGGTTCCTCCTTTTCTTTCCAAACTGTATTTCCCATACATATATTTACTTACATATTATTTTTCAGGCACAAAGTGTATGTTTTAAGTGTAGTCTTTCAGTGTCTTCATGTAGTCTTACATGGCTTCAGGTACATTTTTCTTTTAAAGAGACTTGCTTATTTACAACTCCAGTGATTGCAATACATGTATATTCCCTCACCGTGGTTATCAAAATAGATATATAAAAAGAAAATTATCAATAACCAACTAGAGAAAAATAAATGAAGAAAAATGTATTTTTTTCACTATTTTGCCAGGCACTAAAGTACTGGAAAAAAATAGGCCAAATGGCAAAACTCTATTAAATATATATAGTTTACTGAGTCTTCTAATTTACACCATCTCTCAAAGGTGCTTTATTACCATATCTTTT
Source organism: Anseranas semipalmata (assembly GCA_013399115.1). Classification (NCBI taxonomy): domain Eukaryota; kingdom Metazoa; phylum Chordata; class Aves; order Anseriformes; family Anseranatidae; genus Anseranas; species Anseranas semipalmata. The sequence continues at coordinate 190,765 of VXAA01004615.1, read as the reverse complement.
GTACCTACCAGGGTAACATTTAAGTATGAAAATAACGTGACTTGTCAGTAGTTCTGCTATACTTAACTGAAAAAGAGTGGTGGTAAAACGTGCTTCTCAATTCCAACTCCTGTCTACAAAATAACAGTACATATTACTCACTCTGCTAAGAAAATCAGAATTGGTATCTTTTCAGCCACATGAGACTTAGATACCAAATTCTGAATAAAATGAGCAAGAACGTACACAAAATCTCAGCCCCAAGCATTCCAGATAGCCCAATAAATAAAGGTCCAGGCTGCTAACTCAATTCCAGATAAAATTTTATCACCTCTCTATCACCAGACTCAATTTGCAGTGCTTACTCACTCTCAACCTAGTCCATAAAACTTTTAATATATTTGCATAAAAATGTAGCACTCATATGGGCTCAAAATACCTCTGAATTAAACATGTCAGGATTTTATCAAACTGAATCTGCCTCAAGGGTCAAGCTTATGTCCTTTTAGGTAAGACAAAAATCAATTCTTACAGAAAGCAGAAATAGCAGACTGGATCAAAAGTCAATTGATACTTCAAGGACTGAAGGTGGGGGATGTTGTTTGTTTCTTTGCTTCTTTCTTTCTCTCTTTCTTTTTTTTTTTTTTTTTCTCCTGCCAATATTTGGTTTGCATTTCAATGAAAAAGCACTGTGACAATTTATTCCATTACTTCATTAGTTGTCTTCAGAGATGTCAGAGCTAAAAACTGTCTATGAATCAGGATGCTCAGTCTCTAGAAGAGTGTTACTTTAGTGCGACAACTAAGAGACAATCAGCAGCTTCCAAGGCAGCACAACATTTCAGAGGGACGTTATCTCCAAGCCCTTGCTGAAAATTTCTTTCAGCACTATCAGCTGAAGAACCATTGAAGAATGAAATTAAGACTCTACTATATTCTGCATAAGTTCATATGTAGTATAATGCTCCCATCTCTTTGGTTTTTCAACATCTCTAGTAGCACAGGAACTAACATCCACCACATACAAGTCACTGTCCCATCTTTCACCAAGACAACTACCTATAAAACATGCATCAGGAACAAAGGAAAGTAGAGAAGGGAAGATGACAACTAACTAACTGAGCTATTGGAAAAAAAAATAGTTCTGGCCCATGCTGGAGCAGATATCCACCCTGCAGCCCATAGAGGACCATGCTAGATAGTCCATCCAGCCCATGCCAGAGAAGGTGGATATTTCCTGCAGCAGCTATGGCCTAGAGAGAGCCCATGCTAGAGCAGTTTATTGTGAAGGACTGCAGCCCATGGGAAGGACCCACACTGGAGCAAGAGAAAAATGTGAGGAAGAAGGAGCAGCAGAGAAGAGGTGGTATGGACTCACCACAGCCCCCATTCCTCAACCCTCCTCCTCCCCCCCGCACTGCTCGGGGAGGGTGCAGGGAGGTAGAGAAGTCAGCAGTGAAGTTGAGTTTGAGAAAAAGATGGGGGGAAGGTATTGCTTTAACTTTGTCTTTATTTCTCACCATTCAAATCTATTTTAATTGGCAATAAATTACTTTGCTCCAAGTGGAGTCTGTTTTGCCCATGATAGTAATTGGTAAGTGATCTCCCTATATTTATCTCAACCCATGAGCTTTTCCATCTTATTTTATCTCTCTGTCCTATTGAGGGTGGGCTGGGTGGATGCCTTGTGGTTGGCCAAGGTCAACCCACCACACCAAGACTTTAGTACAAGCTTAACCACAAGCCTGAGTTCTCCTAAATAAAAACCTGAAGCCATTATTAAATACTTTCCTAGGTCAGAATCCTGTACCACACAGGAAAAATTATTAATGCTATTTCTGGAGGACCAAATAGCCATGGTTTTATAATTATTAAGGTCAAAGGAAACCTATTGGCAGAGAAAGATGGGGAAGAAAAAGGACATTATGAGACATTTGTCTGACTTAACGAACAGCCCACTAACAGCCCAAATTAGTACAGATATCTGAGTTATCACATGAAAAGTGATTTCATTTCTTCCATGAAATGAAGACTCTCACATTGTACACTGAGTTACAGAAATTTAAATTTGAGCCTTCAGCTTTTGAATAAAATTATATATTTTTCTTAAAAAAAAAAACAGAAACAAAATAAAACAAAACAACAACAACAAAAAAACAATAAACAATATACCATATGTGACTTCAAAACTTTCAGGAAAAAAAATAAATTAGACAACATAAAATAGACAACATAAAAACAGTACATAAACAAATGAAAAAAAAACAAAAACAAACAAACAAACAAAAAACATGAGACCACTAAGTAACTTCTTGAACCAGCTGCCAGCTGGCTTTTTACAAGAAGGGAAAGCAGTAAGGAATTTGAGGCTTTTGGGACAAAACAAATAAACATATAAAAAAAAAAAAAACTTGGTGGAAGGATCTAATATCACAGGAAAGGAAGAAAGGAAGAGCCATCAGCAAGTTCAGTATCCTGGGAAGGGAAAAAGAATTTTGCTTGCACACTTACAAAATAGGGAAAGTACATTCCAACTAGTTAATGGAAGATGTAATAAGGTCAGCTACAATTCCCAAAGGGTAAAAAGAGAAGTAAATTCCATGAAACCAGCAGCTTACCACAAACTTCAGATGGTCCCTCTAGGAAAATCACACCAAGAATGTCATGTGAAAAAAAAAAAAAATTGTTCTTTTATAATAAATAGTCTTATGGGAAGGACGAGGCTAAGATCAAGAGACTGGGCCTCAGGGCATCTTTCAAGGTAGTCTTGACCTTTTAAAAGGTCTGAGGGCCAAGATGTGCTGATAACAGCTTCCTTTACCTCATTCTTTGTTTTACTTTGCTTAAAATATGTTCTACCTTAAATCACTTTAACGGAGCTAATACTACATTTTATTCATCAGAAGGAGGTGTTTGTTTTTTGTTTTTTTAAGGGGAGGTATTTTTAAAGTATAGTTATTGAACTGTTAAGTCAGGATTATTATAAAACCACACAACTAAGTCTACACATTCAGAAGAAAAAAAAAAACAAAAAAACTTTTGTTTCTTTAGTTTTAAATGTCTGTGACACTGTGACTTTCCAGGTCCCATCATAAGTCCATCCATCCTCAAAAAGCTTTGCAAGACTTACTGTTCTGAATACGAACCTCTGCTCTGGTCTTCTGGGAATACGTCTGTGACACCTGCAAGTGCCAGTTTGGATGTTTTGCTTCTTCCATTAAGTCCAGAGAATAAGTCTCTAAATGGCAAGTACTGACCATAAAACAGTGGACAACAAAAATATCCATCCTTTTGGGAGAGCAGTTTTGTTCATTTTTTAAAGTGAAAATGAGGAAAAAAATGTGCATATAATAATTAGATGGGAAAATATGCAAGAAGTTCCAGAAACATGCATTTAAAAAACATCTCAGTACGGCTCAATAATGAGCAGAAAATTACATATGCTAAATATGACAAAGAATTGGCTTTGTTATTGTTGATTTCAGAGCAGAAACTTTTTATGTGTCGGTTATTCGAGCCAAACTTTCAATACAGCTTCACCTGCAAGAGATGAAATGCTGTATCTCAGCAAGTACAGTTGGTACAATTGCATTCCTCATGCTTATCCTCCTTGGTCTGTAACTCAGCTGGAGGCTGGTAGAAATAAAAGATACTTTAAAGAGAAAGAGTAAACCCAAGATCACTCATTTTTAAAAGAAAAGTTTTTCTTCCTTTTATTACTCTCTTGAATTACTAAAGCCAGTACAACACTCATTTTTGTCACGAGTGATTACTGTTGCTTTTTGCATTATATATTCATCTTGAATAGTAAGACTCATCTAACCATTTTCTTTTTCATTTTATATCAGTTTTTATTTTGTCCATGAGATGCTAAACCAATTTCTGCAGGTGAAATTCTATGCCAAAGTAAAAGATATTCCTCAATCATAAATGACATTTTCTAATCGTTTGGTACAGATAAACTTCTAGCTGATGTCTGACTCAAGGTGACTGTGTCCCTTTACAGCCTCACCGACCATCGTATTCCAAAAACCTATTGGTCTGCTCCACAAGAAAACAGACCTAGCTGCAACTGTAGATTAAAATTTTCTCTATTCTCACTGGTATTTGCTGCAATAATATTAACAAGACACATGACAGGTTACTCGTCATGTGTCAGCTGGAGGAACTTAGTTAATACAAACAATGCATAAGAGGCAAGAATAGCCCTGTTTTAAGTAATAATCGAAGTTAATGATATTTCAACTTGAGATCGTTTTTATCCAAAGATGGTATCTTTTCTTGCAGCAAGAGTTAATCCCAATATTTCATGACAAGTGTGACATTTACATACATGATACATCTAAAAGCAAATCATGTTTGTAACAGAGTCTATTTTAAACATCAGAGCTTGTGCTTTTGTTATTATAACATGCATGTCTGCAGTATGAAGTGTAGAGGAAGGAACTTCCTAACACAAGGAAACAAGGAAATGGACACAAAATAGTTTTGAAATATATGAATTTGTTGTGTTTACCCAAAATAAGCAGCATCAGTATCTACAAAGTAATATATAAAACCTTATTATTTTCACTTGCTTCAACATCTGCTTGGGCCCAAAGAGAAAATACTCAGCTGTGTTAAACAGCTCTCTAATAGTAGCAGGTTTTTTCATTAACAGTCAATTTCTTCTCACTAACTTTGAGACAGCACATAGTTATAAGTAAAATGTCCTAATGATTAAAATTATGCAAAGATAATTTCCATTTATGAAAATTAAATCATTTAGCAACTTCTATACAGTTAATGAAGCATAATAAATATTAAACTAATGACATTTTAAGTCCACAGAAGATAATACGCCAAAGCAATTCACAGCCATCATTTGCTACAAAGACAAGCCTAAATTTTCACAAGCGTAGTCACTCTCCAACCAGATACAAGGGGTTTGTTCTTCTTATTATTATTGCCGGTGGGGGGTATTTTTTTCATGAACTTTTAATTTTGTTATACAGAAATGTTTTAGACACCCTATGAATATCTAGCAGTAGGAAAGGAAAACTGGAGGACTAATAAAATTTATGATAAAGAATTATGATAAACAAAATCGCATCAAAACTTCTGCTTACACCAGATAAGAAACCAAAATGTATACTTTGCAGAAGACATATGCTAGACAGCCCTTAATTTTCTTTTCAGTCTTATAAAGAAGCTAAGCCATTTACAACTGAAATTAATAATGTGTTTATCAGTGTTTGGCATTATTTTATACACAGCAGGAACCATCACCTGCCTACCTACAAATTAAGAACTTCAGTGTGAATCCAAACACTACAGGCTTTCCTCTCCCTTCTCCCCCTTCCTCAAAGCCAGTGAGAAAAAAGGTTTTGGTATGGGCTGGGGGACACGCACTACTGCCTGCAATGCAGTAGCATGATTTCCACCTTAAAATGAAACAGAACTTCCCTTCTAGTTAAAAATGAGACCTTGACTGTCAGCTGGGGGATGCAGTAATATTCTGCCACTGAGGAAACCTCACCTTTGCTGTCTTCTGAAGGACACAGAAATGCTACACCAGGTGGAAAACCAAAACCCACCCCAGCTCCAAGACGCTCCTTTCCTGCCAATGAAGAAGCTGGATCTTTGTTCCACATGAGCAGGCAGAGGCGGCCCAAAAGCAGGAGCCAGAACCCTCGTGGCTCAGAGGAAACAGCCTCCAGCAGTGCTCGGGGTGATCAAAGCTGGTAAATCCTCACTAAGCAAAATCTTGGTGCTCACGGGGCTGAATTCAGGAAAGCCTCACAATTTGCATAAAGTAGACAAATGTCTGAAGTCCTGATCTGGGAAATGTCACTTGTCCTCTCCTTGGGTTATGAGACCAATAATATCACTAATGTTCTTCCACATGCACAGTATTCATTTATTTAGAAATAATAAAAGAAAGAATCAAATTAACTTTTCTTTTACCATTTATCTTTACACATCAAGCAAAATTAGTATTTAAGAGGCATCCTTACATAGGAAGGTTCTCAGAATAAAACTTAGAAAACATAATGAAAAAAGAAAACTTTTTAATACGAAGAAAAAGACTGAGGAAAGACTTAGGAAAATGCCTAGTGTTTATATACATACTAAAATCATATGTGTGTATAATAAATTACATGTTAAAATCTATAATTATGATTAATTTATAGTAGAATAATTCATAATAATTAAAATTTTAGTTTTATATGAATATATGTATAAGTTTATATATATAATGTTTCAATGATTGTGTATCTATTCCAAAAAAAATGCACCGCCTTCCTGGAATTCTTACCTCTTATTAAAAGTTTGTGTTACATAGATGTAAAAAAAAAAAAAAAAAGTTAATGAAGTTTCCTTATCTTCCCAAATATTCTGTTTTTAGGAGTTGGACTCGATGATCCTTACAGGTTCCTTCCAACTCAGGATATTCTATGATTCTAAAATATTTTACTGTGCGATAACTTGTGAGGAGTTATGATGCAAAATCTTCTTTTGAATCACCCAATGACAGAATGAGCATCACTCCCTCGGTAACAACTTTTACCAATTTAGAAAGAAAACTTACTACAACATCCAGACATTAAAATAACAAAATTCCTGCCAAATTAATTATGCCCAGATCCTGAAAGATACATAACTACCAAGCACACATACATATATATTCGGACAAACTATATTTCATGTACCCCTACTACCACACAGGGTCAGTGAGGGCTACACATTTAAATACCTCTGAAGAACGTTGCCTCAGATTGTACTCACTGTTTTTCAAACTAGCAAGAAAGGAAAAAAAAATCAGAAAATGCCTTTACGGTCACCAAAATTTGTGTACAAACACTAGAAATCCCCCCGATAAATCCAATGAGACTCTGGTTCAACAAATATAATTACTTTTGCCTGCGAGTACCAAACTTGCCCTTTGAATACGTTCCACTGATGTTTGTGACTCAAAAAGCCTCCTCTGCATCCAAAATGTGAGTTTTGTAGTTCAGAACCCAAAGAATCTACTGAATTCAAAGCAAATTTTGAGTAGAGTTGTTGAGTTGTGTTCTCCTTTGTTTATTTGTTTCCTTCTCTTTTCTTCCTGGAATAAAATGGTTCAAAATTGTTAAAACAAGTGACTCCTGGACAAACAGTTTCCTCAATAGTATGGCTTCCTTTACTCATGGTAGTCTTTGGCTCCTAGGAGCAGATTGTGAAACTACACAGACTGCCAGCTTTTCTGCAGCATGGAAATCTGCTGGATGCAGCAGATACATGATGGGACACAGCCAGGAAGTGTTTTGTGTCCCAGGCTCAAAGCATACAAGGCCTACACAAGGAAGCGCTTTTACTTGTCACATTAAAGGACACCCAGTCATAACACAACTAGGGAGACAGCCAGAGTGTGCTGTGCTCCAGTAATTTCCCTGGCATCTCCTTTACAGAAGTAATAGTAGAGAAGGAGGACTGGCATTGACCTGTGATACCTCTACAACCACTAGAGAAGTTAAAAGAATAAGGGACTATGCTGCACTCATCGTCTTCTCTAACTGGGAGATGCTCAAACTGGGACTTGTATCCTTACATAGGGTTGAACTTACTGCAATGTTTTCCCCAAATGTCTTATGTGATGTGCTCCAGTTTTCTTTAGCAGTGCAAATACTTCAGAATGGAAAATAAGAGCAGTCTTATTCAGATTTGCAGTGGCAACCTCCTGAGCTAAAAAATATGAATGCCACATTCCTGGCATCAGACAGAAAAAGTCAGGCAGAGTCTGCCAGAAAGGAAGAAAGGAAGTCAAGTAGCTAAAAAAATGTCCGGTTTCAAAATCATATGAGCCTGAAAATGACTTGTTTAGTTCCTGCAGTCACTGGACCATACCCAGAAGAAAATAGATAGCTGTTTACAGTAATGCAACAACTCTTGAAAGCCTTTCTAAGACTGTCTTCTTTCCTCTTGATCAAAACTCTCGTTATGCTCTGCCCCCTTCCATGAGGATACTTATTCTTTTAGTAATGCTGCCAACAGTTCCAAGATGTTCCATTCTTGGCTCTACAGCAAATATATTCACTTATTAATCAAAGGGAGCAGTCTCCTTAGCGGTCTGCTTTTCAGATCTACCGATTCTTGAACCAAATACATAAGGAGCAAAAAAACTTCCTAGGAAGCTGTCAGAAGCCAGAAAGTAAGGGGCCACAAAAATGTTCAATAGGTTGCACTAATATTCTGAAAGTTCCCTGTTTGATGCATGTGGGTATGCTTTCCTCAGACTGAATTCCCTTTGATCTCTAAAAAAAATGAGTCAGAGAATATTACTCCTTCTGAGGCAGAAATGTCAGGAGGAGTAGGAGGGGGAGGAGGAGTAAAACTGACTCATCTTGAGAGTCAGATTCAACAAACTCTAGATATATTATCCATCAAGAACACTCTAATCAAAAATATGAACAATAGATTGTGCCACAAGAATGATGAAATAGTATGAAATCAGAAACAGTGTGGACAGCAGGACTAGGGAAGTGATTCTCCCCTTGTACACGACATTGGTGAGACCTCACCGTGAATATTGTGTTCAGTTTTGGGCCCCACACTACAACAAGAATATTGACTTTCTTGAGTGAGTACAGAGAAGAGAATGAAGCTGGTGAAGGGACTAGAAAATAAGACTTACGCGGAGCAACTGAGGGAACTGAGGTTGTTTAGGCTTGAGAAAAGGAGGCTGAGGGGAGACCTCCTCACTCTCTACAACTACCTGAAAGGAGGTTGCAGTGAGGAGGTCGGTCTCTCTTCTCAGGTGACAAGTGATAGGACATGAGGAAACAGTCTCAGTTTGCACCAAGGGAGCTTTAAATTGGACATTAGGAAGAATTTCTGCATGGAAAGGATGGTCAAGCATTGGATCAGGCTGCCCAGGGAAGTGGTGGAGTCCCCCATCCCTGGAGGTATTTGAGAGGTGAGGATGTGACACCAAGGGACATGGTTTAGTGATGGGACTTGGTGGATCAGGTTAATGGTTGGACTTGATGATCTTGAAGGACTTTTCCAAGCTAAATGATTCTTTGAACAAGGAACCAGATCTGGCTGGATGCAAGGTTACTACAAGCATCAGTCGACTATACTAAGAGAGGTCATTTTGATGTGACTGGAGATGGTAGGGTTAAATAGCTCTCCATCTCCTATAGTTCCACAAGATGGCAGGTTTACAATACAGTTTCAACTCAAGAAAAGCAAAAAGGGAAGCTATTGAAAATGATTATTTTTACTCCTAAAGAAAGGAGGGAAGGAAGAAGACATGAAAGGAATGCAGAAAGTTTACCAGTCAGAAAACAGTGGGAAAAAAAAAGTAGTCTATTCTGCCCACCTGCTGCTTCAGCTGAGACCAAAAATCAGTCAACGGCAATACCCCAAGAAAATTCAAATATCTGCTGGCCACATAACACTACGGTAGGGCTCTGTTTCCTATACCAGTGCTACAGAGAGAAACAGAAGAACAATGATCACATTCAAAGTCATTGAAAAACTCTGAAGGTCCTGGAGATCCCTAATGACTAAACATTTGATCAAGGTCAGGGCACAGTCTATTTGCAAACTACATGATGCCCGGTAGCTTCATATTTAGCCAGAGCACATGAGCATAACAGAAACACAAAAGAGCCTTGGAAGTGGTATCCGCTGTGTCCCCTGACCAAAAGCATCTGCCAAAAATACTTTGCTTTTCTGGATCCAAGAGACATTCGGGTATAAAGAAATAGTAAAAGCAAATAAACCAGGAAGAGGAGGTATCTCCCCCTATGTCTCTGACTCCTATTCCTTTACACCTGCCCTCATGAAGAAATAAAGCAAAGATATACATATATAAGAAGCGGAATCAAAAATAACATTTAATGAATAACAGAAGTTTTTAATAAGTATAACAGCAGAAAAAATGAGTTTCTCTCTGAATGTTTGAAACACATCTGTATTGCATCTCAGAAACGAGTATCTTTTTCTTCTAATCTTCACATTGTTTGCCTCCTAAAACTAGGTATGTTTGTCACCAAATTCAAATAAAAGCAGTTTAATTACTTCTGCTGGCACTAATTTATAGCCTGTAGATTCTTGCTAATTAAGAACCTAATCACTGTTTCAATCTTCTCCATCACACCTCTGTCACCTGCTGCGATTCATACCTGCTGATTCCCTTCAGGCACTAAAACCATATATCAGAAAGACATTTCCTAAGATGAAAGCAAACTTTTTAACTATTTAAGAGGTAAATGGAGGAGATTTATATGCCAAAATTGTATCCTTGCAAGTTTTGAACAATGCATCACAATTCCTATATTATACAGAAAGTCAATGCGCTGAATAAGTCTGCAATTCAACTTGAAAACATATTATATTCCTAAAACAAGATGACTTAAAACAACAGATTTCATCGATTTAGTAGTTGTCTTCTGAAATCAAAAAGTTAAGAATACAAAAAAACAAGAATACCAAGAACACCAAAAAAGAATACAAAAAAATTAAGAATACCAACTTAATTTGCAATGAAGCAGAGGAAAAGTGTAACTAAGAAAAAACAAAAGGACTTTTTTCTCTGTTTATTCATTCAGTATGTTAGTTTCTAGAAATTTCCAAACTTACATAGTTCAGAGAATGTAGTTTGTTTTTTTTAATACTGTCATGATAAGACATTAGTCTTAGTTTCCACAGTAGTTCCCAGAAGTTTTTCCTACGTTGAAGCTTTAACACACATTCAGTTAAGCTCTGTGTGTATGTTTTTGTACTCCTAGAACAGCATGGAGTGTAATTCATCCTTTGTAGTCAAATTTCTATTTTTCCACAAGCATATCTGCTATGGAAAAAAAAAAAAAAATCAGTAATAATAAAAAGACAGTATATTCAATATAGATTTTACAATTTAAATAAAGGATGTCATGAAATGGACCAACACTAAATTCTTATTTTGCTGATATAACCACAATGTTATTCTCAGCTTTTTTTGTGCAGTGAAGCATTTTTAACTCTTCTATGCCTTTTTTGGTATGGTAATGTTTTCAGTTTAATGTAATATACACTTCTTCCTGTTATAAAGAGTTTGAAACAAGTGGAGAGGTGGTTTAAAACATCTGGGGTGTGTTTAATGCACCTAGTGTGAATTGCTACTCTTACCAAGCAAAGGTATAGAAACCTCACCTGAATGAAGTACGCTGGAAAAGGCCAAAATTAACACAAAATCCTTCTTACTTTTGCTAGTCTAGCTATTTAATAAAAGCACAGCAATTAAAATGTAAAATAAAAAGCTTTAAATGTCAACAAACACAGTAAATCTAAATTTGATAAATGGCAGTAAGACTGGGTTTGTTTAATTAGAACCAAAAGGTCTTCTACTGGTGACAATCTGTCACATTACAATTTCTTATAGGACAATATTTTTAAGGATCAAATATAAAAACCTAAATCTTTACATGTGCTGCAACAGGACTTCCATAGTAGTCATTCAAACCAAGCTGAAATAAGAGATACCAACATTTAAATAAACATTATTACACTTGGTAGAACTTTACTTTTCTCATTTACAAAATTTACATAATTCTACACTACTACATGTGGGTGGAGTAGGAGTTCAAAACAAATGAGTCAATATTTTTCTTCAGGAAAAATACCATTAGCAGAGCATTCATGAGCAATCATATAATCACAGGCAACTGTCCCAGACCCATAATATATGACGACAAACACACTTTAAAGAAACAGCTCAGAGAGAGAGAAAGCTCTCAGTATGGAAAAGCCAAGATATTATTCCAAAAACAATGAATTAAAGTAAAGCTTGACAACTTTCCTGCAACCAAGTATAACACAATCTCCTCAGCTGTGAAATAAGATTATTAAAATTTCTATTCTGTCAATCTTCAAATCTTTTGCCTCATCATACTTTGAGCTGTTCAGTGCTACAGCTTTCTCTTACCCTTTTAACTAAAATCTGCCTCAGTGGGTCCTGAAAAACAGGAAAGACACACTAAAAACACAAACTCCCACTGAGAGTTAATACGTTAGAACTGATTAAGTTAAATAATCAAAACTACTAGTTATATTTTACCATCTCTCCTATGTAGGCATTTATTCAGATGTAATGTGGAACTGCAGACCAAAGAGTAAAAACAAGATGTAACAAATAATACGGATCATGCAAAACTAGTCGCAGGCAGACTTTAGAGTGAGGAAGAAGAAACCAGCAACATCAGCATCGTGCTCTTCCTTACAGAGAAGGAACCCCCACCATCAACATTATACTCCTCATGATGCTGGTGGCATCATGAGCCACAAGCCACAACAAGCCACAGCTGATGCCAACAGCCTTATGATGCGAAAGAGCAGAGAAGGATGAATGTAACATCACTGAAAGGAGTAGACAAAAGGAAATATGCCTATAACAATAACACCACTATTTGATATCCAGATATTTCCTTTAATAATATTCTTTCCCTTACTTTCTTTTCTCTTCTTCTGTAATTATTAGATTTGGACTAAAAATAGTTCTTTCACTGGACTGTTAAGATCTCAAATACACTATTTTTTTTATTATTTTTATTTTGCATATAACATGTTTCCATTTGCCAATAACAAGACTAGGAGTACACTACCTTCCCCAACTTATTTTTTGACTTGGTTCATGTAATTTCAAGTCTTCCCCTTTTTTCTACACTTTCTCTTGTGCTTCTCAGCATTGAAGTTCCTGACCTCCAAATTATTTAAAAAATAACTAATAACGCAGATTTGGAAACAAGGTGCCACCAACCAGTGGACCAGAGTAGGCAAGTAGTTGTATTCAGGTTACTCTGGATTCCTTTATTTCTGCTACAGGGCAGTACTACTCATACTGAACCAAGAGCAAATTTCTAACTGACCATTTCAGTGTAGCCTCAGTTCTATGCTGTCAAGCCTGATGTTGATGAACATATAATTGTTGTAATTTTTTAGACAACAGATAATCCCTCTCTTAAAACAATCCAGTTCCTAGTTCTGTACATCAATCTCATCACTAATTGGAAGCCAAAAATTTGACATGGAACATGTCATTCTGAAACAGAGTCAGAGTTCCCCCAGGAACAGGCATGTGCCATGCCACTTTGCAACCCACCTTGTGAATCATAACACACCATGATTACGAAGAAGCACTGAAGACATGTGGGATGCCTCTTAACAGTAGGAAAAGTAGCCTCCCCGATTACTTTTATTAGAAATTAATGTCAAGAAATTTCTACACAAAAGGATGTCACGCGCTCCTGCAAATTGCAATTTTGACTTGTGAAAGCCTTGCGTAAATTTCACCTTCTGGCCTACTCCTCACATCACTGTCCTTTTTGCAAGCCTCATGTCAGGAAAGCTAACCAGCCTGAGAAGACAGTATACACTACAATGAAGGAGAAAAAGGAGACTCGTTAAAAAGTAAATATTAAACATGACCACAAGACAGGATCCTCAGTGAGAAGCAGGATTAATTATTGAGAAACAAATTACCTATGAACTTTGGCCCATCTTTACATATTTATTTAAGGAGAGATGCTGAAAGATACTAGCTTGACTTTCAGGGATGTAGTCCTAATCCAAAGAGAAACCACTCAAGGCAAAATTGCAAGTGTTCACAACCTTCGAGGATTTGGCTATCGACTTCAGTGTCTTGAGGGATAAAAGTGATTAGATAGAAGTACTCATTCGAAGCTTTTGCCTACTGCAGCCCAGTGAATATGAATTTTGCTATTCTAGTAAGGTCCAGCGGCTGTGCCCTGATCTGCAAGCAGAGGTCTCAGGGCTGCCCTGGGCTCCCCTTGGCCGCAGCTGGGCTGAGCTGGTTTCAGCTCCTGCCTCGGGGCCAGGTGCCTGCTGCCTCCCCTGCCTGAGCTGAGCTCTGCCAGTGCCTCCGTGGGAAGGGTCTGGCAGAGCCAGGGAGTCGCTGCCCAGCAAACAAGAGCCCCTGGGGGGGCTGAGCCTGGGGGAGGCTGTGGGGCCACGCTCACCCTGCTGGGAGCAGCCAGGAGGCAGCAGCGTGGGAAGCACGCTGAAATAACCTAGAGCAGACCCCACTGCTGAGGAGAAAGAAATCCAACCAACAACAAAATCCTCCCAGCAAAGATGAGCATCCTGCAGGCTCCCCGTAAGCCCTCCTACCACCCCTCTGCCTGGGACCCAGAGGGACACTGGAAAGTGTCACAGCACCTGAGAAAAAGGTAAAAATTAGCAACTTTTCCAGTATAACAATTTTAAGAGTATTATTACTGACAAGATTTTTCTGTATCAAATTACACTCACATTTTTTAATCTGGACTAAGACCCGCTTGTTGTCTTTTCATCAGGTTGCTAAGATTTTAAATAGACCACTAGTACATTCTTGGGTCCATGGTATGTTCCATAGGAACAAAGGATTTGTGAAAACAAAAAGGAAGCCCTAAAATGGAATTACATCAGCATGGATAGGAAACTCTTACAAGACTATGTAAGCAGTACAAGATGTAACAAAATGAGCTTGGGAAAGCTTTTTAATGATTGTATGCTCTCAGGAAAGCATTAACTTACCATAAGGACAGTATTTTTTACTTAATCTTCAGAGAATAATGTTCTGTAATTGACAGTGAGAGAGAAGGAATGTCCCCCCCGCCCCGCCCAAGTCCTCAGATTTCTGGTGAATTTACCCAGACCTTACAGCCAAAAGCAGGTACTACATATAGTCATGTCCATAGCACCAGGACCTCTTCTGCAGAATTTACTCTACTGCATTGGCCACATCTGAACTACCATATGTAACTAATCCCAAATGGGAACAAATAAATGGAAAGTAACAGAAAAACCTGCATATGCATTATTCTCCTGTATATGCTAAAGAAATGAATGCATATGAATAATGAAAAACTAGCTTTGCTGTTAGACACTTAGTTCTTGAAGCATATTAAAAATTCAAAGAATACTACTGATGAAAGAGAGAAACGTTTGTGTATGAGTAATGTGCAGTATGACACCAACAGAAAAACAATTGAGTTGTCAATTCCATTAGGTTGTACTTAGTTAGACAAAAGGTGTTCATAATCCAGTGTAGTCTACTGAACTGTTCCCCCATGCTGCTTTTTAATAATTTTAATTATTAATACCATGAACTAGCTACTTTAACTGTAACCATAAAAACACCAGTCAATAGGAAAATACGCAACGATGTGTAGTCTATGTATGTTCCAACTTTCCGTAGATATGAATTCTACAAACGCTCATCAGAACTAAGCCCTGGACAACTTCTGTATTTTATGCCATGACAAATGTGTTGCACATGAACACTGAAGGATCAGAGCCCAAAGCTGATTTCAATCTCTTCAAAAGACTGCTTGAATCACTAGGCTGAGACCCAGTGACCCTTATATAGGCTTTTTCTCTTTCCAAAATGCCTACATCCCTGGCTCCACTGGGGTTCAGCTTTGACAAGAGCAAGGGCTGCCTTTAGGGGTTTAATCGCTGTTTCACAGTGAGGATTCAAACCTTCTCAGTCTGAGAAGTATGAACAGCAAGTTCCTCTAGGCAAAGACACAGAAACCGTTCCTCCAGAGGCTACCTCAAGGTCTGCTCATATACCTTAGATATATACTCCAGTGCAGATATCTCAAAAAAGAGAGGTGCCTGACATACATACAGCCTGTACCCACTATTCTCCCTTGGTCACCTCTGCTGAAGCTTGATGAATATACTTAGCCATTTTTTCCAGCAACTGTATAGAAATCCTTGTAAATCTAGCTTGCATAAACTAGCTGACACAGGCTTTAGTAGACACTAAAGTCATAGAATCATAGAATCATAGAATATCTCGAGTTGGAAGGGACCCACGAGGATCATCGAGTCCAACTCCTGGCTCCACACAGGTCTACCCAAAAATCAGAATTCAGACCATGTGTCTGAGAGCATAGTCCCAACGCTTCTTAAACTCCGCCAGGCTTGGCACTGTGACAACGTCCCTGGGGAGCCTGTTCCAGTGCCCGACCAACCTCTTGGTGAAGAACCTTTTCCTGATATCCAACCTGAACCTCCCCTGTCGCAGCTTGTCACCATTCCCTCAGGTCCTATCATTGGTCACTAAAGAGAAGAGATCGGCACCTGGCCCTCCACTCCCCTCATGAGGAAGCTGCACGCCGCCATGAGGCCTCCCCTCAGTCNCAGAGCAGAGCGGGACAATCACTTCCCTCGACCGGCTAGCAATGCTGTGCTTGATGCACCCCAGGATATGGTTGGCCCTCCTGGCTGCCAGGGCACACTGCTGGCTCATACTCAACTTGATATCAACCAAAACCCCCAGATCCCTCTCTGTGGGGCTGCTCTCCAGCGTCTCATCCCCCAGTCTGTACGTATAGCCAAGGTTGCCTCTTCCCAGGTGCAGGACCCGGCACTTGCTCTTGTTGAACTTCATACGGTTGGTGATGGCCCAGCTCTCCAATTTGTCCAGATAAGTGCCTAAGTCTTATTCTTTCTGATTCACCTTCTTGCTGTTCAGTTTTTCTTTAATTTACCAGCACCAAAACATACCTGATATTCAGAGTAGAATTAAATTTATAGATTAAGCTGACCAAATTCAGGTTATTAAACTGACTAAGAAATGAGTTTAATACCTCTTTGGACGTATGGACAGCTACACATCAACACTTACTTGATGTCTTAGTCTGTGAGTGGAATGACAACCCCCACAAAACAATGGTAAAAAATGAAAGATAACAGCAAAGTTTCCATAAATATGAACCCCAAACATTATGCCTGAAATGTCTATTCCCTTTCCAGCTCCAGTGACGAGGAGTACCAGGAGTTCAGCTGAGGTACTGTTCCCCTGATCCTGACTTGCTATCAGACTCCCACCTATACATAGTGGAGCTTCTAACTCTGCACATCTCACCTAAATCTTTTCATTTCCACAAAAGTACTGGAACTAACTCCTGGGCATTTCACCTTCTCTGCAGACATTAAACGTTGCTAGAAGAGAAGGATGGAAGAGGTCCCCAAATACTTTGTTTCATCATAAATTTTACCACTGCTTTTTCCCTCTTGAATCTTTTCTTGCTCTATAAATAACTTCAGTTACTACACAGAAATGTCAGTAGCAGATGTCCAAACTTATAGATTTCAGTCTCAGACAGAGATTTCAAAGTAGCAAAGAAAAAGCAAGTCTGAAACAAAGGCATTAATTTCACTACTGTACACATTGGCAAAGATAAGAGATATAGCATCAGCACTGGATCTTTATGTCTTCAAACCTGAGAAGATACGCTGGTAAAAGTTAATATCCAATTCTTATCTGATAGCTACGAAGATCAAGGATATTTCTTTATCTAACATAAATGTTCAAGTCCTTAGACACTGCAGTTACCATAAAAATAGGACCTAACAGTCTGAAATGAAATCCTTCTAAAAGAGATTTTTATCCAAAGTAAAAAGTTGTCAAATTTCTAAAAAAATACATGTGCTACTTCTTGTGTCCTTTGTCAAATGTATTGTGGTTTTAGGAAAGTAAAAACAGGAGCACAAACATTCCTGTGAAATCCTTCTAGACTTTTTTAGATACTTGGCACAAACAGCAGACCAAGTTCCCAGGTAGCTGGGCAATTCCGATGGTTTCTGATTACCGCCTCCCACTGCCACATGTATTGTTACTTGTCTATTTTTGCTGAGCAAGATGGGAAATCCGAACATTTATTTTCATGTGAAAAACCATGATATGCAATTTCTCTTTCTATTTCTATGCAACGAAATAATGACTTCTAAAATGGAAATTTAACACCATGAGAGAGAATATGTTCTAATACAAAAAAATATTGCAATAGCTTTGTTTTTAAACACCAAAGAAGACATCCAAGAAGTTTTCCTTCATGGCCCAGCGAATTTCTCCACTTCTTTACTAAGCAAATAAAGATAACAGTGTAAAGGGTTTTCTATTTTCTATAGCATCTGTCCAATCAGCCTTGTTTGCCTTACTAAATTCCATTTCTTTCAATAAAATTTCAAGAAATAACATTTTTCCAGTCTCAAATTGGGTACAGAATCTTCTAATTTTATCAGTTTCTTCTGAAATAGATATTATACTGCATAAAAAGACCAGTGTAAATCAGAAATCAAACCGTATCTTTAGAAGGATATTTAGAGAAGGAACCATGAAGAACTTCCTAAAAATGTCAGTATCATCTCCATTTTCTGTGCTTTCTTATGATTGCCTTTCATGTTATGAACTGCCCTCATATCAGTAATATAAAAAATAACTATTTTATCTGCATGTCATAAACCCTTTTTTAGCAAGGGTATACAAGTTACTGAATATTCTGACAAGCCCTCAGGAATGTACTCTGACTTTATAAATGCAGGTTTTATTTTGGCAATGTAATGCCTATGCAATTAAGAGAAATGAGATAATCATGCACTTCTAATATCATACACTGAAACTTTAACTGTAGATATCACACGGCCCAATGAAAAGTTCCTACTCTGAATGAAGCATCCTAATAGACATATAGGAATGTTCCCAAAAACTCAGTAGTAGTGCAGTCATGTGAACAGAAATATTGCAGCTCTTTATTGGGTTTCACACTGTGAAACCCACTAACTTTCAATTTCGGGATGTTACTCAACACAATGTGAGCAGCTATTCTATACCACTGTGCATAACAACAACAACAAAATATGTAAGGCTAGTAATAAAACAAGAATTTGTTACAGCTAACTGCCTTGTCCCATTAGAGAGATGATAGGCTGAGAAAAAGAAGCAGTAACTCAGATTCGGAATTGTCAGGCTATATTAAGACAAAGACATTTTGCTCTGATTATGCCAATGGGAGCAAAAGATAGGAAGAATTAAACAAGACAGCATTTTTCAGTACTATGAAAAACACATCGTGATATGAACAAAAAGAGTCGAAGAATAAATGTTACATCTAAATGATAGTCTCTACAGAAACCTCACTGTTATATCAAGAGAACATGCACTTTCTTAATTCATTCACTCTTATCTCCTTGGTGGATTCTCAAGAAGCATTCCATGCCACTGACATGGAAGCTTTGCTTCCTATTTGTTAACATATATTGATTTCTGGTATTTCAGATACCACTTTATGTCTTCCTGACAATAAATGAATAAGTAAATAACAATAATAATTCCATGGCATAACCTATTGCATTTTGTTTTGTAGATTCTGCTACTAATTCCTTTTTTAAAAAATATTTTTATATAAGTAAAAAATTGCTATTCTGTATTCACTTCACATATGCAGTAAAAGCAAGTATGTATGAAATATAATTTGCAAATATTTTGACTGCATTTTTGCAATTGAAGCACTTTCATATAACATCTGGAAAACATCTGGAAAACACGTAGGGTAAAACATTTTTATTTTGCTTTTCATCAGGTTAAAAAGAAAAAGCAGTATCAGGAAAATGCTGAAATGTTTCTATATATAGATATTACTGCTAAACCTACAATATATAATTCCTTCTGTAGTGGACTAACATTATTCACTAAGTATAACAGTCTACAAATGAAAAATATCACAGAAGCAGCTCTCTATCCTATAAACTACCCTAACATTCAACTGGCAATTTAATATCAATATTCACCACCAAAAACCTCTAGAGATGTATCAAGTACCTCATGCTTTAAAATGCCTCTGAGAGTCCTCTCAGACATTGACAGAACATAGCTCTCATACAACAGCTTTACAGTTGAAGAGTTCATGGTTTTGCAAAGAAAGTCATTATAATATCATATGACACATATAAGCAAGAGAAAATTTCAAACACCTAGGCTAAACTACTGCTGCTGTTACATTAACGGTCACATTGTAGTTAATATTAGAATATGTATATTTAAGAACCTGTAACTTTACAGAAGTCAATTTATGCCCCCCAAATCTACCCACAAATGCCCTCAAACTAACAAAATAATATCAAAATGAACTTCCTGTATTTGGATTGCATGTGAAAATACTCTACAAAAATATATTACCAAAGGTAATGTTTTATTGAACAGTTAAAAAAAAATAGCTTAATTCCCATTGTAGGCAAATTACCCCAAAAAATGGTAAGAGTAAGCAGGAAAAAATAAAAAGTTTTGTCAATCATAAAGCAAGAACGAAAAATCACATATCAGATACAAAAACCTTATGAAGGATCTAGTTCACTTCCCTGTCATCCTACAGTTCTAATCAAAACAATACATCAATCATCTCTTTGGGTTTTTAAGGAGCTTCTTTAACAGCTCAGCATTCTGCTCAGCATTTTGATGTTTCACAAGTTACAGAACTGCAACTACTTTCAATTTGTTGCCCAGGCACATGTGATATTTAAGAAGATTATTGCATACTTGGGTAACAGAAGTCATGCATCTCATTCAATGACAGTCATTGATTGCTGTGTATTCATAAGCCATGCTGTATCTTTGTCTCAGCAGAATCTAATACTTTTCAGTAATGCATTATCAGAACAAAAGAAAAAAAGACAAAAATTGGGTATGTTCCCAGGTGCCTTACAAGGAAAAGTATGAAAAATGAGCCTCTAAAAAAATTCAATATTTTTAAAACATATAGACAAACTGATAGAAGCTAACTTTGCCAATGTTAATTTGCCCTTCTGTTTCCCTTAGGAATTAAATATTCCTTTCAAAGAAAAGCACACATAGCCACTTGGGCTACTCAGAAGGGTCATGTATTTATGTTATGACAGGCATCGATTACACTATTTTGATAAGTCAGCCAATGAATAGCGTTAAAAACTAGCTTGCAGTGGAAGTCTGCCAAGATTCTATTTAGAAAACTACATCCAGATATATCAAAAACTCTTTACAGATTAATGAAAAGCAGAAAAAAATAATATTGGCAATATATTAATTATGCTTCAAAATTAAATTTTCCAGTTAAGTAGAAACAAATGCATTTCGTTTCACTACATATTCTCATTTTAGCTTTAAAAGTAGCTCCCTGTGTGAAAGGGAGATGGAAGATAGTAAAATGCCCTCCAGAAAAATAAAAAAAATAAAAAAAATTGAATCTTATATTCAGAATTTGAATGATTATTCCAAACTTCTATGTGCTATTACAGTAGTGCAAACAGGCTAAGTATGTGCCATCTGAAAGAGAGGTGTTCCGGCACTTATGATCCAAATTACCCCAATAATATCATGCCATCCAAAAAAAAAAAAAGTTAAATAAGAAACTGTGAGAAGTTAATTACATATTAACATTAATCCAAGAAAAATAATGGCAGAATTTACTGAGGCTAAAATCTAATGCTAAATTTTCTATGTCAAGAAAAATTATTTCTCAGCTTTGTTTCTGGAAACCAAGGTCCCAGGCACAATACCTCATTTCAAGCTCTGGAACCTTTTACACCTTTTTCCAGTACAGACTTCACTAGGTATGTCTCTAAGCCTCAAAAAAAAAAATAAAAAAAATAAAAAAAATAAAAAAATCCAGCATGGATGCAGTTTCTTGACAGATATAGAGTGCAGGAACTAATTTTACATCACTACTCTAGAGACCAAGATACTTCCTCAGACAGATTCAAAGCGTGAAAATCTAAAAATATAGGCACCACACACTTCCAGATACACACTTACTAATTTAATAAAGGAATTTTGCGTGACTCCTGTGTAATCCCATATAACTACACGAAAATATTCCATAATTTAAAAGTACTGGCTGCTTCATAAAAATATTAAGTATTCAATTGTAAAACAGACTATATTATACATGAATTATGCTATCCTTTAACTCTTGAGGATCACAGAAATAAAAGCCTCAGTTGGCAGAACTTTTTATACTAATCTCAAAGAATGGCATAATCTTCCTCTTGCTCTTCTTTACCTCCGTCCTTAAGTATTAATACCCACTTCACTTCTTTCTTTGTTCAGCCCTCCACTTAATACATACTTATCTCTAAGGCCTGCATATACACAGCTCTCTGGGAGCATCTTGAGAGGCAACCACAAGAGTAAATCTCCAGCTGTGCATACTGCCTAGCTGCAGAGCATCTGCAGGAGCTTGTCCACCTCCCAGATTCAGCCTTGTCTCCAACTAACACATCCTTAAAGCCCTGGAGAGAATGTCATCCATTTATCCAATGTGTTCTCTGCCACATAACGTGCAACTAAAATAGTTTTTGGTCTGCACTTATCCAGCAAAAGCCTGCATGCAAGCATGACAGAACCCCCCAGCCAATCAAAGCACGTGTGCTAACAGAACAAAGAAAGCCATCTCCACACCAGGTTTCCTACAGACAATTTTTTCAGATGGAGGACCAAGATTAGCACAGAGCATGCTGCCTTTGCTGCCTCTGCAGTGGAAGACCACCCAGGATGTGCCACCACCTAAACATGCAGAACCTGCCTGATATGAAGACGACGAGGAGTACTTCCACCAGGCCCATGAAAACATTATTGTAGGGAGAATGAGACAAACTGCAATTAGGCCAACTCCAGTGGCCACCTAATGAGCAGCTGGCAATACTGTAGCACTTGAGGTGAACCAGCCAAGCTCAATTCCCAGCACTGAAGGGATCTTCACAGTCTTCATGTCCATATCCTACCTGGGTCACCGTGATTTTTATTTCTCCTCTTATTGCTGACAGGACACCTTCACAAGCTGGCCGATCCAGAGATATGAGACAGGAAAGCAACCTGGTCTAGCGGAAGGTGTCCCTGCCCATGGCAGGGGTGGTAGGAATTAGGTGATCTTTAAGGTCCCTTCCAACCCAAACCATTCTATGATTCTATGAAAGTGCAGTAAGAACACCCTGTCTGCAAGGAAAGCACCCAGATAGGGACCGAGGAAGCTCCTTATATTGGCTTTATCTAAAATAGTCAAAACAGCAGCAGTGGAAGCATGCAGAAGCAAGCAGAAGCATTTTTTCCAAGGGTCTTGGACAAAGTCACTTTTGTTAACTGTAACTAAGGGGTAGATGTTTTCTCAGGACAGGACAGTCTGAACAGCTTCTTTTCAAAACAAACCTTCAGTGATCAGAGGTTCCTTCATTGGGCACCCAGTAAGAACTGAGGTTATGGCTAAAGCCCTCGTGAACACCCTAATTCATGAGAATTTTGTCAGGAAAATAACATCAGCAAAGCAGGTAGGTATCCTCATGTGATATATGTTCATTCCATCTCTATCCCTGGAGAAAAAATACCAGAAATGTTGAACATATATAAATCACAGACGGGTAGATGACACTGTCAGTGATCAATAAGGTCATGGAGTGGATGTGGCATTGCCAAGGCTGTCTCTGCAATGCCTCCAGCAAGTTGAGTATGACATTCATTCTGAAGGCTGTCATGATTCCTGAGACACCAACCAGGGGAGAAGTATTATGTAGAGGATGAGCTGTACTGATGATAACCATGCAGACTCCCTGCAGAACTGCAGTGCTACTGACTGGCACAGGCCTGGTTATGGCTAGTTTCCAGAGCAAAATTCCTTTCTGCTTCTGGGCTCTGATTAAGAACCAGAAACAAATGTGCAACCTCCCTCAAGTCAAGGGCAATTCATCACAAACAGCCACAAAGGTTATCTTGCACATTCAGAAATTATCACTCAGTGGGTGGTTATCTCATGTCTGTATATCCTGATCCCACAGGGTATACAGTCAATATGGAACAACCCGCTGCACAAAGTTTTACAGTTCTGTGCCAGCATCCTGAGAGATCAACAAGACCCATGAGATAAATTGAGCAGACAGCAGCACAGACAGCTAGCAGGTGCGGCTGTTCCGCTTATTGAGCTTTTATAAGATTTCTGCTCCACCTCTTGCCCTTTTCTTTCATTGCTAATACCTTTTTGTTTAATACTAACTTTGTAATAGTCAAGAGGATGCCAAGCTGCAGCAGTAATCAGATCTCCTGAGAGCTGCAGGAGGTCTCAAGGGGTGTGGAGAGTATAGGAGGACTAAGAACTGCACCTGAGAAAGGTGTATACTAAACCTTGTAGGACTAATGGCATCTCTGTAAGCATCAGTCTGATTTACACAAAAGACATATCTGAACGATTCTACAGAACCTACGAGTCTGACATACGAGTGACAAACACTCCAGCATGAGGCATTATCACTCTTAGGCTATACTACCTCAGCAAAACAAGCTCAGTCACAACTTCTAGGTGAACCTCCAACCCCACATGCATTCCCTTAAAGTCGTTCTTTGCTAGAAATGCATCCATCTGATACCATTAATTTATCTCCACACAAGCCTAAGCAAAACAGTGAAATCAGAGGGCTACAGTTTTAATATATCTATGTGCTACTATTAGCACTGCATAGACCTCCCATGGACAATCACTTGAATATATTGTTGTTTAATCTCTCAAGATGTTATAACAAAGAGAAAAACTTATACCCGCCTCAAGAGGTACTGTGAAAATTAGCTAATATATGATAAAGTATCTCGAATTCTTCAAAAGACAAATGTTGTGGAAGCATACTGTATTGCTACAAAACCGCAACAGTCTACCCAGGACAAATGTTGACAAAGGACAGAGAGGATTTTGGCCTTCAAGTAAATCATTTTTATTTTATATCTTGGCATTTTTATGGACCTTATCACTGTAAGGTGAACAACTCACAAATACTAATTAACTGAGCCTGTTCAGTTATTCTCCCAGCTTACACAGGGGAAACCCTAGACCCAGTCCAATCTAAGTTCTCCTTTAACAATAGATGAGTCAGAAGGAAGGAAGGACAAAACACAGTATGTAATGTTGATACTCACTGACCTAATGCATTTTTCCAAGAAGGTTGTTTGAAACAGAGCAACCTCTAAGTTATCTGAACTCATACACAAGGTCTCATAGTGCCATACATGAAACATTCATAAACCTCTCAGTGGTGGGTCCACATGCTCTATATTGTGTGCATAACCAATAGGGCTTAACTTGTAAAACAAGCATCGTAAATAAATATGCAAGGCCCGTTCCCTCAAAACTTATAATATTTCTTGAAACATTATAATAAATAATAATGAATTAAAAAAAAAAAAAGGACAAAACTGTATAATAGTTATAAATCCATCTGTCAGATAAAGTTATTTCTTGCTAATAACAAGACTGCACCAATCTGATTTTTCTTGCACATGCATCACTGAAACTACAAAGTATGCTCTGGTGCAATCATTCTGTTTCATTAAGCTGATGAAACAATCTGTAAGTGCATACAATATGAAAATTATTAGGTGGACTAAAGCAATACTTAAATTCCTCAACCTTTTTGTTCTAGTCATTGGGAAAAAAATAGCAGAGAGATTTTGCTATCTGAAAGATGGAAAAATTCTATCTATAGAGGCTGTTATATTGCTTAGGAAAAAAATTTATGGCTTTTACTCAGCCAGTCAACATTCATCTTCAGTGAAAGAAGTTACAGATTGTTTAAAGAAAATATCACCTCTCAGCTATTTTTGGTACTCTTTTGTTTTATTTTTGCAACATTTGAAAGCCTAAGGCTCTTTCCCATTTTAACAATGAGTGACTGATCCTACAGGCAATTGAATTTAGGGTAGTGACTGACAAAAGTAGTTAGCCAAATCGCAGTGTCATACTAACTAGCAGTAGGAATCGGTTATGAAATACCAGACACACACTTTTTCTTTTTAAACACAGGATATATGGGCTGGTCCCACCTGCCCCTTTGAACACAGGTGCTTCTTCTCCCTGCTCTTTCTGACCTCCTTATTCGGATACCCCAACCTTCACATGGCAGTAACAGCCTAACTCATCTGCCCATGGCTTGCATTTGTCTATGGCATGCACAGCATGATATGTCCAGGTAACATAAAATGGCACCCATTTCTCACCAAAATTAAAATTAGTATTTTTACTGAATTACATACTCTGGCTTTGATGGGGGACCATGTGGACTCCTGAAGATACACTCTCTAAAAACAGGGGTCCCCCCAGAGTAAAGTTTTCAGAGTGCTGCAGGTCAGGATATACAGCCCAGAAAAGAAGCTTCCCTACACAGACACATAACCATGGCAAATAGTAAGCTGATCATTTTGCTGCATTATTCTGGCTGTTCTGAGCTGGAAGCTGGACAGGATAGTGTCCTGTACAAAACTGTAGTGGAGAAAGGTGGCTGTTGTCCCTGTATGTCCCCTAGAGACTGCTTCCTGCAACGGACAGTCAAGAGAAGAAGGGAGAGCAATTATTAAGTCTGGGGCAAAAGAATGTTCTTGCTCCTCGACAATGACAATATTGCAGTTGTTGGTGATATTACTCCCCTTTTTATTCCAGTTCATAAATTATTCCATTTCAAATTACAAAATGCTTTTCTCCAAATGGGTCATTTACCTAAAAAAAAGTCCTTACCTTCCATTAAAACCAAACAGGTGCTAACCAAGTTATCTGCTGGTTTAATTTGGTTAGCAGGCATTTTCATCTGGAATTTTTTACTGGAAATTAGTTTTTTGAACAATTTGAAAACAACAGGACTCCCTTAGTTCTTAGACTGAATACCAATGGTGAAATAAGAAGGTGAAAACTTCTTTGGCAACACTCCATTCCAACAACTTCTAATCTTATTTCCATCTCATGAAAAGATAACTACCATTTCATGTGCATACAGTGGAGTTGGCTGTGAGGTCTAGTGAGGCTGTGAGGTCTTACTCTCTCCAATTGGTTGCATTATATGCATTTAGTATTCCCATCCGACATGAACGAATTAGATCTTGCTGAAGGATAATATCAGTATCTTTTATATACTTTGTGACATTGAATATCCTTGTTTACAGTACCTGACAAGGCAAAGGTAACTCAAAAAAAGCTGACAAGCTTCACATTTTCATGACAGCGCACAAGGATGGATCCTGTTAAACTTCATGTGCATGTTCACAGCTGGCACACTGTCAGGGGGCACTGCAGTAAGAATTAAGGTCGGCATATGAATCACCATGTCAGTGTATGCACAGCTGGACTCTTAAAAACAGATATGAGGGCTCATGTCTTCCTGCCACTATATTCACAGATAACCAAACCTACTAGTTCATACCTTCAAAAAATAACCACCAAAATAGCAAAAATGACAACAAAGTGCCTTTCTTTGCCTGATACTGGCCTCTGTGAATGTATATTTTTTTTTAAATAAAAAGTATACAGGTGCCATTCTCAGATTATTCAGTTTCAGACTTTTATATAGAAAGATCCTTCCCTATGTGCATCATCTTTCCCACGTAGTACGGCAGTACCCAGGTTGCCAGCAATTCTTTCAGATTTTCCAGGCAATTGATGATTTCTTCACTTAGATCGTAGCAGTTGCCCTGCCAAACTGAGTCCCTGGCAGGAGCTGCACAGAGACCATGGGAAGTGGACCTCTGTGGTCTAGAACAATAATCAAGGTCTTTGTCCTCTGTGTGGAAGACCCTGGGTCTTGGATACTTGGGTTCACCGGGACTGAAGGTAGCTCTTCTAGGATGGTTAAATGAAGGAGGATAATCACAGTTTAATATCCTGGAGTCAGTTTTTCCTGTTTACCATCAAATAAAAGGAACCCTCCAGGGGAAGCGAATCACTAACCCTATTGATTTCATAACAACGAAACAGATTTACATGTTTTTTTTTCCACCTGCTGTTTTTACTGCAGACTATTGGTGTGGCAGCACAGGCGCTGCAGAGACCCTCAGCAGCCCTTCCCTCCGCCTGCTTTCTTCACCGGGAGCAGCGCAAGCCAGCCCACCCTGGACCCATCTTTGCAGGGCAGGGACAGGGCTGAACGGGGCAAGGGACAGGGTGACAGCCTCCCTCCGCTCTTCCTTCGGGCAAAATAGAGCTGCCGAACTGACGACCATCAGGCAGTTTGTATTAAATTAACCCCCATCCCTGAAGGGCAGTCTTCCCCTCTGTCCGCTTGAGGAGCAGTGTTAATACACCAGCGTTATTCCCACCTTATTCGGAGCCTAGGCCTGGGCAGACTAAACACATTGATTATTTGATAATATTTCTTATTTAAAAACATGTCATTTGTGTTAGTATCACTTTCTTTTGACTGGAATTAGTTTACAGTACGTTGAAAACCCTATTCTATTGACCCAGAAGCAGAGTAAATTGAGAAGATTAATGACATGTTGAAATAAATGATTTTTTCCTTCTATTAAGCACATTGAATTTGGAAAAAAAATCCAGATGTACTACACAAACTGTATAGCATGCTCTTCTTGACAGTAATAGATGAAATAACTGAACAGAAATATGCAAATTCTAAGTGGTATTGGACTTAAATGTTCACAAAAAGTGGCGGATAACGACACAGTAATGATTATAAAGAAACATCTATTTTTGTACTTTTCTATTTTTGCACAATCACGTCACTTAATAAAGCTCCAAAAAGATACTCTGCACTGCAAATTTTAATTTATGCAGCATGTAATTCAGCTGTAGTTCGACACAGTCTTACTTCTTAGAGGATTAGAGCACAGTATTATTTTAATGTTGCTCCACAAAGACATTAATTAAACAGTATATAGATAAGTTCAAAGCCGGTTGAATTTCAGGCCAAGAAAGCTTTCTAGCTACCCTTTTAAATGTCTTTTGCAGACATTTATCAAATTCTGCAGGTTTCCTTTCTGAAACTGATAAATCTTATTTACATTTGAGGAGTTTGAACCCAGCCTGTTCAGTGACTCAGATGAAAAGTGTTTAGATCAGTTCCACAGCTCTCCAACCTGTGCAGAACTTCTTCCTTTGTGAGCTCTTACAAATCCTGCCAGAATTGGTCTGTGTATCCATTTTCTATGAGCTATGTTTGTGTCAGAGAAACACAAGCCAGAATCTTGTCAGCTGAACTCACTACTCGCTGTCTGAGCGCTGCTACTGCTGCAGTCACAGAGCAGAGTATTTTGATTCCAAGGATAAGCTTTATAGCATCTCAAGTTAGTAAATAATGAAAAAGTCATAGCATATACAAATCACACTTCCAGGGTTTAAATTCTGTAACCGTTTTGCTTTTTTTTTTTTTTCCTAGGTTCCAATGTAAGAAACTATTTGAAAGGCATAAAGATAACTACAGCTTTTGCTGCAGAATTTGAGAAACATACATTACAGGAAAAAAAATCACAGCTTAAAATAGAAAACCTTAATCAGCGATTACTGTGAAGCAATGTAAATGCTGATGTATTTACAGATGAAAGGAGGTCACAAAACTCAGCCAAAATACTTCATTTTCAGGAACTCCCAATTCCAGATTAGCTTGTAGTATTAAAAAATCCTGTAAATTTACAGTCAAATTATAGGCAGCTAGGGTACACTGCCTTCTCCAGTAAAATATGTACTTCCGTATAAATCAAGTTTATAGTTTGTACTGTGCTGTAAATGTGTTAAGACTATTCCTTTTAAAAGTGTATTAACAATTTTCGAAAGAAGATAGAGGATGCCATTTATAAAGCACATGCCTCTGAAATCCTCCTGAGGGCAAATGATACAACTAAAGGGCCAGCAGGAGGTAGCCTATTCATCACTCTCTTTGATGCAAGGGACCAGGACAGAATTTTGAGATCGGTCCATCAGATAAGGGATGTGCTTCATGAGAGAATCACATATGGAGAACAGCTCACAGGAAAACAAAGTTTTTCTTTGCTCACTGTAGTTCATAAGAGTTCATAGCCCTGAGTTTCAAAATTAGACATCTCAGGATCTCAAACCTTCAAATTTTTGCTGGTGCTGAACAAAATCAGAAACCTCTCCTGGATGTACAGTTTGGTACAAAGTTGAGCTGTGGATCACATATAAGAATCATAAACTTCTGTTAACCTTTCAGTGAAATTAAATCAGGCAAGTGGTTCATATAAAAAGTGGATACTAGATAGTTTCACACCACACAACTGTACAAATCTTCCAGTCCAAATACAGTAAAATGTTACTTTTTGCAGTCACTTAACGCCTGCTTGAAAGAGAAAGTTGAAATGTTCTTTTACAAATGGAAGAGGTAAGCAATGTGGAACAATCCTGCCTGAGAAACAAAATGTATTTGGGAATCCAACTTCACCTACTCAATTGCTAAAAATGTTTTTAAAAAATCAAGATAGATATTTAATGACAAAACCCCAAAATTTAAAGGGGCTTTTAAATGTAAAAAAGAAATACGAACATTTCTCAAATTATTTCTCTCCTATAACCTGATCGTCCGTTTACAGCACGAATACTTACAAAAACAACTTGAAAAGTCCACAACCCTAATACACTGCAAAATATGTAGTCAAATTCTCAAGATGTTAAGCTTTTCTTTATAGAAGTAAAAGCCCTAACAATTCCAAACCATATTTCTCAAACAGCAGGTATCAAACAGAGAAAAAAAAAAATTTGTTCTACAACAGTCAGAAAACAAATAACCCCTCTAATTCTTCTGCTATTACTTTTCCTAAACCAACAAACAGAAAACCAGGAGCTGTTTTGAGTGGTTTTATAGCTACAAACTGAAGACAAAATGTAACATATAAAATTAGAGGTGAATGGTTAAATACTAATTATGAAGGCTTGGAATATTACTTTACAGAAGTCCTGAAAAAAATGAACTAGCTATTCAAGCTTACATTGCTTCTGAACAAGACTTCAGAGACATAGGCACCAGTTTTAACTTGGAAATCCAACCTCCAAATGGCAGCTTAAACCCAGATCACATCTTAAATATTGCTTTTTGGCCCTGTGCTTTTTTATGTGCAAATAAAATGTTACTGCAAATATGGTTACTGAATTCTTTTTATTGTACACCTAAATTAGAAGCTCAAAAAAAAGTCCAAGACACAAATTGCCGAGGCACTGTTAATACAGAAAAAGCTCAAAATACAACAGAGGAAGAAACAGAATCTGATCTGATGATAGGATTAACAGAAGTGGAATGATAACAATAAAGTGGAAAGTCAGGAACTAAAAATAATTGATATTAAAAATTTGGGAATTTACAAGTTGGAAGTGACAGAGGAGGAAAAAGAACTAAAAAGATGAACTGGTGACAGATTAAACTATCACTGTTATGAGGCTGTGAAGAGACAACTGCTATCCTACCAAATTGGAAGAGGGGAGGTACTGCTAAAAAGACAGAGTTGCACTAAAACTATAAGACAGTGTTAAAATTCAGAGTACACCTGTTCAAGCCACTTCATGCTTGGGAAAGAACTACTGGAATGATTAAGAGAATTGCAAGTACACATTCTAAAATAATGCTGGAAAATAAATGTTTTTATTTAATTTGGCAAAACAAAGGCTAAGAAGAAATATGAGAATATTCATAAATTCAGCAGGGATAAACACTGGAAAGTGCAAAATAGCAAATGGATACATGCTACAAATAAACTTAGGTTGAAGAATATTTCCAGTAACAAAAGAAATGAAATTTTGAAATAGCCCATAATAGTACTAATGGTGGAGGGAACAACAGACAAATTCACTTTATAGACAGAATATATGTGGTTGACTGTGATGACACATGATTGAACTTCAGATGCTTAAACTGAAAAATTTAATTACATGAATAAAAGTTGGGAAGCAAAAAAGGAGAGAGCAAGAGGACTTGAGCAACAAAACATTTGCAGAGCTGCTTAAAAGACAGGTGGGACCTACTATTAACTTCTCATTTCTAAGAAGACACCTATACATATATTTAGGGCTAAAGCAGCTTTTTGCCAACAGGTTCTTCAGTCTGCATGTTCAGAATTTACTGTTACTGATAGACACCAATTGTCTTTGACTAAAGTGACAGGGGTATTATTATTTTGCATCTTCCACCACTTGCTACAAACCTTTGAACAACAAAGTTCCTTAAAAGTAATGATGAATACTAATGAGCACTTAGCTGGAATATACAAGTCCACTGCATACTGGAATTATGAAATACTTTTCATCTTCATATTCACAGTATATGCACACCTAATACCACAGAACACAAGCATGCACTTTAAACGTGTTCACAGTTTTCATGATGCTGAACTTTATGGATATATAACTAAGAATGTTTTTGAATGTATAGATAAGAAAAAACATGGGGATCCAAAATCTTTTGTTTGAACTAAAGATTCAACAAGTATACCACTTATGTGATCACAACATTTCCTATTTTCATCCAAAATCCAAATTACAGTCATCATATCCAGCTGAAAATCAAAAACACGTTCCATACACCGAGATGCAAGTGAACACGTACACAAGCTCTCTTACAAGTAGAGCACACCCACACTGCTATAAGCAGTCACTCTTCCAGCTAAAACAAAATTCAGGCAGGCTACCAGCCATGAATGTGCATTTAAGCCTGTCAGGTCTCAGAACTGTATGTAAGCTTCACAAAGCTCCAGGACAGCTGGGATTCTGATCCAACTGAAATACAAAGTAAAGCTTTGGTAGCGGAGGGGTGAAGGAAGGACAACTACTGTTTCAGCAGCAAAGATTCATTGCACATATCTGTACACAGAGACCTTCTGAGATACTTGCAGAATTTAAAAAGAGTACACGCCGCTACAGCTGGAGGGGTTAGAAAAGAGTTCTGGTTACCGATTTACCAGCAGTGCATCATAGCACTACCAAATGTCAGTTGAAAAAAAAATCATAATTTCTACGGAAATTATCCCACAGAAGGTCAATGTGGGTTTCACTGACATAGCCGCCTGTCTTTTGCATGCAGCAATACAAAGGACACTTTGTACTACTGTAGTTTAAATGAATCAATGTGTTTATATATGATTCAAGCATGAAAATATCTAAAATATGAGCTACTGTATTACATCCAAAAATACAACGAAGTATTACTTTATTTGTGGGGATGCAAGTCATAATGTTTTAACATCATAATGAGCAATAGAGGAAAAAGCAAGTTAACCATGCACAGTTTGCTCCTGATTCTTACAAATTATTTTAACATTTCTGAGTTCAACTGCATCCTCTCACTACTACCAAGCCTCCCATTCTGTGTAATGTTACAATGACTAAACACTATGTCATGGTAATACAGTCCATTGCTATGGATTGACTATGATGTCCCATATTTAATGTTATTCAATTACTAGAGCATCAGGTGGAAGTAAGGAAACAGGAAAGGAGATGAAAGCACCACTTTAAAATTGTTGCACAGTGGTATAACACTGCCTTTTGACATCTCCCAAAACATATCACAAACTTACGTCCATAGAAGACAACTTCATGCCCTTCTGAAACTTCTAGGTGCTACTAAAATGCAAGATACTTCCTATTGTACACACTTAGAGAAGAAGCATCTCACTGACACTTTGGTGAGGATTTAGAGAAAGTACAATACAGTTCAATTTAGTATTACCCCTCCCCTTTTGGATTCCCGTTCTACCTTTCTGTAAAAGTGGCATTCTCAGCAGCAGTTTCTGTTTCCCTGAAGTATGGACATTGAGCAACACCGTATCAACCATCGTAAGTGCAGAACTCAAATTCTCTTCAACTACCAGTCCAGCCCAAGCTTGTTCAGGACCCATTACCAAATCCATAATGTGCACGGTCTTTAATACACAAGTATATGTCTGTCACATAATATGCAAAATAAATCAGTGAGTCAATGAATGCTGGTATTTCCATGCTGCACAGGACCAGCTACAAAAACATACAGTGTCAGGGCCCTGCAGGCAGTAATGTCCCTGCCCACCCCCTGGGCCTCCCCACCCTGCCCAGGGCCCAGGGCCCCATGTCAGCCCCAGGGCCATCAGCCCCTGCCCCAGCAGGGCCGCAGCAGGCCCAGTCTCAAGCTCCTCACAGCACTGCCCTGCCCGGCCATGGGCCTCCCAAGCCAGGCCCACCCGCAGGCCCATGTCCCGGCCCAGCCTCAGCCAGTATCCATCCCCCGGGAGGTGCCTGGTGCCCGGGTCTGGGGCTGCCCCAGTGCCCCGGGTTGCCCTGCTCCTGGCTGGGGCTGGGACTGGCCTTGGCTGTGGTGTCCTGCACAGCCGGGTCTCCTGGAAAGCCCTCAGTGCTCCCAGTACCCTGACCCCATGGATCCACCAGCCCTTACAGCACCCTGACATACAAAAACGCAGGAGATGGATCTTAGTTAAATGCACACAAAGAATATTTTCTAATAGATTTTGCACTCTAGTATACAGTTGATTTACCACCTCTATCATAAAGAAATAAACTATATGCCAAGACTTTTGAAAACAGAAACACAAAGTTACACCTTAAAGACTAGCAATTAGAGGGATGATTTTCAGAAATACTCAAGATTAACTACAGCCGTAACTTTGTCCCCTAAATACTTCAAAGAACCCAATGTTTACATAAAAATGGATGTAAAACCTAACTTTTTATCCCAATATTTACCAGTTCTCTCCCATCGGACAGAGGTTTGCTAGTGACCTCCTTCAAAACTGTCAGAAATGGTTCTGCTAAAAGAGCAGGATGTACTTCTTTGAATGCCTTCCCTACCTCAAATGAAGAACTCATGTATTTTTAGAACAGGAAAAAAAAAATCAATAAAAATTCTCCCTTACACATTTACCTTTCAGAAAGACACAAAGCAACAAGAGGGCATCATTATAAACTGTGTTCCCAAGACTTTTGGCAGGTCTTGTGCTGTGTTGGTGGTCGAGAGCTTCATGGATGCTACCACTAAACAGCAACATGCATGGATTCAGCATTTAAAAACTCCGCATCATTGTTAAACAGCAATCCTGGTCAAGCTGTAAAACCATCAACGGTCTGTTGACCTAGGATATTTTGGAAGAGCAGAGGAAGACCATGAGGGCAGCACCAGAAGGCAATCTGATGCTGCGCTGATGTGGAGAGGAGGCCCTCCAGGATGTAAGCACAGGATGATGACCAAGGCAGGGTGTACAAAACACAAGGCACAGTCAGTCACTGGTTACTAACAGAATGCAGGTTTGGAGTTTGGTAGAACCAGAATTACAAAGAGAATAAGCAACATGTATCTCACATACATAAAACAACCTGCATGAGGTGCAAACACAAAGGTGGCCACAAGCAGGTATCAAAAGTGGCAGCAGACCCCTCAAAGACAAAGAAGGAACAGAGATGGAGAAGAAAAACCCTAGCACTGTCTCCACAGGTAGAGATGCCACACCTCACTACTGAGACTAGGTGTCCCCAGCAGGTCCTCCCTCCTCGCTGGCAGGGCATGAACACTGCTTTCTGATTTGCCATTCACCACATCCTGCAACAGCAACCTAGCAATCATACATAAAGTACTATCTTTTAGGATTTAATTGGATTAAGTATGTTAGAATTTCAAAGAGCTCTGTGTGTGCGTGGTTTTTGTTCCAGCCTTCCTGCATGACAAAATGATTGATATCGCAGCAACCCATCAGAGTAAATACAGACATTATAGATGAGTGCAGCATGAAAATCCAGGAAAGCGATAGAATCTCCATGATCAGCAGTCTTAAAGCAGAGCAATGGTTCAGGTGTATTACGTCCTACTGTGTGCTTTCAACATTTTTTTTAAATTATTCTATAGAAAAGAATGTACAAGTTACTTAAAAAAGAAAAGATACTAATAATTTATAACAGAAAAGGAGACTTTGCAATAGAACTGCGGCTGAAAAATAGCGGAATATCTTAGTGTTGTCCAGTGATACGTAGTTTCTGTTATTACAATTAACATATTCAGAAATTAGATCTATTTTTAAGTCCATATCAATATGGAAAAATTATCCAAGCTGTAAGACTAAACAAGATCACTCATCAGCAAAAACCTTCATCATAAAAAATTAAATAGTTCAGACATACCAGGACTCAAAAGGCCAATAGGCATCATCAGTAGAGCTGGATCCAACACAACGATATTTAGAAAGCATTACAGGATGACTGGGGGCAAATTATTATTTCCTACATATTTTAAAACATATATATATTTATATATACTGTATATATAAATACTATATATAAATATATGCATATTTACATTTACATTATTATATGTCTGTATTTAATAATATACTATATAATATATAAATATATATAATACATAAATATATATAAAAATACAAAAATAGAACTGAAAATAAAAACTCACTGTCTGCTGAGACTTGAGATATGGAGTAAATTAACCAGTTAAACAACTGACCCTGCAAATTGTTCCACAAAGTAACTTGCTCAGTTTGGCTGCACATGGAGTTAGAAGGCCACCAGAGGAGTCTGTGTCATTCAGTTTACAATAACCATAGTGAACAGTACTAAAGTTGGCCTTTTAAAATAGCAAAAGGAACCTCATTATTAACTATACCTTTTGGTCTGTTAACCAAAGCTCTGATTCATACAGAAAATATTATATAAGATATTTCATACAGAATATATTATATAATATGTATATACTATGTTTGTTCTAGAAATAAGAATTAGTAAATTAAATAGAATTAAAAAATAAATGTATGAGAAAAGACAGAACATACTGTCCCAAATATTTAAAAATCATCAATATTAAACGCACTGTTTCTGAACAAAGGCAGAGCTACAACAAATTCTTATCCTGCAAAACACCTATATACTTTACTAATCTTTTAGTTAAAAAAGCAAACAACAATTATCTTGGGAACAACATAATTAGAAAGCTGATTGGAAAAGGTTTGGTTTGCATAATTTACCAATGCCTTCATATTTTGTTTTGCACAAATCTGAACTATTTGAGGCAAACTCCACAAATGCATAGATTTAGGCTCCTTCTTATTGACAAAACTTGGGGAACATGTCATGCAAGTAAGAGTTTCCTAAGTCTAATACATCAGATCTAGAAAATTTTTACAACCTACCTGTTACTATGGCAACTTTTTTGTTTTTCAAAATGTAAATTAACAGTGAGGCTACATTGCAAACTCTTCACTTCCATTGTGTTTGTACATAATCTTTTCTCATATTTGAATTCAGAACAGATCTTTTTACTTTATATGGCTACAGTCTATATTAAAAGATGGAGTTACATTAAGAAGAGGTCATGATTAAATCACAGTTGGTAAACACACCTCTGCTTAACCTTGACAACTCTAAACCATAAACAAACCCAGGAGACAGCAATCAAACAAATGAGCAGTTCTATGGCAAAGGTTTCTCTGTTTGGCTTTTATAATTGTAAACCACTAGAAAATTAAAGTATGCTGCAAATTGCGGTCCTTTTGTTGTTGTTTTTACTGTTAATTCCATTAAAATTGTACTGTGTTCTTTTCTCTTTTTCTGAAAAAAAAAAAAAAAAAGAAAGAAAGAAAATCTGGAGAAGAAAATATGATTGCTTGGTTTTCTTATGAAGAAAATTGTGTTTTGACATGCCACTCTACTACTGGACAGCTTTACTGAATTCAGGAACCTGCCTGAGTAAAGATACACAGTTGTCTGCAGTTGCCGTTACAGTGAACAGGAATTATATGAGCCCAGAGATAGATCTGACATCTTCAACATCACCTCAGAAAGTAATAGCATTACAATGAATCAGAGAGACGAGCTACTCCTTTTAATTTGACTTTCATCGTTTGTCTGCTGAAAAAGGGAGGCTTGCAAATCTCATCCACTTGTGAACTGAAAATCATTTTCAAACTACTCATTAAAATACCTGTAGCAAATACAGACTTTACATTCATTCTAGATCCATAATACAAATGATTAAATATACATAGTTTATATGAACTGAGTTTAATATTAAGTATTATGATCAATCTAATGTGTTTTTGCTCTCACCATGATAGAGCTCACAAAACTGAAGACTAAAACTTAAAAGAGGAACACAACAATAAAATGCATGTGAAAATAGGTGAGCTTAACCACATATAGACTTGAGTCTCCCAAGTGTGGGCATCTGTACTTGTTTCCAGTCACCTGGAAGTTTGCAGCTCTGAGTCATCTAGTGAAAAATTTCTATGCAATAAAGAAAAATTAATTATGAAAAGGGTATAAATACCTCATTCACCTTAGTTCTCTGTTAGTACTAGAAAAGATAATTTTCAGACTGGATTCTAAAAAACAGAATACTAGTAATTCATTAGTTAATACCCAATGCCCTGATGCCCAATGAACTAGATTGTATGACCAGCCATATTCTAACCTAAAAGTCAGACTGGTGGAATTTTGTATTGGGTAGTCAAGGCTATGCAAGCATACAGACAAAGCTAATAAGGAATTTATTTCTCAGAGAGTCTAGAAACTAGGGAAGAAAAGCACACTATTTGGGAATCATAACAGATC
The DNA here is from genome assembly GCA_013399115.1 of Anseranas semipalmata. NCBI lineage: Eukaryota > Metazoa > Chordata > Aves > Anseriformes > Anseranatidae > Anseranas > Anseranas semipalmata. The sequence continues at coordinate 152,660 of VXAA01004615.1, read as the reverse complement.
CCTTGACCATCTCCTTTTTCCCCTGTGTTCGCATGCTTGCAGAATGAAGTTGCATTCGCTTGGGAGAGCATGGAAGACAGAAGGCAGAAGGAGTGTGCTGGAAGTGGACAAGGACCACTGAAGAAATTAAGCAATTCTATCTGGAGAGAAGCATTAATATGTCTATAAATACCTGAAGGGAGGGTGCAAAGAGGATGGAGCCAGGCTCTTTTTAGTGGTGCCCAGTGCCAGGTCAAGAGGGAATGGGCACAAACTGAAACACAGGAAGTTCCATGTAAACATCAGGAAACATTTGTTTAATGTGCCAGTGACAGAGCCCAGAGCCCAGGTTGCCCAGAGGCTGTGGAGTCTCCTCCTTGGAGATCTTCAAAAGCCACCTGGACATGGTCCTGGGCAGACTGCTCTGGGTGTCCCTGCTCGAGCAGGGGGTTTGGACCAGATGGCCTCCAGAGGTCCCTTCCAACCTCAGCCATTCTGTGATTCTGTGACGATTCTGTGATTAAGCCTGTGAAACTAAGGAGAAATGATAGTTCATAACTTCTGTTATTTTAACTACTTGCTCATGTATAATTTAACTTTTTTTGGGGGGGGG
>VXAA01004615.1:140786-152017 GCA_013399115.1 Anseranas semipalmata | reverse complement strand
TAACTTTGTTTTTGGGGGGGGGGGGTACTTCTGTGGACTGCGAGCTTCTCTAGATTTGTTAAATGACTGCAATGGTACAACTCTGGCTCTAGGTAAGGCTTCAGTGCATAACAAAACAGAAGCAGATACTACACACACTAATAATTCACTGCATAGGAGTATGCAGTTACACAATAGCTTTTAGCATCTGTGGAGCAAGGAAAATAACCTCATTTTACCAGAACAAGACAGTGTCATCAGTAGCTGGAGCGCCTCGGAATGGGACAAAGAACTGGAGCATTAAGCAGAACCTGCCCAAGTGAAGTACAAGCTTTAACTGGTTGATTTGGAAAAAGCTTCAGTAGCAATTACCTTGCAAAGATAAGTTCTTTACCTAACAATTCGTAAAGATAGGAAAGTATGCTTTCCCAAGCCAATCAACCAAAGCAAAAAAACTGAATGCTGCCCAACATTGTTGAAGTGAACACAGTAAGAAGTTCACCATCAACGCAATGGAGACAAGACTGCATTCCTAACAAGAAGTAGTGTATTCATTTTCTCTAACCACATTGTTTCCTTCAACCTTACAGTTTACTTTCTGAAGGCTCCTACCAGGGCCACTTTTCACTTTAAGCTTACTTAAAAGTGAAAAGCTATGGGTGGCTTGCGAAATGCTTTGGGGCTCAGGAAAGTCCAAAATGAAGGAAAAACTGGCAATTTATGCACCAATCCTACAATGCACTTTTTAATTAACACTGCAAGTGATATATATACCACATTAAATGGATATTTGTCTAGTTATGCAGTAACCAGTAATAACTATAAGCCTGTTGGATCTTGACATGAAACTAGTAAGTGTACATGGCCAAGAAAATGCTCAATACATATGTTTTATCACACAATCTCTAACTGCAGGCAATAGGAGCTCTTGTGTCTTCAGCCCACTTGAAAATCATGCCACTTATTACCTAAATAACTGGCAAAAATACATTTTTAATGGTTTTATACCCTTTAGTGAAGATGCAAAACTTCTTATAAAATATTAAAATATAAGAAGTTTTTCAAAATTTTAAACAAAATAAAGGAAAGTTGAAAAGTTTCAATAAAACGGGGCTATTACTATATACCACAAGGAAAAAAGTAACACATAGCAAATGGGTTTTTATCTTAAAAGACTTGACTCTAATACTTATCAACATCCATTATAATTCTATAAAATAAGTTAAGACAGCATCTGGTACAATCTATATAGTTTTATAGCTGAGTAACAAAAATGCTTACAACAGTTATGAGGTCTTCTCACAATAAATGAAGCTGAAGAGTCTACTTCACCTACCGGCATGTATTCAGAAAAACTAAAGCAAAAGCAAGAATGAAAGAGGTACCCAGAAGCACACCCTTTTTTTTTAATGACTAATACTTTTAAAGCATTAACAGATAATGGGAACTGCCAATGCACAGGAAAAGGAAGCATCTCAAAATCATTTTAGTTTAATCTCAGTTACTCCGTAGCTGTAAACAAGGTGATACTCAAGCAATGACCATTTCAAATAACTGTTTGATTCTCTTGAGGCTAAAACTATTCCCAGATCCACCATGCACATCTCTAAAACGTACAACTCTGAATAATGGAGCAGTGCTGTTTCTTTTTTTCCTTAAAGCCATAAATTTGTATTGAAAGAATTATGCAGAAAACCATGTAATTTAATACAATAAAAGCTGTAGCAAAGTACAAAAGATACCATAAAGCATCATTGTCATGATTAATTAGCACTCACCACAAAACCACAAAAAATGTGGGTGCTTTTTGACAAACTAGTGTAAAGGGATAAAGAAATTTTAACTTGCATTACAGAAAAGCTTCTAAAAGCTTTCCTATATTCTGCCTTTAAAGAAATGTTAATGATGCTCACGGGAACAATACCTGGTATCCAGCTTTTCTACATCTCCAAGTAGAACAACTCTGTAGCGTGTAACTGTTTCAGAGATATGAACAAATTCCAGATAGGACTTGCTCCAAGTATGAGTTGTGAAGTATGACACATCACAGCTCCAACACCAGAGTACATCTAGGTTTGCCTACTTCTATGTAACAAGTGACCTCTGTTTTCCTGCGTAGCTTCTGTCAGCACAATTTGCTGATTTTTGTTTTGCTATTGAATTTAAAACCATGCAGACGTCATAAAAATCAGATGGCATTGCATCAACGTGGAACAGACAGCAACGAACACAAAGCTCTCCATCACTGGTAGCACCAAACAGGTACAAGTTGATAGAGAACCTCTATGAAGCCATCTGCAGCTCTCCCTTTTGTGCGTCTGGTTTTGTGCTTCCCATACCTGAGGTCACAGTAGCTACAGGGCCACCTGGAGATGAGCCCTCCAGGTGCTGTGGTAACAAGAACAGACCAGCAGAGCTCAGGGATCCTTAACACAAATCCTCATTCCATAAGAAATGTCAGCAAGTGAAAGATAGTAATATTCTAATTTCACTGCTTTTTGTATACAAAGAAGAGTGAACAGAACAAGGCCCTGCTTCAGGACACCTTGAAGTCCTAAAGATCTTGCAATGTAACAGGCACTTAAAAGAATGACTGTTGGCTACCTGCCCTGGTTTCGGCTGGGATAGAGTTAATTTTCTTCCTAGTAGCTGTCATGGTGCTGTGTTTTGGATTTAGGATGAGAATAATGCTGATAACACACTGATGTTGTGGTTGTTGCAGAGCAGTGCTTACACAGAGCCAAGGACTTTTCAGCTTCTCGTGCTGCCCTGCCAGCGAGGGGTGCACGAGGAGCTGGGAGAGGACGGAACCAGGACAGCTGACCCAAACTGGCCAAAGGGATGTCCCATGCCATATGACATCATGCTGAGCAATTAATATGGGGTGGCTGGCCGGGGCGGGGCGGGGCGGTGCTCGGGGACGGGCTGGGCATCGGTCAGTGGGTGGTGAGCAGTTGCATTGTGCATCACTTGCTTTGTACATTCTTCTATCATTATTATTATTGCTATTATTATCCCTTCCTTTTCTGTCCTATTAAACTGTATTTATCTCACCCCAAAAGCTTTTACCCTTTTTTTTCCGATTGTCTCCCCCATCCCACTGTGGCGAGAGAGCTGCCTGCCTGCCAGGTTAAACCACAGCACAACCTGAGTTTAATTTCTGACATATCCACAAAGTCTAGCATAAATCAAGAGATTTTCTATGTGTTTTTCTGTTTCTTTTTTTTTTTTTAATCATGTTTGCAACTCAGAAAGTGGCATGATTTATCTGATAAAATACTTAGATCACTGGTTGTTTTCTTGAGGTTTCATATACTGCTTTGTCCCCTGAATACTTTCAGATCCCAGTGTGTCTTCCCATAAGCCTTCTCATAAACCTTCACTTCAGCAGTTAACAGAAGACAACCCTGAAGTCAGATGGTTAAACATCTTTCAGCTTTCTAAATAAGTTTCAGGTAAGCTAGCATTTTGGAGGATAAGGCTTGAAGGGAATTCAAGAGGTCACCTAGTCCACCTGTCTGCTTCAACTTGATGCTATTCCCAACACATAGCATTTTAGTCTGAAAGTAAAACTCTCCTGTTTCACAGCTTCCCAAGGAAATCTATTACAGTACTTAAATGTCTTTGCCATTCGTAATTCTTCCCTAATGTACAGTGCAAATTTCCCTTGCTGCAGTTTTTCCTAATATCTTACCTAAATGTCCCTCAAATCAGTTTGCACCTACTGCTTCTTGCCATCTTCCCACTTTACAGACAGAACAGTTTGTTACTCCTATGGCAGAATTTTATCCATTGAAAACCCTTATCAGGCTAGTAGTCTCTTCTCTAAACTTAATAACCCCAGCCTCTTCAGTACTCCTTTCTAGGTCAGATTTTCTAATGTTGCACTTATTTCCCTTGTTCTGCTGTGGATCAACTTAATTTGGCCTACATCTCTCTTCATGTGTGATTGCAGTTAAGCATCTAGACTTTGGAATATGATATAGCCTTGTGGCATATTAAAAAGAAACACATCCAGAATATACTGGTCTATCATCAATCCAATTTTTCACCTGACAAATTAACACAATCTTCTACTTTCCTCCTTACTGTCAAAAATAATAAATCCCTCACACGAAAACACACATTAGCATAGCATCTGCTTTCAGAAAATATTTCAATAGGTATTGATCCATTACATTATTTTTCTGATTATTTATATGTTAATTTGCTGTTTGGATATATTTCAAATACGTTACTCATTGCTTTTCACAAGACTAACAACAATTAATAGGAAGATCTATTGTTCTGACTAGCATTTCTTGTGAACTGATGTAGTGCCAAAGGTAAAATATAATGAATAGGCAGTTCCATTACATTTTGTTGGTTTTCTAGAACAGGTATGAAAAGCACATTTAGGCAAATAATTGGATTTTGCTATTAAACAGAATCTTCTATCACTACAGGTTTTAAGTGGCAAGAGGATACAATTTTTGAGCAGAATAAATCTTCACTAAAATCCAGACACTGGATGTAATAGATCCCTGGCTTGGACTTGTATGAATGTACAGTACAGTTGGCCGGTTATATGCAGTTGAGCCACTGATTCCAACTGGGACATCTGAATACTACCAGAAAACAAATATTGTTTTCATCATTAGTACAAAAACTCGTGGTGCTCCTTTTCTTCATATGATTATAAAAAGCTGTTTTTAAATGTATATGAGAAGAGAGGAGTTTTACCTACATTTTTAATGGTGAACTAATGTTAAAGACATTATGGCTTTTTTACCAATACTGTATTGAACTCTTGATCTCTAAATATATAAGCTTTTTTTCAATGCCCCCTTTTAAATTCAGTTAAAGAAGTCTCAATGTGTGCGTGTCTTGTTTTCATTCCAGCTTTATTTTTGATACAGTAAGAATCCAAAGTGTATGCCTGCTTAGGAACAAGAAAAATAGGTATTAGTCAACAGATCTAACAAGCACGCACTTTTGTATGGTATGAATCACATCAGTCTACAGTGCCGCCTTTAAGAATAGGTAGTGCTGATAAATACTGAGAAAGGTCAATAATTCCTCACTTGTGCTTTTGGGGCATGAAAACAAGCCGACGTAAAAAGACTACTGAAAATCTGTTACTAATTCCTTTTGTCAGGTTCCTCAGGAGAAGTAGGGTTTTTATATCACCTATGGTGCACTGTGAAGACATACGCATCTTTAATTTTCATCACTCAAAACCAAAGACTATTTCAAAGCTACCTTCTACAGGTAGAAAAACTGTCAGACTCCCCCTCTTGGTATCTCCTGGCACAGCAGATGCCAGATAGAAAACACTTCTCTCGCCTCCTTGAAAAGAAAATTGAGAACTTTTGTCTGCATAGATTTCTTTCACTGCTATACTTCTCTAACCCTATCTTAAATATACATATATATATAGAAAATACCAAAAATTGTCAAAATACATGTTCACATTTTCTTTCCTTGTGCAGCATTTATTCAAGCTTAGGGGTTTTTAACAGTCAAATCTGTTTCCTGAATGAGAAGACAGACCTTCCACTTCTGCATTCTGTGCCTCTCTCTAGCCTGATGTGCTGCTCTGATAATCTCATTCACATCTGCCCCTCCACAAACTGGAAAAAAAAATGACAAATAGGAGAAAAAAAAAAATACTACAGTATGCTAAAAGTAACATAACCCCCAAAAGCAGAAAAATTTGTAGCTGGGACAAACTGTCCTCAACTCAGATTTACTATATATAGGTAACATATGCAGCACATCTGGTATGCAAGGTATCTTACTGTTTTGAGACACAGGTTAAGCATAAAAGGGCAAATGGAAAAAAAAAAAAAAAACTAATGTAAATGCAAACTTCTTTCCCACATTGTTAAGACCAATTCTTTTTCTTGCTTTAATTCTCTCAAGTAGTTTTTTATGTTTTAAAGATGAAAGAAAAAGAAATCTAAAGAGAGTATTATCTATCAAAATAAATCACATTCAAATTCTTTCCAAGAAAAATGCGAGAGTCTCAAAAACTTTTGAAATACTTTGGAAGACAAGTCCTTTCCTTAAATGTTTTATACAGCAGTAAACATTAGTTTTATCTCATATAAAGCTATGAGGTTATATGAACAGAAAGCCCAGAAAAATTATCTTGGGTATACTGTCAACAGACGTTTTCAGATGTTAGCAGAGGGGTAGCAGAGTTGTTTGGGGTTATATATCTAAATAGAAGAATGCTGTCTGAATATTTTCAGTTGCAAAATGTACACCCTAAGAACACACACACAAAAAAACCATGTATAAAACATTTTCCATACTTTTAGACCAGGTTAACTTATTTAAATCTGCAAAAAGAGTCACATTAAAGATATTAATGTTAAGTGTAAACCTTAACCAAGTTATTATGATTAAGAAATGCATTTTTTTAAGTAAGTGCTGCAGTATTTTTGCTATTGTGACACTAATTCCTCTAAGTGTGTTTGACAGAAAAGTGCCAGCATGAGTGTAACCAATAATTGCGAAGTTTTGCCTAAGGCAGAAAAAAAAAAAAAAAAAAGATAACTATGAAAGATTTATTAAACAGATACCCTATTCATATATATAAGTATATACTAAACTTGCACAGGTGACACTAAAATTCTGTTTATAACCATAATCATCTGTTTATAACAGAAGTATCAGAATTCTCCTGTCTCTACTTAACTACTGCAGCATATCAACAGAAATTCACCCTATTTTACATGGCTTGCTCCAGAACATCTACCCAGCAGATTAAGAATGTAGTTTTGAGATCTGAATGCTCCAATCCTCTATATTTTAAGTAAGATTCTTGGTACTGAATCCACGTTTCTGTGTAGTCCCACTCCAAACAAGGCTTACACACTCTAATCTCATAAACCATTCAAAATATTAAATCGCCCTTGATAGACAAAGCATTCCAGCCTCTTGATTAACAATCACAAGAAAGCTTCAGAGTACATCATGGGCTGTAATGCACACTGGCTGCAATATATCCATTCCCTTCTGAAGTTACCCTCTAGCCGCACTGTTTTCTATGGGATTCAAAGACAAATTTAGAAACTGTATCCTTTACCTTTACCCATCAGTACTGTGTTGGAATGGTTAAAATGTGCTACTAGGTGACAAGGGTACTTGTGTGGGGGCAAAGGAGTTCCCACAATTAACGTGTGTAACATCAACACAATGCTTTCCCTGTTCTCTTTGAAAAAAAACGTGTTAAAGAAAAATAGATTATAAATCATTTAAAATCAGACTCGGGTAGTGAAAGTAATTCCTTACTTTTAATGGTGCATGCAAAAAAGTTTTAGATGTTTCAGTTTTCAACACCTCTTCACACCGACTGCAGCTGACTGGAGGATGTTAAACTGCTTTGCAAGATGATCAGACAGGCATGGGACTGCAATTATGTATCACAATACCCTTTTCTGGGTCCACAGCTCTATTCATCTTTTAGAAACACTGAAGGACAGATTGGACGTAGGGGAACGGATTAGCCACAGGACGACCTGTATTTCCACACAAAAGGCTAAGTGTGGAAAAATGGCATCCTGTGTCACCCATTCTTTGCTTCCTGAAAAAAACATATTCATGAAAATAGACATTTAAACAGCTCTTTCCCACTCATCTCAGAACAAGCATTCATTGTTTCTTACACCATTTAAAGTGCAGCAATGTAAGGCTACTACTAAATTGCCTCAACTCAAAAATGTATATTAAAATATTTAAGAATTAAGGCAGGTCTACTTAGAAAAAATGTCAGTTCAGCACAGGAACTAAATAGAAAAATTAACAGCGTGAAAACTCTCAGCTGAGCATTGCAACACACAATATCACATCTATGAATGTGACTGAAGGAGCTATTTGGTTCTGGCAATAAGTTTTAGTTGGATGTCATGAAAGTTCTACACTCTGTAGCCATGCAGCATAACTGAAATTATAAAAATACCTTGCGTTAATAGGTGATAAGAGTTTAACATAAAAGATAGCATCACTAATTCTAAGCAAGTAAAAGGAAAATTAATACAGAAAAAGACACTTGATAATTATTTTGAGATGTCATAAGAAGTGAAGATTATGTCAGTGTTGTATTAAGACCTGCCTCTGGAAAAATAATAAGCAGTAAATACTACGAAACATTCAAAATGGAAAGAACGTGCATTAATAAATTAAGTCGGACTTTTAATTAATTTTACATGTCGTTCTTCTTAAATCAATTGTCTTGCATACAAAAGAAATGCTTGCTGTATAAACTTGTACTGTGAAATTGTCTCAGGAGATATATGCTATCAGCTAATCTGATCAAGCTAGGCAAACTGGTGGCTTACTTGTTTGTTGTTTGGGACTACAGGAAATTACCCTTCTGCACAAGAAATAATCAAATGAAAATGTCCAAGTACTTAACTTAGGAATTCGACCGCACAGCTGAGTTACAAACAATGAGCCCATGTAGTTCATTAGGCTCCGATGGGAAATTAATCTTTTCACCAGGAAATCAACAGTCTAGCAACATTATGTGCAATGAGACACACCATTCCTAAACCATTTATAAAATTTTAATGCAAAGGGCTAACTCCAATATCAGAGAAGAATTCCAAATCTTTTGAAGTTGAGGTAACAGCCATCTCACATGTACTCTCCTTCTTTATACATATTTGTTTAGTAAACTAGACTTATGGTTAAATGATTTCCTAGTCCTTTCCCCACACTTCTTTCCCTTGCTTTCCTACTGAAAATAATCAAACAAGCAAATTTTAACATAAAACAGAAATTTAAATTTTGCTTTTGCTAGCTGTTTACAAAATATAGCTTAAGGCTTCTGTCAGCTATTTTTCCTTCTCTTACATGCCTGCACTTGAATCTGTTATGGCTAAAACTATCATTTTTATTAGATATTTTTTAAGTTCTTCATAAAGAAAAACTCTGTTATACCACCTAGAGTTTCAGCCAATTCCACTAAACTAGTCAATGTCAAGACTGAAACTACAGGGGAAATACGTACACTGCTGGAGCAATGATACAGAGGCGGTCAAAATGCTGTTGTGGAGATTAGCACCCATCAAGAAAAGGCTGACAACTAGCCTGGTACACGCAATCTCTATTGACAGTAAGTAAGTTCACGGTGTTAAACAAAGCAGAAATATTTTGTTCACAAATATAAACAAACCGATGCAAATAAGTTATCCAACAAGCTCCAGAGCTTCAGTTTTCTCCCTGCAGTCCACATTAAGAGTGGCTATAAAAGCTGGAGGAGAAGCAATGTAAAACGTGTTAAAGTGCTTGGTGTGTGGCCATGGTTTCTGCTTTTATATATTAACTTACTAGCTTTCTACCCAGCAATGCAAGAAGAAATATTTTAAGTGAAACAAAATGCTTCTTCCTTTAGGGATTATTTATGATAATACAGGTCTCACAATCAAGGAGTGAAAGACAGCAAAAAAAAAAAAAATGAAAGGAAAAAAAAGCATAATGCAAATGCTGACAAAAAATAGCCTGAAAGACTGGCAATATTTCTTTCTGCAAAATCTCCTCAAAATGAGTCATCTGATTAGACAGAAATATATAAACACACTAGTCGAAGCATTTTAAAAGAATGTTAAATAAGTGAATATGTGGGAGGCATTACACACAATGCAATTAAAGGGGGTAGGTTTCTTAAAGGAGAAATCCCTGGCACTGTCGATAGCCGGATAACGCTTCTTAATTAACCGAAGCAGGCAAATCTGTGTTTATTCATTTCAGAAAAGATCTGTGCGAATGTACAGTCTAGTGTTATTTTTTGGCCTGACGCTGAATTAACACCAGAAGCGATCCTTCGGTGGTTGCAAGGTTGTCGCTTTGCCCAGTCTTGAGTGAAACTTTCTCCCAGTCACATAAAAGTTTTTTTTCCACGCTTTGCGCAGCCAGCACTCCAAACTCGGCTGGGGTCCTACTTCCGGCACCTATCGTCTCAGCTACACTACAGTGCTAGAAAAGAGTGAATGGGTTCACCAAATCCCCCATATTTTTGTGTTATGTTTGTTAATGCTGCTTAAAGAACAGCAGTGGTCTTTCCACCACACAATACGAATACATCTCTCAGGATTCACACTTGAATCTCTGACCAGTTTGCTTTACAAATAAGAAAGGGAATCAATAATACAGCAGGAAAAAAAAAAAAAGTAATTTTCTGATGAAGGAAAAAATAAAGGAAAAAAAAAAAGAGAGAGACATAAGAGGGTTATTCCCCAAGAAAATTCCTCTATCCACTTAATCAAATGCTTTTTTTTCCACCCAACTCACGGAGGAAAAAAAGAAAGCAAAAAAGAAAGCCCGCCACACAATCCGAACCATTCTCTCCAGTAAATCGTAATCATAATTTTCTGACCACAAGGTGGAAAAAACGGGAGCCTTGAAAGCATGCAAAGGCCTCTCCTAGTTTTGGGGCAGCAAGGAGGAGAAGGAAGATGCTGAATGCCCAGGATTTGCTCTGCCCTGCCCTTTCCATAGAACTTTAGTGCCATCTATTGAAAATTTACTGAATAAGGAAGAGCGAAGGGATGCCTATTGATTTGGTATAAAAATAAGACGTTTACTTGTTAAGGGTTTTTTGGTTTATTAATACTCCCATGATGACTACTGTTCTGTGGTCATCTGATAGCAACAAATATTTTCTATACACTAGACATGCCCCATAAAGAAATGAGACACTGGCTAAAACACACATCACACAAACATCACACAGAATTTATATATATATGCATTTACCAAGAATTTAAGTCTAAAGCTACCTATTTTCTAAAGGAACAAACATGAGAAGGCTTTAAACGGAAAGAAGAAAAAAAAAAAAGCGTGGAAGCACTGCTGTAAATAGAACATACTGGAAACAGTAAAAAATAATTAAGGCACCTCGCACAGACCGTAGTATTAAAGAACAGGGTATGTAGACATGCAGATATAATTACCTTCTTTAAGAAACTGTGAGTGGATGACAAATATAAGAAAACAGCAGATCGCTGCTCCTGCTAGTGCCCATAAAGCTTTCAAGAGCTGCATCTCGGTCTGAAACTCAGTAAATACCCAGAAAGTCACACAATGAATTTCCACAGCGATGCATCAACGCTTCCCTCTGTGCGCCAGGCGCGGCGGCTCCCGGCAGGGACCACACTCCCGAGCAGGGCGGGCGAGCCCGGGGCTGCGGAGGAGGGGCCGGGGCTTCACACCCCGCGCGGGGGCAGGGGCAGCGGCAGCGGCAGCGGCAGCGCCGCGCTCTC
>VXAA01004615.1:30915-139740 GCA_013399115.1 Anseranas semipalmata | reverse complement strand
CGCGTTACCCCGGGTTAGCTGGGATAGGCGGAAGGGTGCGTCCGAGGTTCGGCAGCTGTAAACCAAGTAGGGGAACGCTGGCAAGATAAGTCTTAGCTTCGCTTGCATAGCTCTTTGGTTAGATGTTTCCATCCGTGATAATTTTTGGAAAGCTTATTATTTAAATATTTTCTTAATATTTTAAAAAACGGGAGGGTTTCAAGAGGCTCGGAAGGACAGATTAATAAAATATCAATGTTTTCGTTGGGCAAACATTTCCCTCGTTGGTGGTGGTCTGTGTTAAGTTCCTCCCTGTGCTTTTTGGATTTTCACTGATAGCACAGGGAAACGTTAAAAGCAGCTATCTTTTGAATTTTAAACTTCACACAAATCCCTATAAACCCATTTATTGCGTTTACTATATTTGAAGATTACAGCAATGCAATGTTAAAGCAATGTCATAGCTACACTAGAGATATTCCACTGTAAATCTTTCATTCTGAAATGTACCCTTTGGTGAGAAATTGGCCATGCTTGGGCTCAGTTCAAGTTGCGTTTTGTTTGTTTATTTGTCTTCTGGATGAAAGGAAAAAGTGTCAAGTAGCTAAAGAAAATTCACATATTTTATGCTTAAGCAATCACAAAAAAGCAAGCGCAAAAAGCACCCTGAAATGGTTTCTTTTTTTTTTAAAGTCCACGGACAAGTGGATTTTAAAGGTGTCTCAAACTTAAGAGTTTATGCAGTCCAGGAAAAGCAATATGCATCCTTCAGTTTGAACATGCTAAGTTTGGAGAGAAATCCTATGAAAAATTTTACATCTTGCCTTCCTAAAAGCACATGACGATACACTGCCAGTGGGTCAAAATCTCTTGCTCGCTCCTTTGAGGTTCAGGATGACAGCGCTGCTCCCATGTACTTTGATTTTAAGCTAGTCTTACTTGGAGCTTCTGAATTAGATGAATACTCCTGGGCTTTGGTGGGCTTTGGATCAGACCCTTTCATAAGCAAGGCAGCAGGATGCGGCGCTGTGCTTCTGGGCCACAGGGGAGTCACTCGACATGCACACTGGTGTAAGTGGGAGCAAAATCTGGTTCAGCGCTCGCACCGTGCACAGACAGTTAGTCTCATAGCAACAAGGGATTCCAGAAGACTTCCCATTTGGGAGGACAGTGGTACCTGGCAACGCTGCTTGCTGTACTAAATATGGCTCGCTAGGGTTTTTGTATTTTCTTAATAGACTTGGACCTTTCAAATACAGTGAGTCCTATTCAAAAACGGCCATCTTCAATTTCTTGACTTGTCACCTGCATGAAGATTTATAAAATATGAAAGATATCTCAAGTTACTAGCATGGACTTCTCTGGAAGATGTTTCTGAATAAATTCCCCTGACAAAAATGCCTCCTTATCTTTCAGCCTATTAAGATTTGAACCCCCAACTAATGCAATAACACCTGTCCAACCATTTCTAAGCTGCTTAGGCCAAGACAGATTTACAGAACTCACTATGGATTTCCAGGTTTTTGCCAAAGCTCTGGCCCCATGCATCTCCAGTAATATAGAGGCGAAAGGCAATGGTCCCAGCAATAGCTTCTGCCTGGAGACCACTCCACAGGAACTTCTCCACTTGTGTTTTAATGTTAAGGGGAGTGCTGGGCACTGGAAAGCTCCTTCATGCAGGTAAAGGATGGTGATGGCATTAGAAGACATTTCCGACACAGAATACTGTTGCAACTGGGAAAAGTAGTAAGGAGTGCATTTTCCTGATGATCAAGGAGCAAAAGCAAATGTGTTTGAGATATGAGTTCTTCCCAATTCTTCTGGGAAAGCACAACAAATAAGTGCATAATTTCCAAGTGGATGTTCTCTTTTGGAAACACAGCTCATTTGTTCCTTTTACTGAAACTTCTGTCTAGTTCAACAGAATTACTAAAACTGGAACTCTGTGGTGAAGACAGCAGCCTTTGCTGAATTCTAGAGGTTTAAAAATATTTTCTATACTCTGCATTTAATTCTGTGGAAAAAAAAAAAATCTACCAAACTTTAAAAGATCTATTCTTCAGTACTGAGATATTTTATAAATAAAAAGATGCTAAAGTTCCTGGAACGTGACCATGTTCAGATTGTGTTCCATACCGCTGTCACTAAGCCCCTGGTATTTTCAGTTGTATTGAATGTTTTTTGCGTAATGATTTTATTCCTGTTCATGCAATAAACCCCCAAATTATGCATGGCCAATGCAGATCTAAATGCAGTAGCACAAGAGATGACGTTAGCCCATTCTCACTAATGAATTTGGAATCTACTACTGGCTTTGAATCACACACACACACACAAAAAAAATAGAGCAGACAGTATCTATTATTAGGCTATCTAGCCCAAACCTTTGCCAATGCCCACTGGATTTCATTTTTGTTACTTTTGAGTTACCCAGGCAATAGTCTGCCACCAGTCACTTGAGGCGATTATTCCAGCCCAGCGGTTCTCTCAGCTGGGATGTTTCTCCTGATGTTAAGTTTAACATTTTATTTTGTTGAAATTCACCCAACTTATCTTTCACATATGCCTGAAGTGGCGTTATAAATCCTTTCCCATTTTGAATCTAACCAAAATAGATGATATATTGAATATACAGAAATGAATACAGATGGATATATTTCCACCAATTATTTTTTGCAGCCTTTAAATATTTTTTCCCCTGCTGCTCTCTGCATACCAACAGCTGGTTCACATTTCTTTGCAACTGGGCTAGTCACAACTGCAGCAGTCCTCAAAATACCGTCGCTGATCTTCAGCTGATGCTGGGCAAGTGCCACCGAAGTAGAAATTCATCTCTGAAAAGATTTTATTAATCTCTGGTTTGTGATGTTATGTAGCTACCACAGGAATCACAAACACATATCCATCTGACCATCTCCTTCCATGAATGCCTAAAATTTTCACTTTATTTTTCCCTCACTCACCTAATCAGGTGACGTGTTAATATGGCTGTAATAATTTTTTGACAGACCAAACCCTGCTTCCTGATGTTTCTCCTAATAGCAGATGCATAAAAGAGATAACTCAGCAAGGATATTTTAGACTAGCCAACGTGCAATTTCTTTGCTGTAGTGCATCATTTCTGCTTAATATTTCTGATGTATATTTTAAAATGGCTTTGCATTTCCTTTGGCTTTCCAATTGTATTATTTTGCTGTTCTTGTCTTCTTCCCACCGTCTTACTGACTTTCACTTCAGGTAGGATTGTATTCCTCTCTTCTATTTAGAGAGAAAGGACTGTGCCAGCAGTCCGTGTCCTGTGGACAGTCGCCCGTAGGGAACTCATTGCACTTTCTCCCACTTAGCAGTCCCCAGCTGGTAGTGGCTTTGGGCCACTGCTGGCAAAGGCTGTATATGAGCTGGCTAAGAAGTGAAAGGGTCTGTAAAACCACTGCCATCCCCTGACCCCCTGGTAAATTCCCCAACACCACAAAGCAGAAATGACATAATATGCCAGTCACGGGTACTATGGTAGTACGTTAGCATCCTCCTCCATCCATGTTGTACTCATGGACCATCTTCCTCATATCTGCTAATCAAGCACTCTCCCCCGATATTCAAAGCTTTAAACAGCTCACTTCTGTAATGCTGATTTTGTACTCTTTCATTTCACCTTATACACTCAACCTGTTACAGGGAGCACCTAGCTTTTTAGTAGCTGCTCTGACACATTTAACAGCACAATTATAGATGACTTGGTAACCACCCATTGACTAAAAATAACCTAGCAACTGAAGACACACTTAGGTATTTATACTTAGATATCCCAGAGGAACCCTTCACAGCTCTTGGAGCTGGGGAAAACATATGTATCTCACCAAATGCAGCAGGCTAGGAATCCTCAGGGGTGGGGGCGAGGGGATATAAGGGGAAGAGATAACATTGCACAGCTGAAAGATTTTCCAGACAACACTCTGCCAGCTAATCCAACTCCTTTCCATTTAGCTCTGCAATTAAGGTTTCCTGCTGAGAACAATGACAGCATTATGACCTGGGGAATTTTTGACATAGGAAAAACCTAAAACATCTGGGACTACAAAATTTAGAGCCTTATAAAATTCAGTTCCTACACTGCTGGTACTTGCAGTCAGTATGTACTCACAGGAACTAGTGCCAGTATGCATATGAGAGAATACACGAGCTGTCATGAATGAGATGCCACTGAGGAGGGAGCTAGGACAGCATATCCTGTGTGAGGAACCTGCAATGCTGAAAATCTTTTGCCTTCCAAAACACGGAATTGTTTTTGTGTGCGAGGTACCAAGTTTTCACTCAGCCTCTTCAGGAAGAAATACATTAACGTCTGAAGAGAGAGGCAAATACTTCCAGGCAGTCCTCTAAACGATGTGATTTCATTTCTGTGATACATGATTATAGATGCTATGTCTGCCTGTGGATAGTTTCATACATTTGAGGGGAAAATGAAACAAAACAAAACAAAAACACTTCTGTATTAAATTGACAGAACCACACATGTCTTAATGTAGAACTTGTAATATTATATTGTCTGCCTGCCCTTCCTTTCCTGCTTGAAATAATTCAGAGAGTATATAACTATTGGAACTCACAGTTAAGCCTGATGGGTAAGGCATAGTCTTGAATGTTCCAGTGACTGTAGGGCTACAAAAACCACATTGAAATTGAGAAGGCTTATCCTCATATTTTTACTTTTTATATTTTAAAATTATCTTATTTTTTTAACACTTCTCTATTTCTCTATTCAAAATATAATTGTTTACTCCTTTTTTTTTTTTTTTTTTTTTTTTTTTTTTTTTTTTTTTTTAAAAAAAAGGATTTGTGTTATAATCACAAGGATTAAACACATGAAATTAAGTTATAATTTAGTTATGACCCATAGTTTCCAGCAGCACCTCCTGAGGGTCCAGCCTAAATACACACAACTGGAATGCTGTAGTGTTCAGTGAGTAAATTCTTCACTGAAAACGAGACTTGTGAAGGAAACCATGCAGAATAAGCAGTGACTCAAGTCATATGAGTCAAGTCATAACAAACCTTTATAGAATAGCCAACAGCACAATATAGTAGTGTTGTATGGAAAAGTTAAAATGTTTGGGGGTTTTGTTGCTTCCCCTCACCTAAATGGAGACGGAAAAAAAAAAAAGAGATCCAAATTCAGCAGGAGCAATACTATACAAACTCATGCTCACTGGCAACTTGGCTAATAAGCTCTATGACCTATAGCTTGAACTTTAACCAGAGAACTTTCATTTATTTAGCTCTTGACTTTCCCCCTCAAAACATGGATATCACAAACATCAATCAGAAGCTAAAGTCACAGAACAATGGACACTTTTAATTACTGATTCTTATTGTGGTCAGTAGGAAAGGAAGCTGCAGCAAAAATGGAGTGTATCTAGAACAAACAAGTCACCTCCAGAGTTAGATAAAACATGCTCTGAACACACGAGGAAGAGCCAATGACTGTGTCTGTAATGTTTGAGCGCGTTGGCTGATATTACTGAGAGAAGAGGCAATCTTTGGCTGCTAGTGGAGGGGAAACAAACATTTTTCAGACAAATGTTCAGATGCTTTAAAACTATTTAAAACCTCAAATAGACATTTGAAAATTGTTACATGCAAAAATGAACAATTATTACATTTTATGTAAAAATTAAAATGAGTTTACCACTATGGCACTCTTGTTTTAAGCCTGAAAACTCTCATGTTTTCAAGAGATTTACACCTGCATCAGACTGTAACATTAAAGGAGGCCCAGAATTTTATACATTAAGTTTCTTCTGGGTCTGTGTTCAGGACTTCATTTCAAAATCTTGAATAAGTAAAGGTGAAATTAGAACACAAACTTGTTTGTCATTCTGAAATATAAACCAAAAATTTTACAAGCCATTCATGTATAATATAGTCTACTAGTTCTCGACAGTACAAAAAAAAAAAAAAGTATTAGCCAGTCTCTAGCTATTATTAGATATGACCGGATAAAACTAAATAGTATAAGATATATTTTGTTCAGTAGGATGAAAATGGATTACTGCAAGCTAATAGGAGATTTATTACTGGACTCTGGGCTATGAGGAATTAACACACTGGAGGCCTATCGAGGTACACCTGGGGTGGGATAATGGTAGGAAATGCAGATTTATATAACCTTCTCCTGCATGTGCAACCTACTTACTATTTGTTTGCTTGCTTGTTTTTATAGAAAGTTTATTTTTTTTCTATTTGCCAGACCCATCTGGCCTATAGCTTACTACAGTTAATGCAGTGACCACTGTATAGCAGCTTTTCACTTTTTTTTTTTTTTTTTTNTTTTTTTTTTTTGTGAAAAGCATGTTTGTAAAGGATAATATCCTCTTTGGTTTTGTTTTGGATTATGCTGTGCTAATAGGAACCCTTTTTCTGTATGCTTATATTGTTTTAAAATAGAAAGCTTTAATTACAACATGAACTGGACCATCTAAGATTTCAGCATTTAACAACAACAACAACAAAAGTTATTAAAATAGTACCCTTCGTATGCTTAACATAGTGTGCAGCATTATCTTTGTTAAGTTGCAACTTCAGCTACTGGCAGCACACAATGTGAACTAACTTCAGTAAAAATCCTGGAGATATTGTAGCTGATTCAGTCAGACTTCAGGTGGATAAGACATTACTAAGATCATTATACAAATATTGTAAGAGTTAGAACATGTTTTTCTACAGCAGAATATGCATTCTCCCTGGACGTTGCTTAACCTTAAATATAGAAGGAGAGGAGTGGACCATGGACCCATCCATCTGTGTGCCAGCTCCTGGGAGATTTTAGCATCACACCTGTACTGGACAGTCCTGATCTTCGTACTTATCAGTGGGCTTTTGAAGAAGAGACAGAAAGCCTTCTCTGACTTCTTCACTTCATGCACACTCAGTGGAAGGTCCACACCAACACCCCATGTCCATACAGCCCTCATGTCTCTAATTGTGCATGAGTTCAAGTTCAGCTTTTAGCTGCCCATGTCTGTATCTGAACAGGCAGATGATTCATCATAACTAATTGCTCCTGACTGAGCAAGAGTCTATAAGGTAACATGTACAGAGTAGGAATGATCAGAGATTACAGCTTGAATATGAGTTGAGGTCTTAAATTAGTATATTGGTTAAGCTATGCCCACAGGAACAGTTAGCTTTGACCCTAAAGTCACAGCAAAAATTTGAGTACAGTTTACCTCACCAGTATACTAATATAATGCCAATATTATAACACCACATTAGTATAATATTATACATTGAATGGCTACTGTAGAAAAAAGTAGACACATTAGAAGTGGGTAATGATGACTTAAAGTTTTTCTGTATGAATTACTGTATACAGATAGATACTGTATTTCATTTTTGAAAATACTTGATATATGTTTTTTTTTAAAAAAAGTGTTTATTTGGTTTTGTTTAACACTTCAGAGGAAACGGGTCTAGTCTACTCTGTCATTAATGCATAAAATAATAGGTCAGTAACACATCTTATAAACTATATGCTCTCAATCCATGCCATAGTGCTTTCAGAATGTGTCAACACTGAGTGATTTCCTTACCCAGCTCAAAAGCATCTTGGAAGCACCCCGGGCAATGTCTCATATACAGCCATTGAGGGTTATCCGCTCCAAAATAGCTGTTATAATCTGAATGGAAGAACCATAAATGATTCAATTGAAATCACTTCAGAAAATGCAAAAGGAAATGAACACAGAATAAACTACAACATTAGGGGGTCTAACAACCCACGCACCTGAAGATTTAGAATTGAAGACTTTGGAATTTCCCCTTATAATCATCCGGCTGTACGCAACAGCTACTTTCAGATGCCAAGAACAGTATTCACAAACCCGACCTTCACTGATTTTAGAGGAGCTTTTTTGCATCATTGCAGATATAAGTTAACCAAGCACATACCCAACTGCATCTGACATAACTGAAGCTAGGTGAAAGAGTCTCTCTCTTTCCCACCCCCCTCACCCTCCTTTCTTTGAAAGAGGCTAAGTATTCATACCTTCCCTCTATAGGAATTATGGTATAGTACATAGCACTTATCTAGTTACAGCCTTCATAGTAAAACCCAGCCATATGAAATAAAAACCTTAATGCCACCAAACGTTGGATCCAAAAACAGTTTGTTTTGTTGCTGGGTTTTTTGTTTGTTTGTTTGTTTGTTTATAAAGAAACAATGCAAGAAAAATAAAAAGAGAGAGAGAGAGAGAGAGAGAGAGAGAAAACTTTTTTTTTTTTTTCCCCTGCAGAAAACTAATGGAATTCCATAAAAACAGAACAAATCAAACTCCCCAACCACATGACAATTACTTGCAGAAAAGAAGGACTAGCTAAAGACAGTATAATAAACTAGAATAATTGTTATGGTTAAAAAGAGTATTTTAGATGTATTTTAAATGCCAACTACATTGTGTATTCTCTTTTCTTTGCCTACATGTAACAGATTTTTTTTCTTCCACTAGGTACCATTAGGTTTTTAAATAAACATGTTTTCTTCATAATCACTTTAGAAGAATACAGAAAAGATATGAGAGGCAAGTTTGTACTTTATGTAACAACCCGAAATACCAGGTAGGATGAGCAACATAATGTCTACTTGTATATTGAGCATTGCCTGAGGGCTTAAGGTCACCAAGGAGATGAGAAAGGGAGAAGTTACTCTCTTGATGAAAACATGTGCAACTGGCATCAATCCTAAAGACATGCCATAGGTATGAAGCTGTTTATCAATAAAGTTGTCCTATCAAAGTGGACAGAATCAGCATATGAGCCAATAACCTCCCACTGTGAGAAATCGCAACGATTTACTTTGCCATAAGGAAAAGGTTCTTACCCTTTCCAGATTATATGCTCTGCTGCTTCGCATATAGAAAAACAGCCTCAAGAAGTTATCAGAGTTTTGTAAGGCAGTCATTAAAATCTAGTAATGCAACTGTAATAGTCTGAGTAGGTTTAACTGTTTTCTTTTCCTTTTCCAGATATACTGCTGAAGATGTGTATCTTCCTTTTGACAGACACAACACTGGATGAAAAAATTTTAACAGAAATTTAAATTTTCAGCTGTTTGTGGTGCTCATCTTTTTTAATTGGCTGACTTTCAGAACTCAGTTTTGTAAACAGCCACCTCTTGTTTTGTGCACTCTTTTTTCAATTTATATTAATCTTTATCATCCCAATTATTTTTGTGTGATGCATACAGTGTATCAAAGAGGATTAGTGTGACACAAGATGTAAAACATTCCGCATTTTTTTTCAGAAGATACCAGTAATCCTTTGAGTTACATTATTTTTTTCTCAATATTTTGGTAGAAATTTTATTGTCATTGCAGTATGAAAATATATCCATAGAGGAATTTTTTGGTAACAAAGAACTTAAATAATACCTGATAAACAGCAACATGAGTAAGTTGAAAAGGGATGTTATGCAAAGCAACTAACAGAAAATAATATCTCATTAACTATTGGTAATGATGGTTCTTCTTCTTGACTTAACTGATACTTTTTATTCAATCTTGCATCAAGTTTTACTACAAAATCTGGAATTCTGATTAAGAATCCCCTAACACAGGTCCTGCAGACTAAAAGGAGAGATGGCTGTACTGAGTCTTTAGCTAAGCCCAGAAAATAGGATACAAACACATGAGGTTGGGAGCAGACTGATGGCTGTGAAACCAGGTTAAGACTATAAATTGCTACCTGTAGCTCCTTTTGTAATAACTTTGTACAATGCTGGAATATTGTACCTTACCTCTCTCTTTCATTTGTATTCTTCTGTCCAGAGTAGTATATTTTACATATGTGTATAATAGAGGATAATATCAACCCCATTCAATTCCCAACCCTCATAGACAGAAAAAAATAAATAGTACAATTCTATCCTCATGCATTGCTAACAATGTCTAACCATAGCTTAAAAGCAATATTCATCTTGAGAAGCCATCACCTTTAGAAGCATTTCCACTATCACTCAAGGGAACTTTATATTAAAAAGCAATCCTGTTCAGTACATATTCAAACAACAAATAGTGCAGGGATGGACTTCACCGCAACTAAATTAATAACAAGCAATCCCATGAGCCCCACAACAAATGAGGCCAGTTTTCCTATACGTTTACATCTTGTAATTGACTGCAAGCTCTGATTTTCCACAACTGGATATTTTTGAAGACCACATGGATTCTCTAGATTTAATAGAGAAAGAAAAGACACAGTATCTGTTCCCAGCATTAGGGCATTTACAGGGTCTCTGCCTTCCAATGATCATGCATTTTCATAAACTTTTGCAATTTGTATATGATACTTCTGTCTCTCTGAGAAATTTGGTTGGACTCAAGGTTCAAAATTAAAAAGTTTTACACACGCATACTTTGCTTCCTGAGCGTCAAACTTGTAGAGCCCTCTCCACTTTCCTCCAGGAATGCTCACAGTTATGTAGATCCCTTACTTCCATAATTTATCTGCTATTACTAGTTTCTACAAATGAATACAAAACAAAACAAAACCCTTTATGAAGTCTTTCCAGCATCTATTCCCCTAGATTGGAAACCTCTCACCAACAAGTTCTCCATGAAGGTCTTGGGAATACTTAATTTTCTTTTTTTTTCTCCTTGGTGCTAATGCTCTCAGCCCCATATTCAGATTTTAATACCATACAGCACTCAGCCAGGCAAATTATCAAATCAAATTACAGTGGCTCACCAATTTACCTCCCATCAGCTCTAAAGCAATACCTTGTTAACCTGCTATAACTGTGTTGTGTGTCTGAACTGAACACGAATGAGTGAAGGTTATTTCAGAAAGAAAGGACAGACTGAAAGAGCAGCTTATTTCCACAAGGAAAAAAAATAGGGTAGACATTTGAGCAAACTGTTTAACTTTAAAGGCAATTAGGCAATGGAATGACTTGCCTGAGGAGGTAGTTTAGACAATGTAATGAGAAGTGCTTAAAATAGAATAAACTATTTGTGAGACAGATACAGATGTAAATAATCCTCCATGTTTTGAACTAGATGAATCAGGAGAGGTATCTTTTCTATTCAAATGTCTGAGTATAAAAATTCTATTCTCCTTCCTTGGGAACAGCTTTCAAACTTATGACTGTTCCCACCTGTTCTGAATACTAAAGTGAAACCGCACTCCAAAATGCAGTTTAACCTCACTGTATCATTATAAAGTAGATTTATTCATAATAAGCATCGATGAAAAACTTCCAGCAAAAAAGTCCTTAGTCAGGAAGATGCACATTGTTGCAAAAATGGATTGTTTCTCTAAGTGCTTATATGGCCCCATCTCTATAATATCCAAGCGCCTTACAAACATTAATGAATGTATTCTCACAACACCCCTGGGAGATAGAGATAGTACTATTAGCTAATGCACAAAGAGTAGCTTGTCCAAAGTCACACAGAAAGTCTGTGGCACAGCCAAGACTCAAAACTGTGATTTCCTGCCCACTGCCGTAACCATGACTATATTCGCCGTCCATATACAGCATTTCAAAATATGTTACATATAACCTCAGATCTGTACACAATAAGCCTCTCTGTTCAGCTGTAGATTCAATTGCTGACTTAATAAATAAGAATAACTTTGTTTATCAGGAAGCTTCCTTATGGCAATAAATTTGCAGGTTACTGAAACAATGACAGTTATATGGGCCATAACTGGTTTTAATATAGAAGAGCAGTAAAACTGATTTCCCTGATCATCACATCCAGAAGAGGAGGCACCATATCCAGAACAAGATTTTGATGCAAAAAATATTTTCCTTCAGATGATGTAAAGTCTTACCTTTTACAGAGGAGTTTGGTTCAAACAAACAACAACAATAGAAAAAAAAAAAAAAACAGGCTAGCTATATTCCCTACATAGTTCCTTTTGGATAAGCTATTTCTGTAATAGGAAGTATACAGTATTTTCAGCTTTAATGAGGTCAAATCTAGAGGGACAACTGCAGTAAGTGTATTTACCCCAGAATACCAGAGAACAGAATTTTGCTTATTAATTAAATATTAGAATCATGCAACTATATGAATTAATAGAAAGCACTCAACATCAAGGTTGTTCGTCATATTACGGGATAGTTTTTTAGTCATTTAGAGAAGTCAAAATTTTAATGAATTCAGAGATCTGATCAAATGGTAACACGATTCTTCTAAATCAGGAACACAGCACGTTGTCTTTCATTTTGGCAGGGGAGAAGCACAGGCATTGCATTTTTCCTCAAATACTAAACATTTTAAAAAGAGAAAATATTGTACAACCGCATAAATAATGGAAAAAGGTATGAGGTGTAGTGGATCACAAAGTGAATAATGATCCAAATGTACAATGTTGTTGCCACAAAGTGAATCATAATTTTGGAATTCTTTGACAGAAACAAGGTAAGTAATATCTCCTGAACTTCATTCCTGCAGTTCCCACAACAGCACTTTTTCAGTTTGTGGCTTCATGTTTTAAGAAAGATATAGATAAATTGTAGATAAATTAGATCTGGTTTTAATTAGAGCTACCAACATAGCAGAGGGGATTTACATCAGATGCTAATTGAAAACAGCCCAGCTATCAGGACAGTTAAATGACAGTGCAGATTATCATTGATAGGGAATCCACATCTCAACATTTTTTTTTCCTTTAAGAACAAGTTAAATAAATATCTATTAGGGGTAATCCTAATTTTCATAAGAGGATAGACTAGATTGTGTCTTGAGATCCTTGCCAGTCTTATACATATATCTAATTGCTGTACAAACAGTAGAAACAGCCATTCAGATCACCTGTTCTCAAAGAACCCCATTCTAGAATCCCTTATTCCCTCCTTTCTCTCTCCCTTTCTGTTATTGGGATTTCGTATTGGGATTTATATTTCCAATAGACCAAGAAATCATAGTCTGACCACAACCAACTTTATCAGAAGCACTGAATTCATTCAAAAATCAGGCTGACAGCGGTGCTTACCTTTGGCAGCAACAGCCCAGTGTTGCCCCAGGAAGGGGGCTCTAGGTTGGGTTTCTAGGCTCTCCTCTGGTTTAGTACACAGTCACTGATCTTGAGAACAGCAAGCAGATATCATATCTTCATTACAGGACCAGAAAACTGCAACAACTGAGTAACTCTGGCTAAATTTTATTACCATTGACTAATAGAAAAAAATTATGAAGATGGACTATACATTAGCAAAATTATTAGATTAGAAAAACAGAGATTCTTGTTATTAAAGAGCTTAGGTGCCCATTTAGGTTGCATGAGTAGCTTTTAATTTTCCCTGATTCTCCCAATACCAGAGCAAGGTTTTTTTGCCTGTTCCTGTAAGCTACCTGCTTATGTTTGCATCTGCAAAAAAACATACTCTGATTCAATATGATGAGTATAGGTCGTTCTGTTTCAAAAAAGTGAAACAAAGGACAGATGAAAGACAACAAAATGGTGTCCTGTATGACCATCACTTTGTCTCCTTTCACTTCTTTTGAGACTGTTGAAACAGAACTAGCTAGAGATAAGTGGAACTGCACCCAAGTAACGGAGTAATAAGATTAAATAATTCCTAGTTCCAGACGGCACACAGTGTTTAAACAGTGAAACAGGACTGGAGGAACTGTTCCTAAGGAAGGAGTAAGAGAAGACTTTAGGCCTGGAGCACCCTCTTGGAGATATAACTTCCCCAGGACAGCTTTGTGAAAATGAGATCAGGCCATATTATCCAGTTAGAATAGGTTTCTGTATTCACCAGACTACATCATCCCCAGAGATGTACAGCATTGGAGAAAACATTCAGTCACAAAAGCCATAAGAATATCAACAGGTATTTTCCCTATCTAGTGTCCTACATAGCTTTCACTGAGTATGGTCCTTTTTACAAACAATTCATATTCACTGCAGTACAGTTTATTTGAATGGCTATATTTATGTGCAGTTCAGGAGTTACTGTATAAAGGATTCATCAAAGAAAATGCACTGTTTGGCAAGTCCAGAAGCACACACGTGGAGCAAAGACCTCACTCAAGGAGAAAATGAACCTTTGCCTAGAACATGGAGGAGCCTGCAGGATGCTTTTCAGAAATACTGGAAAGAAAGACTAATGAAGCTAAAAGCAGGTACCAGAGAGCCCTCTTTCAAGATGTTAGTAAGGGCACTCTGCTGTGAAGTTAGTGAAGTCCTGGCCAAACACTAATGAAGAAAGCCACAGGAATCCCATACTGGTAACTGAAAGTTAAGTTGTTAAAATATGAATATAGGGAGCTAAGCAAGCTGCAGGAGTTCAAACCAGTTGTGTTGGTATAGACAACAGCCCTTGCTGTTCCTCATAGGAAAATCATATAGATGAAAGGAGAGTCTTGGAACTCAGTTACCAGTTAAAATGGATGGCTCCACTTAAAATGGACAACCACCATCCACATAACCAGCAAAGTGAATGATGAAGACTCAGTAAACAAAGTCATCACAAAATGTTACTTGACATATGGTCATGAGCAGCATTGTGCTCACTTTACCAGGAGCTAAAAGACTGGCAGTAACACCTAGAGTTAACATCTTAGAGAATGGCACAACCAAAGCAAAATCATTCTCTTGTGAATTGTCTGCATTAATCACCTCAAGTTTGGCAAAGGAATTCTCAAAGAGCATCTTCTAGATGGGGGGTGGGAGGTGGGGATGAGCAGTCTGTGTGTGCTTGACTGTGGAAAAGTACACAGTCTTTCTCACTTCAGCAAAAAAAAAACATAAAAACAATAGCCCATTGAATGAGAAAAATCTGGGGAATTACTGGTAGTTATCACATAGACACTCAAAGGGAAAATATGAGACTGCCCCAAGTGGCTTCATTTCACCAGGAAACACAGATAATTTTCTCCAATTTCACAGAATTGTAGAATCACAGAATAGCTGAGGTTAGAAGGAATCTCTGGAGATCATCTAGTCCAAACTCCCTGCTCAGAGCAGGGCCAACTGGTGCAGGTCACTCAGAACTGTTTCGCTGTCAGGATGTGGATTTCCATAACCTCTCTGAAAAACCTGTTCCAGTGTTCAAACACCTTTAGAGTAATAATAATAATAATAATGTTTTTAAGTTTAAATGGAATTTCTTTCTGCATTTGCAGTAATGTATATATAATGGCATATTTCAGTCTGTACAAAGAAATATAATAACAAAATAACTGGTGATAATCTCTGAAAAATAACATCTATCCAGCTGCTTCCATGAAGACTGTGCTACTATGTTTTGTTAGATGAAATTCTGAAACTATGAAAGGTGAAGGCTCTTGAGAACAAGTCCTGTGAGGAGCAGCTGAGGGAGCTGGAGTTGTGTAGCCTGGAGAAAAGGAGGCTCAGGGGAGACCTTACTGCTCTCTACAGGTACCTTAAAGGAGGCTGTAGCAAGGTGGGGATAGGTCTCTTTTCCTAAGCACGAAGCGATAAGACAAAAGGAAATGGCCTTAAGTTGCACTAGGGGAGGTTTAGGTTAGATATTAGGAAAAATTTCTTCACTGAAAGGGTTGTGAAGTATTGGAACAGGCTGTCCAGGGAAGTGGTTCAGTTACCATCCCTGGAGGTCTCCAAAAAACGGGTAGGTGTAGAGCTTAGTGACATGGTTTAACGGTGGACTTGGCAGTGCTAGGTTAAAAGTTAGACTAGATGATCTTAGAGGTCTTTTCCAACCTAAATGATTCTATGAAGCTATGATCAGCACTGCTCATTTGTCAGAAAATTGGAAAATATTGCACACTTGTAGGATTAATTTCTTTCTTCTTAATGCTCTTATTTAATAACTGCCTTCTTCCTTACACAGGGCACTTGACTTACAACTGTACCTGCAATCTCTACCAAAACTAAGCAGTTTCAGCTTTGGAGGCCAATTTACACAGCTATCCAGGAGTGCTCCACCAAAGTAGATAGCTGAAAATGTTAGATTTCTTCTAAATGGGTGTCCACTTCACGTTAAGACGATTTCTTAGATCTCTGTCTGCTTAGCCCAAGGCTCTTAAATTGCTCTTACATGACTAAAAGTTAGATAAGATATAATTCTATGAAGTTTAATCTAGATCATAGAGTTCTGTAACTATACTGCATCATTAAGATTTCTTAAACATACAGCTGGCATTTTGCATAAATATAAGTTTAGCTCTGTAATATGAGTGAATGTTTTTGTCTGTATTTTAATAGCAGAGTGTTGACTGAGTCTGAATTTAGGTATTATTAATTATTAACATATTACTTTATAGAAAGGTTAGGAATTGCAGCATTATTTAAAATTTGAAAAGATAAAGACATAAAATTATTTCATTTAGAAGGTTATAATTATGGCATGTGGAAAACAACACAGTATTACAAGTGTTTCAATAATTAATCCTTAATAAATAGTAGTATCAACAGAACAGTAACTGTCAGTCCAGAATTTCAAATATACAAGGCCAAATTTTGTTCTCAAATCTATTTCTGTACTAACTCCTCTTGAAGCTCAAGTGAGGGTAGGCCTCGCTTGAGGACCAGGTCACAAAAGGAGCTATAGATACTTATTTTAAACATTTTCAGGACAAACTGAGCTGACACTGAACATGCTGTGAGCCACTTAAGGCCACAGAGAACTAGCAGGAGAGTTACATTAGAATTCTTTCTGACCCTGCCAATGAAGACATCATTCTTGGTCATTATCTAGCTCATTTTCTATAATAATAATAAGCATATCCTCATATTTATGTGTGTGAAACTACTGAATTTAGTATTTATTCTCCAGAGTATCTCATGTTTACCTTTAGAGCAGAGTTTGTTTGTCTGTTCATTTGTTTGAGGGGTTTGTTTGTTTGTCTTCAGCAAGAAGATCTTGAAAAGTGAAAAGATCAATAAGATTTTCAAAGTTTGCTCAATATATCAGAGATGAAATTCCTAAGGACTGAGTAACTGGGTTAAGGAGAATTAGAGCAAAGTGCTAATTGCCTCATTATAATTCTGCTGGTTTGCTTTTGTTCAATTAAAGCTTAATAGTTTGAACTTTTCATCACTATTGAGTAACTTAACAGACTAAAATCATATTGCATGATATCCCAAAGCAAGGGATTTGCAGAGAAGGTGAGAGAGAATTAACACACCATGTCAGAAACTGATGCAACAAATGGAAAAAAAAAAAAAAAAAGAAACAAAACAAACCAAAACCCAATATTTTACTTGCTTTGCTCTCCTAAGCATTAAGGCAGGAACATTTAAAGGAAGGACTCAATCACAGTCCTCCTAAAGTACAGGTGCGTATGGCCTCAGAGGTTGTAGTGTATTCCATATGGAAGAACACTAAGAACACGACAAATTTTTGTTTATAATCAATAATATTTACTATAAATGTACTTTTAAAAAACTTCTACTGGATCGGTTCCATATCATTATTTCCATTCCAATCACTTCTATACGCTTATGCCCACGTCAGCAAAGCCTCAGCGCTGCCCTGAGCTGTCCGTTCAGCACCACCACGTCACCCACTCGCTGCTGGGCTGCAGCTCCCTAGGAACTCCAGCAGTTCCCTTACGGAACAAGAAGAGTTCTGCATTCTTTCTCAGGCTCTGAAGACACAAGTTAAACTATTCGAACTGAAATCTGATGTACATATATGTAAAAGTAGTAATTTACAATGGATTAGAAACACTGATGATTTTATAAAACTATTTTTATAGGCGAGAACAAATAAAAATCCCTGTAAAACTGGGTTGTTAAATCTCTATCAGTATTTGAAAATCTTGTCACAGTTACAAAACAATAAATCCTGTAAACTCGACAACTGAAACTGAAAAGTGTTCTTACAATTTGTTTGTGCATGCATAAGAGTTCCTTTAAACAGCCAACTAATTGTACCAAATCCCACATATTATAAAAATGCACTGTTTATTTAGGTGATAAGTGTAGACGGTGTTTTCATTCCAAAAACTTTGAGTGTCTATGTGGCAGAAAATTCCTTCTCTGTAAACACAAATAAGATCATCTGTGGCAACATCTTTGATGTGCTGCAGGACCGTCATTCTTAGTGAATGTATAAGGGAATAGAAAAAGACGAAGAAAAGGTTCTTAGACAGTAAAACTACATTAGAGTCTACTACTACTTTTTCACCCCCTCAGGTATGCACATACCTGACTAGAAGAGATAAACAGGGCAGGTTTAGAACCTCCACTAACTATGCATTAAGACGCTATCTTGGCCATAGAAATAGTTCTGAAGTTATTGCCTTCTTCTATTGAATGTTTATACTGATAAACATTCCTGCAAATTTCAGATATAATTGACGTATAATAGTTAGAAAGAAATTATATTTGCTCCCCGTTGATACAATGAAATGATTGCTCATGATGGAAAGTTCAGAACTCCACCTTGTGGTGATAATTTTAACTATATGTTGAAAACAACTGGGCAGAAGAGGAAGAACACTGAGATGCCATCACAGAAAGCAAGAGAAATTCAGGTCTCAACTATGGTAAATAAATTGTGTGGAAGTTCACTTGGAACAGCTTGCAAATTCCCTTAAGATATGTGAGACAAAGCAAACCTACAGAATATTTTATTTGTTTTGGGAACAAACTGGCTGAACAAATAATGCATAATATCCAATGAGAAGATAGATATGCTTCTGTCACTGTTCTACTTTTTCTGTCAAGCCAAATGACTAAAAGTTAGCATATACTTACATTTACAGTAACCACTCATTTACAGTGACTTAGCTTTCTTCTAGCACCAAATGCTAAGCAACATACATTCTGCTGGACTTGAATTGTTTAAGGAAATCCAGACTGTGTCCATCACAGACTGCAATGAATAGCAGATAATCAACACAAATTCCATCACTCTATATTCATCTATGCAAAGCAAATACTCTGCTAGTAAGATAACCATCTCCTTGTGTTACTAAAGCAACAAGACTCTTCTGGAGGATATAAGCATCTGGCTCTTTGGTTCGGTGTAATAGCTCATGAGGAGAGAAGGTTATCGTGAACCTACCAACTATTTGGTTTTGCCAGGAATGTTCTCCAACTTAAAATGATCATAGAATCAGAATGATGAACAGAAGCTGAAAAATGCATATGAATATATAAAAAAGTCTCAGATGCTGCCATTTTCTTCCCATTGTTATGAAAAAAAAAAAAGCAAAAAAGCAAAACCAGATGTTTTCATTTATAATGTGATGTTTTAATTTTTCATTACTCTATGGAATAGAAGGCTTAAGGGTGACAAGTTGGCCAGGCAAGTTTATATGCCAAATTCCTACAATTCTATAAATCATAGAATGGTTTGAGTTGAAACAGACTTTAAAGATTGCCCAGTTCCAACCCCCCCACCATAGGCAGGGACACATTCCACTAGATCAGCTGTGATCTATTTGTCTGCTTGTTTACAGGCAAGCAGAAAAGATTTTGGGGATCCCTGTTTCCTTTCACTCAACTGCGGAGTTGTAATTGAGCATCTTATGCTCCACTGCAGATGTGCCTTTGTAGAAAATATAAATTGAATTATCTCAGCTGTTAAAAAAAGAAACCAAAACACTACATATTTGTCTACTAATAATGTGGTTGGTTTTGTTTGTTTGTTTATAGTACTAATTTAATTAATTGATTTACAGGGAAAAATCACTATCATGCCACAGAAAGTCTGTTCCTGAAGAACAGGCCACTATTTCTACCTCTTCAGTCATAGAAATGCTAAAGGTAAAAGCAATGAATCTAGCCTGCCAGGGATACTCAACTTTTCTGTTTAAGTAGCAGAACCCCATTTATGGTCATGGACATGCCTTCATTATTGGAAGCACCAGTGTGTTGTAAGAGATATTAAAAGCTTTACATATCATCACACACAAACTAAAGGAACAGACATCATGAACTGTTCCTTTGTGTACATGTCTAAGCCATCATACACCATCAGGAGTCTCCCGTAGAAGGAGGATATAGATAGGAAAGGAAAGACTCTGCTAATCTTCTTACAGAAAACATTACAAATAGAATCTTTAAAAAAGTCTGTCTGTGTTTACTATACATCAATTTATTGTTTCCCAACAGCTCACACTAAAAATGATGTCTGCAAGCAAGTGCTGTCCACCCCTGGAGTAGCTATAATTTCAGAAAACCATTGTGTGAAGCTTAAAAAACAAGGGCCAGCACTTTTCCATAAATAAATTACTTCACACCTGTTCCTGAAATACATCCTCATGGAACACCATGTGAATAGACTCATTGAAATGAACCCATTACTATAAATAAAGGTACACAAAACAAACATACAACCTACATATACACTGGAACATATCTATCCTGACATGAAACTAGTAGCAAAAGCAACAAATAGCTTACAAGGGTTGCATATAATTATAACAGTCAGGTCGTGACAAAAAAGAAGTTATATCCACTAAAGAGACAAATCTATAGGGCAGTCATAAAGAATAATAAGTTTTTATTAGGTTTTAGCATGGCTGCCTCTTAATGAGATGTTGCTACCATTACTCTGTGCTGCACAGGCAAAGCAACATCAGTGAAGGACTGCCAAATGAATGCACACAATTGCAGAACTCTACAAGACAATAAAGGTTTTACTGGAATGAATTAAATACTTATCTTCCTTTGGTTCCCATAATGATGAATGCACCCTACCTTGGAGCAGCTCATTTAAAATTGAGCTCAGTGTATGAACTACTGCAACATAATAAACATTAGGCAAAATAGGCAGGCACAAAACCACGTCATACCAATGCTTATCCAAATCCCAAACATGCAGATTTGGACTTTTATGTACATCCATTACCAGGGTCATCTAAAGGTGCCCTCCTAAATGCCATCTCCTCTCAGTCTCAGCCTTTCCCCAGCCTCCCTCTTTCTCATACCCTCAGATTTCTACTGCTGACCTCCACAGCTCTCTTTGTTCTCCTGACAACAGCAAAGAAGGCCGAAGTTCCTTTGGGGATATCCACATTTCTGTATCTTATTTTCTGAATTTCCAAGTACAAAATTCACAAGATACCCATCTATCTTTTCTACATTTTATGAAGCATTCTCTCTGGTGGTAGAGAATAGCAAGTAGAGCCCTATACTGGGTTATTACCTTCTTGACTGTGATGGCTTTTCATAGCTTGTAAATGTATTATTTTTGTTTCAGTATTTCAAATGCCTGCTCTTAAGGATGGTTTATGTATGCACCATGTCTGTGACAGTACTTACTTTTTATTGCAATTTTTACGATACAATGAGTTCTAAAGAGGGAATCCACTGGCAATAATTTAGAAACAATTTTTAAGTGAGAAATTTTGTTCTCAAGAAACTTAGCCCTCATGCCTTTATCACTGCCAAATTCCTGCACAGTACAATAATCATAGTTCATATAAGTGGTTGCTTTTGTCGGTGTAATTAGGTCCAGACTGTCTGTAATTACAGATTTTCTTCAACCCAGCAGATTTTTTTTCGTTTCTCAGAGATTCCACACAACTGTGGGGAGGTCAGCTGAGCAGTGTCCAAGCACCTTCTGCTGTGCTGACCTCAGGTGTTGCACCTGCTCTGGTACTGCCACGTGCTGAGCATGAGCTGCTACCCTTTCTCACTCTCTTTCTGCAGGGCCACCATTTATGCTGCACACAGCACCATTAGCCAATGGCACTGACTATCCCCTGCATTAGGAAAAAGAAAAAATCTAAAAGCAGTTAAAGAAAAGCTACTTTGCAGTAGAAATTTCACTGAAAGTCGAAAACAAGCTCCTTTAAAATAAAACAAAATTAAGTCCTTTATGCACATAATTTCTTGAACAAAAGAAATAAAGAAAATTCTAAAAAGCAGATATATAAGGAAAGGATTTTAATAAAGTTTGTGCAATAAATTCCAACTGCTGCTCCTGGTAAAAGACATACTGCTTTTACTTTTACAGTTTTAGTGAAAATACATGGCTTCCTCAATGATTTTAGGTTGCATTGTCCACTAAAGTTCTTCAGCTGTATCTTTGTTAAAATCCATATATTCTGATGTAAACTACAGTGAACCACAAAGAAAGCTTAGGATAATTAGCTATGTGAATACATAGGGTTTTTTTTGTACATGGTTATTCATCATGCTCAAGTAGTCAGGATAACCATTGACACTGATGAGATTTTAAGTTAGTCCAACACTTACAGTTTAATATTTGTAAGCATAAACATGTAAAATTTGTTGGAACCTATGTGGCACTTAGTATATTATGTTTGTTTTCCAAAGAGGGTTTCTTAGCAATCAAGTATTTCTGATATATATGGCTACAGTCATAGCTATCTTTCCTTTCCCTGAAAAAAATAGAGGCAATAAAGCATAGCAACACATTGAAATACTAAACCCAAAGTAGCTTCATTCAAAACCTGGAACCTTAGATGCTTTTCCCTTTAAAAGATGGCATCTCATCAGACCAACTTCTCATTCGGGCACGATCGCACTTCCAAGAAGCAGTAAGTATTCCCGCTTATGGATGGCAGTTTTGAAATGGTTGATATTGTAGAATAGCTTTATTTAGATTTAAAAGAGGAATCACAGACACCAACACACAGGCTAACTATGACTGAATTCTTTGAAGTATTTGAAAAGTATATATCTATGATATATGAAAATATACACAGAAAGTTTTCTTTACAGAAATTTCATTTTTAAAACCAAATCAAGTTAAGTACCAACAGAATTCCAATATAAAAATAAGATAGTTTACCTGTTAATTGAGTGGTTTCATGACAAAATAAATAAAGAAAATATTCATTTGTTTTAAAGATATTTTCATTGCAAATAACATAATTTATGACCAAAAACATTGCTATTCATTTAACTAAAAATATGTTTAAATATTATTATCTCTGGTTTCAGATATATGTTCATATAAACTGTAATAATTTTCTAAAAGAAAAGTAAATAAAGTAAATATGTTTCAACTGAATTTCAGTTTCCGAGAAAAATTAATTGCTCATTTTCTTATCGGTTTGGTTAAACTAACAGAATTTATGTGAGAAAAATGTGCCAATAGCAGAATGCTGTTTGGCAGAAAATTACAGAGCTTAGTACCTCAAAGCCACATGCAATGCATAGAAAACCATATTACTTCCAGGAAAGGAGGAGGAGGTACTAGAAAAGCATTTGAAAATGTCATGGGGAAAGTGTAGTACTGATTGCCGCATTTATAGTAATTACTAAAGAAATGAAAATAAAAATCAGCAATATTTAAAATATCCAAGGTGAAAGGACAAATCTACTCCTGAAAAGTTATTTTCTGGCTTCAGACAAATTTCTACCATCTTTGAAATTCTCACTGTCCTATTATTCCTAACTTCAAGTTATCTGAGATTTGCTCATAGGAGTTCCTTAAGTTCCCAGCTCAGCAGTAAAAAGAATTAGGCATAAAAACCCCATACACTCTGAAGGGCAGTTGTCATCAGTCAATTGTGCAGGCACAATATAAGCACAACAACTGTTTCCAATTTGGTGCATGGCTCAAAGCAGATGCAAATATTCCGTTTGTGGTTGTTGGCAGAGGCAGGGCAATAGACAGTATCTAACAACTACTGCTGTTAGCAATGTGCCAAAACAGAGTTCTGCACAAGAAAATACTACAATTCTCTCTGGAAATACGGAATCCAAGGGAAATGATGCTAGCAGAAAACATCACTTACTCATAAAATATACGTACTCATAAAAAAATCTTGTGATTGTTGAGCTTGTATTTATAAAAGGGTCATAAACCATGTTTTATTCACACTTCAATTCTCAAAAAAAATAAAAAATATAACAAATTCAGTTTTCCACACTGCTTTAATAGCAGTGATACTGTGTTGATGTCCGATAGCCACTATCTAAAACACCCACTACAAAATTTCTAGCACAGCATTAAAGTGTAACAGAGGAAAATGTGGAATTTTGTACATCAGTGCACTAACTAACAATAGAAGATAATTTGAGAAATAATAGAACATAACTCCCCTGCCTTCATATGCCATCTTCATACTCCTATTATTTAGAAAAGCACCTTAATGTAAAACAAACAAACAAACAAACAGACTTTAAGAAGACAATACAAATTCATCTTTTCAGACAAGAAACTACAGGAATCTCCAATATCTCCCAATATGGTACACAGCTCTTAACCAGTCAGCTGAATTACAGGAAGACAATTGAGGTTTCACATCTTCAAATGGAAAGTGGCAAGCTAACTGAAGCAGTACTAAAGATAGAAGCTTACTGAGCCCTGAACTATAGAGTTCAGTATATAAGGTCTTCTCAAGACAGCTGTACAAATAGGGTCATGTGAGAATAGAAGTGCACCCAGCTCTTAGGTCAGCACCAGAATATCTCTAGCATAGGTTACAACACTGCAAATACAGTACTCTGTTAATTGAGACCTTGCTGATATGCATTTTTTGCCATTAGCCTATAGACTCAAACACTGGCTGCTGGATTATTTGCAGGGCAGAGTAGTCAGTAGTCACTAGCAGTAATGAGACATACAGTACCATTTATCATGCAAACAGCAACTGAGTAAATGGCAGTAGTTTTTAAAAGCAACTTCTGCTTACATCATCAATTCTCCTACACCATCGATTTATAGATAACCTGGAAAGAAGAAAAAAAAATAAAAGAAAAATTCATGATTAATTATACAGGGGATTCTAAAAAGCGAAGTCTACTTACTTTGTAGTTATTAGCCTGGATACCTTTGCCTAATGTTTTGCAGCAGATGTTTTAACTTGTACAAATTAGCAAACATATTCACATAACCACCAAAACAGGGATCATCATAATATCATGCAAGGCAACATTTCTGAGTGCTAAGAATTTTCAGCCTAGAACAGGGAAGATTTGGGGGCATAAAAAAGGTTGACAAAATCATGGTGACACAGGGGAGGTAGATAGGGACCAGCTATTTCTTGTCTCCTCTGGTACAAGAATTTGAGACTATCAGATGAAGCTAGCAGCAACCATGCTCTAGGGAAACAACAGTACGTGGTACTTAACAGAAGTAGACCTGTGAAACACCTTGTGATGTTGTGGATGGATTCAAGAGGAGACAGGGCAATTACGCAGAAAAAAAGTTTCATTGAGAGTTGCTAATCTGATAAATCACATCAGGCTCAGGAAAACTCCTAATCTGGAAAAAACTGGAAAAGTTGTACTGGGAAATACTATATATGCTTGTCCTATTTCTACTCCTCCTAAGCACCGACCTATAAAGCACCTGCTGTTGAAGAAGGAATACAGTTGAGCTGAACCCATGAACCATATGGTCTTACATTCTTGCTCAAAAATATCTATTTTCTTTACAACAAATAAGGAAAAGAAATAAAACAAACAACACTTTTCTCAACACTTTACACTTGCATGTTGCCATTTCAATGGTATCTGTTCAACAGACTCTATTTAAAATATTTCTGCTTATGTCACTCATGTATTCACAGAATCACAGAATCATTTAGGTTGGAAAAGACATCCAAGATCATCCAATCCAACCTATATCCTAACACTACCAGGTCCACCATTAAACCATGTCACTAAGCTCTACATCTACATGTTTTTGAATACCTCCAGGGATGGTAACTGAACCACTTCCCTGGACAGCCTGTTCCAATGCCTCACAACCCTCTCAGTGAAGAAATTCTTTAAAAAAGATTTTTTTTTATAGTGGAGCTGTTATCGCATTGGCTATATTATCATTGATGGAAACCACGAAATGATTCAAGCCAATGTCTGTTCTGAGTGTGTTAGAATTGGCTTAAGATGGCCATGACATTTTTGTAAGTGCATTTTCACTTTTATCAGTAACATGATCAGTAATATGACCACCGTCATAATGGTTCAGGTTGCACGTCACTGACACACTTCCACACATTTCTTTTCACTATATATTTTCAATAGGATCTCTGATGTCCCTACAAGGAAAGGCTGATTGCCATTGAGGTAGAGCAGCATGGGAGCCAATGCTGATTAGAGTACTACGCTCGTATCTTCTTGTGCCTTTCACAGTAAGCATCACCCTAAAAAGAATTATTGGCATTAAAAATTCAAGCCAATTTTTTACTGCCACTTTCACTCAGCTTTGATGAAATGAAAAAATAGAAACCTTATAGTAGTCTAAAATCAGATGTTGGCTTAAGGTATACATCATACATTATTTTCGGCTGATTCTTGTCATTATGAATGCAATGAAAGTTCCAGGGTGGTGCACAAAGGGTGTAAATCAGTTCTCCAGTACACAGATAAATCATTTTCTGTAATTTGAGGTATGCAATTTTGTATTATTGGAAATAGCTAACAGTGCTGGTATCTAGTCCCTGATTTAACTCGACTGGTTTTGATTTATATGCAGAACTCTATTCTATGGAAGATAGCTTTTCAAACATGCGTTTTTTTTTTTTTTTGCATTTGGACTGTCAGATAATCTGCTTTCCAAGTTTTTAGCTATAGCTTTATTTAGGTTGTAATGTTACCAAGCAAGACATTTACTTCTTTGCCACTGTGTAAAATGCACCTATTATACTTACTATTACATAAAAGTCCTAGATTCTAAGAAATTTTACTTTTTAATAATCCTGAGAAAAACAGAATGGATTTATGATTAGTCAAAGGTGTGTTAAGCAGATTTAGTTCATACCTGTGTCCTCAAATTCAACAGATCATTTCCTTGACTGAATTATTTACAGTCCCTCAAAGAGGATTTATGAAATTTATACTTCCCCTTCAAAGCATTAGCCACACTTGTAGACAGTTCTTAAAGACAAAATACATTTCCGATTTCAACAAAAGTGATGTTTTAACACAATGTCTTCAGCATTTAATATGTTACGCTCTTAACTTTCTTTTCCAACATAATGTAAATGCTTTAAAAATGCCATAAAAATAACAGAAACAGCATTTATGGAAATTAGAAGAAAGTCATGTTTTATGTCATACACTTACAATAAAAACATATTGTAAAGGTAAAGAATTTTCTTTTACAGAAAAATCGGCTTTAGTTATTAAAAAGAAAAGGTCAATTTGGTATTTAAAATGTTTCTGTGGATGGATTCTATACTTTCAATGTATTGCACACATGCAAATGGATGTTTTCTAAAAGTTAACGTGAATATAAAAATAAATAAATAAATAAATACATAAATAAACAAATAAGCGGATCCTTATTTTGCATTTTCCCTAGAGATACAGCTCCCAGATACAGCAGAAAGGTGGAAATCTGAAAATACACTGTGACATATGCCTACTGGTGCTAATCACAAATGTTAAGTGCTTCAAATTTTGCTATGATTTAAAGTTTGTTAAAGACATTTGGGAATCCTTCTTCTTTTGTAAAGTTAATTAAATTAGTAACATTAAAACTTTCATGATACAATAGAGGGAAATTTTATTATGAGGAAGCTCTCTGCAACGAGTTTATTTAGGAGTACTGTGTGCCTGATGGTACCTACTCAAATCATTTTATTCTTTAAACAGATTGTATTTCTCCTTCCTCTATGTGTCATAATGAATAAGTAATAAATTGTTTCAATACACATAATTCTTTATGGTTTTGTGTGATTTATTTAAACAGTGACTCAGAAGAAGAATCCATCCACCTAAATTCTCCCTAAAACAAGATTTAAACATCTAAAATTGAATTAAATCTATTTATTTTTCAGTAAGGTATCCTGTAAACTAAACTCATTAGGAACTAAACTAAAAGTTCATGAGATCTAAACTTTACTTGCTCATACCCTTATTTCTAAGGTGATAAATTCCTTCACACACATTGTTGTCCTGGCTTAGGTCCACACTGGCCATGCATCTCTGAAGATGAAAAAATTAGACTTAGCTGAAATTGTCATATAACCCTTATTTGTGGTTACAAATGGAATTGTGAGATGGGTTTCCATCTCTACTCAACTCAGAAATATCGAATCCATGTCTCACAAGAGCTCTGTAGTAATCACCTCATATGAAGCACTTCCTAACTCTTTTCCTGAAACTAGGCTACCGTGAAACCAGGAGAACAAGCAATGCGGATTCTAAACCAGTAGTAACTAAGGGAAGAAATGGGATAATCTGTTTAAACAATGTCTATGTTAAATGGATATGCATTCAAGGAACTGTATTTGGGACCCATTCCGTGCCTCATGCCAACTCGTTGCTTATACCATTGGATTAAAATCAGATGTTTCCTACTTTCTGTCCTGGTACCATTACTATCACATTCTTTGTTGGCATACTAGTTCAGCTTCAGGAAGAAGCAGTGCAAGTGTTCTTATCTGTGACACCTGCAGCCTGGTTATTAGACCACTTATCATAAATGCAGAAGATGAAAGTTTAATCTTTCACCTAGGGGAGTATGTTATTCATTACCTATTACACAAAAGACTAGTGTTCTAAGTATCACCACCCCCAAAGAAAAGTAGGCAGATAGGTTTCTGAATGTATGGGAAGACATTTCTGATATTTTCCTGCGGACTTGATGGAGAATGAACTAAATTGCCTTCTGGATACACTTTCACTCCCTATACAGGCAAAAGGGAACTCTCTAACTGAGACAAAAACAAGCTCTACCCACAAACCTTGACAGTATAGTAATGAACATATGGGTTTTATATTATGCCATCTTGCATAACTATTGACTGCAATGGATTCAGGTTGTTCAATGACGACAGTTGTAAGTATGCACATGGAAAGCGGAAAGGGATTTGTTAAGTTTAATTTACTTTATTTAAAGAAGGAAAACACCACCAAAGAAAAAGAAAAGAAGAAATAAAGCCATGGTTCCTTTTAAATATAACCTACAATTCAAGATTTACAAATACCCTGGTGCTATGTGAGGATAATAGGTTGTCTTTCTAAGTGCTAGGTTTCAAACACTTAGCAAGTTAAAAACACCAAAAGAAAGAAATTAAATTGTCAAAATATATTACTTCTCCCAGCTACCCATTAGACAAAATCAATATCTATTTTCCATATGACCAGCTTACAGAAAAAAAAGTATCTGCAATTATCTATGAAATTATTTGTCAGTATCCTTAACGTACTCCATCCTGGTGTTCAACCACTGGTGCTGAGGGTGAGCGCTGATATAGTACAGCTGCAAAACCATGGCTCAGTCTGCTATGAGAAGCAGTGGCCTCCCCATCTTTTGCTGAGAAGCTACATTTTTGCTCAGGCTCTCACCCTTGGTCCCTGCCTGAGCTACAGTGAAGCCATGCCTCTTCCTGGCCATATACTCTGCTGTTCCAGACCCAGACCCTGACCTGGGGACTTGACTTCTTGGCTCGCCCTATAACCTGCCTTCTCACAACAGATTTGTCTGGTGGTCACTGCACTTTGGTTGACCCTGGTTATTCTCACTGGACGTGATTCTGACTTGTTGACTTGACTTCCCAGCTTGACCTGGGACATCTCTCATCACTTCAGTTTTGCCTGGTGCTCTAGACTGTCATCTGACTGTAGTTAATGCCATCAGACCTACTCTGCTCACCTTGTTTGGGTACTGTTGGACTGGGCCCTTGCTGGTGAGGTCACTGTTGTCTTCCTTGCTGTCACACTCAGCTCCCTACTTGCTCCTCCTGCAGCAGTCCATTCTTGCTGCTCCCCAATATTATTAATAATCATTATTTGTGAAAGTAAATCAGGGAATGATCCCATATTCAGTCATTCAATTAATCTATTTTTCTACCTATTAGAAGACACCATAAAAAACTAACAAGATTATTTGGCTTTCAAATAATGAAATAGTAGTAAGATTATTAGAAATAATGAACAGATTAATAACTAAAAGAACAAGTAACTAAGTTACATTAAAGTAGAATCAAGTGAGTGACAGAGTGAAGGAATAGTTTAGAAATAATACCCAAATCAGATGTGAAATTCTAGAATTCAAGATTATTTGGGCAAAAAGTACAAAGAGCATTTCACTCAACTGAGTACTTTCAACAGGAAATGTATCTCGATAAAAGTAGTATTAATTGGTTACTGACAGCATTCAAGGCATATTCAGCTAAAGCAGTCTAACTGCCAAGTGTCATCAGCATCAGTAGCCACATTTTAACACGGCAAATAAAAATTCACTGAAAGTAAAGTAAGGATTGTATCCTGTAATGCAATCCAATCCTAAAGTTATTTTAAAGAAAATATATAAAATGCTAAATCCTACAACAGGCAGGATAATATAATTAGAAGCATTGTTACTATAGAAGGTGTAAAACTCACAGTTTCTCCTAGCATTGTCTTAAATGTGATTTTTTTTCTCTATTATTTCTAAAATAAGCACAAAATTCATGTGAATGGTTATATAAAGAATGCTTATCTAATAATTCCACCTTGAATTTATGCATGGCTGACATACATGAGCCTGGCTAAAGACTGTTAAAATAACAAATGGAAGGAACTAGCTTTATACATACAGTATGATGGTTATGACAGCAAGACAGGGTGTTTCAGCTATTACTGATTTGATGTGGAGTTAGTAAGACAGAATCAAATGGTGTAAGTAAATCATAACTCAACCCCACATGATGTAAAAGATGAAATTATAATGAGATAAAGTAAAAAAAAGTTAGAAATAGAGAGTTATATGCAATTAGGTGACCGTGTCATGAAATGTAATTTTTACAGTGAGAGCATTTCCATCTAAAACAAACTACCAAAAAATAGTATATATGTAAACTTCAGGAAGGCTAATTTACATAAGAGATATAATGCAAAGCCTAATGTTTTTACTGTTCAGGGCAGTTAAAAGTAAACTAGCACAAACAGGATACATCTCACCAAATTTTCAACTTGGAAAAGCTTAGAAGCCTAGCCTCAGCTGCTCCACTAGACTCCCTCTGTAATCTTAGAGGGACGGCAAGCATCCCAGATGGTTTCATTCTATTTTTGTTTGACTCCTACCTGAAGATGCCTACCTCTCTCCTCCAGTTTTAAGTGCAGGCTATATGATTATCTGTGTTGCTGTACCTACAGTGGTCTAAGAACATAGATGAAACAAAGCTGGTAGGTAGAAATACAATATCTTTATGTAGGAGGACTATTATTCTATTGCATTAGTCATTGATCTAGAATTTGTATTACACAAAGTTGCTTGGTATTATCAAGCCTCTGCATAAGTTTAAACTAGATACCTGTTGGAAGCAGCTAAAGATGAGGTGAGTCACACAGTGATAGCACTGGTATGGAACTTCAAAGCATCAGCGCATATCCTTGCAAAGAGAGAATACTGTAGTTACAGATATATAATACAACCTCAGTTGAAAGGAAAAAAAAAAAAAAGCATTGTGGTATTTAGGGTTACGCATAAATTAAGATTAAAGAAGCATTGACCGCAGTACTTGAAGAGTGACAAGGGGCTTCACAGCAATACACTCCCTAGCCCATTATAGAGGCCCGTGTGGTCAT
The DNA here is from genome assembly GCA_013399115.1 of Anseranas semipalmata. Classification (NCBI taxonomy): domain Eukaryota; kingdom Metazoa; phylum Chordata; class Aves; order Anseriformes; family Anseranatidae; genus Anseranas; species Anseranas semipalmata. The sequence continues at coordinate 108,369 of VXAA01004615.1, read as the reverse complement.
AATGAGGAGAGAGGATTATAATATCCCCATCTACCCAAGCTACCAGCCCAACCTGTACTGAACATCAAACCAAGGTTTGGTCACAGCCATGTAGCTACAAATTGTACCACAAGAGAAGGACATGAGATCAGATCTGCCTTCCTGCTGTTCTGCATCTCTGTGTGTACACACATGAAATTACTTCAGCAGCCCATAAGCTGTTTGTTAGGTCAGGTGTCATTCACTAGCTGTTCCCCACTGTAATTCAAGCTTTTGAGAAGTTCATCTTTTCACAAAATTAAGATTTTACTTAGAATCCTTCCTTCCTTCCTACCTTCCTTCCTTCCTCCCTTCCTCCTTTGACACTGATTTAAAATCAGTAATACTGACAGAATTAAGAAGTACTTAATTCAATCTTCTCTGTAAATGCTTAACCATAATTAGTGTTTCATATTTTCTGAAATTTTCATCAATTTCATAGCTTGAATTTTCCCTCTTGCTAAAATTTACTTTTTAGGATTATTTAACCTCACCTATAGGGAGGTTTCATGCATTATGAAGTTAATATTCTAACTTCAGCTTCCACATCTTGATGTAAGGGAAAGTGTTTGCTGGCCTCCAAACTGATTTGCAGTATTCATTGGATTTCACTTATTCTCTAAGATAGCAAGAGATAATTAAGTGTGATTGTCTGATGCTGGAAACTTTCTGAAGAAAAAAAAAAAACACATTCTGTTAATTTGGTTGTTTGCGCATGTTTTTGTGGGCTTGTCTAAACAGTTTGATGTAGAAAGGAGCTCATAAACGCAGCCCACACTGCAAGCTGTCAGAGTGGGAATTGTTAATGATCCAGCAGCTATTAAGTCATGTTTGCAAAGAACTGTGCCTGTATTAATTAATCCTTCCTCTTACCTGATTATCTAGATACCCAAAAGATGTATAAACCAGGGGAACTGTGACATGACAGGCTTATTTTAAGATCAGAAATCTTTCCTTAAAATTGAAGCATCTGTTTACAGCAATAACTGGCCATATTCTTATTGGGTAAATACTTACGCATTTATCTACAACTGTATAGAGTAAAATTCTTCTTTTCTAATTACATTATTTTAAGCATGTATTTTAGTTCCATCGAGGGAATATTATTTGTTTGAATAAATATATTCAAGCTGTCAAAATAAAAACTTAGGTAAAAAAAAAAAGATACAGCAAAGTCTGCATTTTTGGGTTCTTCTGTTTGGGTTTCATGAATGTTTCAGATAAAAGGAAGATCATTTTTCTATTTTCCCTCTCAAAATTACATTCTGTTCTTGAAAACCATATAGTTGTAGGGATGTAATTTACAAGGTAGAAAGAGATTCAAATTAAATTTCAATGAAGTGATTTTGCCCTAGGAAATTCAGGATTTTTATTCAACTTTGTAGGAGCATATCCATGCAACTTATCTATATATAACTGAAACAAATAGATTATAAATTCATCATGATCAAAAATGTTTTTTTCAGAGAAAAAAAAGTGATCCCTAAGACACAACCATAACATGTTTTTAGAACTCCTGTTAGTACACCATACAAAGTCATTTAAAATGTTAATTAAAAAAAAAAAAAAATATATATATATATATATAAACAATGCCTACATAGCTTATTCTTGAATCTGTAGATGAAAGAGCCAACTTAAACTGAACTGCATGTGTATGAGGACAGCTGGTCAAATTCTAGAGCAATCATAATTTTGTGGTTTAATCTGTTAAGACAACAGTTTTTATTAATACTCATTTGTTACTTGTGAGAAGTTGCTGACATAAATTGATGATTAAGCTGCTCTGACCTTCACTGAACCTTAGTAATTCTCATTTGCATTCTCATTAAAGCTGTGTTTCAGTCTCATTTTTTTCAAATCTGTAATATCATCCTGTTCAAGTCTCTATAAAGTCTTGCTCAAGAGCAATTAACTGGTCTGATAAAAATGTTTAATTTATATATGTATAAGGAAGAAAACATTTAAATGGATACAGATACCAGGTTAAAATACATCCTTATACTGAAGCTTATGGATAAATACTTTTGTTCTAAATCAAGAGAAATTTAGAGGAAAATACTGCAATAGTATAGGCCATAGGGTAGGTATTATTTCAGATAACATAAACCAGATTGGCATCCTTCTGTAAATTCAATATTCCTATTTGATATATACATTAAAATATATTTGTTTAAGTATTCAATATGATTTTGTGGTGAACAGTTAAGCTGCGCAGTTTGCCAGAATTAACTTACTGAGCCTTTCTTCACAAAGAAATAGATATCCCTTCAAAAGCTAGTCAAAGAACACACAAGTTTAGTGATCACAGCCTGGAACTAACAGTTTTCTGTTAAAAATCAGCAGTGGTGAGATTTGTGCAAGTACTGTGCATTTCCTTCTTGAACATAAAGATTAATAGAATTCTGTTTTTAAAAGGGTCTTTGCTCTCAGTGTGTAATAATTCTTTACAAAGGATGTGATGTCATATATCCATCTGAATTATTTTGGACTCTAAACTGGATTATAGCTCCATATATCTGCAATGCACTACACATCCTCAGAAAAAAAAAAAAAAAAAGTGTTTTCAAAAAGGAACAGATAATTTCTTCCTCAGAATCTTATTCTTTTCCATATATTAAAATAGTCTACACAGAGCCTCTGAGTTAGTAAAGAATGCCAATATTCTTAATTTTGATTTTATGTTACTTTCAGAGACAGAAAATCTGCAGAGGGATCAACCTACGTGGACTGTCAGTATTTAAAGAGAGATATGTAAGAGCTGTTTGCCAGGCTTGTTTCCACATTCATTTTTAAAATTAACTTAAATTCATTTTTAACAACTTAGAAGTATTTCTGGTAACTCTATTACTTATGAAGAACTACAGAAGTCAAGTATAAACATCCTATTTTCTAAAAAGGGACCTATTTTATACACCTCTTTAAGGATTATAAAATAGGCAGGTTACTGAAGTTTTTTTTAAGACTCCTTTTATGTCAGTTCCTATCACATAACCAAACCTTGACAAAAAAAAATATCATTTAATGTATATTAAAACATCCTGAAACTATTTTAAGCATCATGTGCTTAGCAAAAATGCTGATAAGATCTTTGAAGTGATTGACCTAATTAAGCACATGTTAAATGTACTCAACAAATTCTAACTAATTCAAGATCCATGACTGAGCAGAGAGAAAAGTAAAGGACTGGATGAGTGAGGCAACAGAAATTTGTATACAAATGGTGCGTAAACTAGAATATACTGAAAAATATTTTATTCTAGCCCCCCATACACAATTATAACATGCTTATATCTCAAACCCATTGATTGCATTTTGAGATCAAGCCCCTTATAGTTTTAAATCGTTTATCTTTCACAAATAAACATTATGGTAATTAAAGCAATAAGCATTGCCTTGCGAACAAATCAGCCTTTGCAGATTTAAGATTTTCTCTTTATTTACAGGACTCAATCCAGGCCTGCTCGGAAGCCTTCTGGTATACTTGTACAGCCTATAAGCAAGATATTGAGCAATTATTTTGCTATTGCAGGTTTATACTTGAGGTGATACAGAGGTCAATTCCTCACTTTGTTCTACTTAAAAAAGAGAGAACAAGCTAGTCTCATAGAGCACTCAGAAACTGCCTTGCCAATTAGTTCTTCATTCCTTACTCTGATACATTTTCCTACAAGTATAAATACATAGCAATCCTCTTCAGGAAGAAAATTTCAGAAAGGTGAGCTGATAGTCTAATTGGAAGCAGACTCCTAACAGCATATAGTAGTGAACAGAAGAATATACAGACCAGTAAGGAAGTTTGGTTGATTTCATTAACCATCCTACAAATCTAGCCTATGTTTGGTTACCTCGATGACAATGGGGTACTAATTCTTTGGCTAATAAAACATCAACTATTTAAGATAATCTTTTCCACGAAAACTGGAACAAACATTCGTGGACATTTCTTTTACACTGATTCACACAAGCTATAAAAAATACTAATTTCCTGAAGGTTTCTGCCCTCTAAAAGAAGTCTCAAAAATAGTAAATATTATTTCATGACATCCTCAGAAAAATCCAGGTTATAGTCCAGTCTCCTGGCAGATGAGCATGATTTCTGAATAGAAGAAAATTATTTACCTGACTTCACCAGAACTATGATACTACTTTTCATGTAAATGTGACCGATGCTATACCAGACATTGGGGTTTATGTTACATCTTTTTTGTTTATTAATACAACTAACCAAGAAATGGCTCTTTTGTCTAGCAGGACAAAGCCATGATTAAACCTCTTCCCAGCTACTTTGTAGAACGTTAGACCCCCCTCTGCAATATGCCCGATCCCTCACATTATTATCAGTATTACCAAAGTTCTCGAATTCAGGTTGAAGGATAGATTCACCTCCCTAATATGAAAGTTTGGATAAAAATCCACAGGAATGCTTACGCTTATGCTTATGCTGTCTTTCTGACGGCATAAGTCTTCCTGTATGTTGAGAAATCACATAATATATCCATACATTGATTAATTGACTGAATAATATTTATACATTACATTTTATATTGTGATACACATTTTAGGACTGTTCCTGCATTTTCATGTTTTCTACTTTGCACTCAGCTAACCATGGACAGCAAGTCTGCTGAACTTTCTGTGCTTGAATACAGTCCTGGTAGGTGAAATTCAATTACCATCTTCCCACTTGGTAAATCACCTTGTGATTTTGTACAAGATTGGCTGTACAGTCTTGGTGTATATGTACATCTCAGGTATCTTAGAACACCCCCTAAAAATGTAGCTTCTGTTAAAAATTCCTGGTTTTCTTCATTCAAAAGCTGCTAACAACCCTTTATCAGGTAGTATTCAAAGCAGACAAAGAATGCTATAGGCAGTTTTCTCATATTGCCTTTAACTTTCTCGAAACTCTTGAGAACTGGGGTTTGTTTGCCTTTTAATAATAGGAAAAAAAAAAATCCAAAATCTCAATGTCAACTGTTTCTTAATTCCAATGTACTTGCATATTATTTTCATTATCCTAATGTCATTATTTCCTCAAAAAATGGTTCCAAGGCTTTTATCAGACAGAAAGTCTGCACTGAACCACTAGTAAACTATATGGATAAAAATTTATGGAAAAATTTTATATTTTGTTTCTTGTAGTCATCAGAAAACAGGATGTTGACAAGAAGAACAAACTGCCTGTCATTAAAGCCAGAAAGAAATGTGATCTGTGTTCTAACTTGCACTTATTTAGAACATAACAGTTTTCATGAAGGCTAAACAACACTTCAACCCCCTCACCCTCATGTTTTCAGGGGTGAGAAACTGGGTCTAAGAGAATATAAGTACTGAGTATCACACTGAGCTGAGCTGCATTCTTATTTAGGCCACAAAACATTGACTTTGCCTGTGGTTACAGTACCAATTAGTATTAGTAGTAACAGGAGAAAGAAAATAACACTGAAAGACTAACATTATATCACTATTCAATAACTGTTGTAAAGATGTTTGAATATGGGGCCATTTAGGTTTGGCTGCGCTATTCCTAAGTAACTTGTGTCACTTTCATTCTGAATTATTTTCCTATTAAAATTAAAATTATTACGTTTAAGAGATGTACCTACAGGAATTTGCACATTATCACAAATATAAAATTTCTTTTTTTTCATTTAAAAATAAATTGATTATGCAAATTACAATATACTGATATTCAGTAGTGATACATTATCATAGAGTACGCTGAATAGGTCAATATAAAACTTATTTCTCAGATACGAGAATGATGTTGTAACAGTACAGAAAAGTGTATGCATACGCAAAAAAAGATATGCATAAACATGCAGCACTAAATTACATTTTGTTGAGATTTTTGCATTCTATATTTTTGTTAAGTTTTATAGCTGTAGATAATATTTGCATGATTAAAAGCTGCTAATGGCAAAAATGTTACATGAAAGTTACTTTTCAGAACACCAATACTGAATGAGAGCTAAAGCAAGGAGTACTTCCTAATTATGGGTTTGCAGGCAATTATTCTTCAATGATAGCTAAAAAATAATTCCACACAAATATTCAGCTGGAATCTGGTCACAATACTTGCAGAGGACTGTATGCATCATTATGACAGTGAATGGAGTATATTTGTTGTAGAGCAACTTTTTTAGTCAGGCAGTTCATCTTCAAGAACTAGTTTCTTTTCATATTACAAAGATAAAAGCATGAGATAGATTGAACATTTACCGATATTCAGTAGATCTCATTGAGCCAAATAAGTCTGAAACCTTGCATTGCTAAGAGCTTTGCAGTTAAATAAACCCCATGGTTCAAACATTTTCATGAGAGTTGAGTATAGTCTGTGCTCTGAGGGATCTGGTCTTGCCAGGTCAGTGACTAAGATACACTAAGATTTTAAGCTTGGGCCCAGTTCCTTCTTTTATACTGAGTTTTACTGAAGACAAGCCAACAAGAGTAGTAGTAGTGCACTGAGGAAACCACGCAAATCAATCTCGTGCCAGCATGTTTTTTTTTTTTTTACAGGCATGGGAGCAGATTTTGCCTTTGTAGTTTAAATGAAAATTTTATTTTATTTAGTGGCATTGTACACATGTTTGTTATTTTTTTAATTACAAAGAGTATGATAGCAAACACTATGGTCTCTTTCAAAGGAACTGAATCCAGAAAGTTCTTAAAATACCATTTTTAGAAGTTTGTTCCAAAAGTAAAACTGTAGCAGTAAGAAGAGAATATTGCTGCAACCCATGGCAATAAAACCCAATAAATCTCATGGCATGTCCTTTTACATAAAGATAGGAAGGATTTAACATGGTGTTAAATATAATTACCAATAATTTCTCTTTCTTGCTTTAGTGTTAATTGTAATTAAACTGGAATCTTTCTTTGCAGCAGTTTGTGTACTGAAACCAAGAGTCCTTCTTTGTGGGATATTAACGACTGCATAATTAACTACAATAATTTCATGTAGGCTATTAATTAGCTACAGAGTACAATACAAGTAAATGAACCACAGCTTTCTGCAGGAAAGAATCATAACAATTCAAATCTTGTAACTTCTTCCTATTTTTTTTTTAATTCTGCAAGAACTATAATCTAATAGTCATCAATTTCTTACTGACCTTGATGTCTCAAGTCCTTATTGTTCTCACTTATCACTCCTTTTCTAATCAGTTCAAAATACTGGTAAGTAAAATCATTTTCTAGATTATCACTAACTACTATATCATTTTTTTATTTTTATTTACCATCACTGGATCTCACTCCTATCTTTCAAACCCAGAACTTCTTGCCCTAAATTGGAAAGATCTCACAAAATTAATCGAACCTTTCCTACCATACTATCTTCCTGAAAGGCCAGCCTCTGTTTTAGCTGCCAGCCATGCTAAAGTGAAAAATCAGATTGTTCCACATATGAAGAATTCTGTGAAGCCAGCATCTCCTCCATTGTTAAGTTTCTCCTCCCGTCATACATGCAGAAAACAAGTAATAAAAGTTTAACGGTCAAGTATTTTGCACTACTTGTTTGTGCTAAACCCTCTAATTATTGTGGTTATCCACTCTCCTTTCTTTTCTCTTATCTGTTTTTCCGTCATCTTCTAATCTTTTAATTATTAGCTGTTTGAGGTACACCATTTGAATAGTGTCCTAACAAATGGAGTCTAAACTAATTGACTTATCCATTACCAGCCATTAGTGTAATAAATACAAAATATATTATTACTACCACAACTGTGAAAAGTTATGAGCATTCTTTTATTGCCATGCCTCTATTTTAGAACCCTCAAGGAACAATTAGGGGATATATGAGGTAAATGAGGCACAAAATAACTACTGTGCCTTTCTGGCCTTAGCACAGAAATGTTGCAATGCTGCTTAAAATGAGCTCACTGAAAGAGGACTAATTCATGACAGCATTGTCATTTCCCCTTCCTACCTTAGGAAATGGCCTCTCTTTGACTGTTGGTCCAAGCAGCAGTGAATAACCATTTCTAAAACTTGAGAAAGGATGCTCTCTGGAAGCAGCACGAGTAGAAGGGCAACCACTGCCTTCTTGCTTAACAGATGGAGAAGGCAGCTTCAGAGGAGGCAGCCATTTCCTTTAAAGAACTCCCTGCTGTGTTGAGTCAATTCTACAAACCACAAACATGAATCAAAATATTAATATCTTGCTGAGAAATTAAGATAATGAAGAAGGTTGGTAAATCATTTATCATTCAACTTCTCAGCATTTAATAAATACTGTATTTCATGAAGCTAAACCCACACATCCCCTTGTTTCCTTCTGATCTTAATGAAAGTATTTCCCCTCCTACTTTCTTGCCTTTTCATCAACAGTTTAGAAACATCTATAAGGGGCTTCTCAACTCAACATGTAATTATATTACTGTTGAATTGTTGCTTTTTGCATTTTGTTTTCTGTGATTCATATTCTTGCTGTTTACGATCACTAATAAAGGAAATTAGCACTTGTAAACATAATAGCTATTTTTGATGTTTTTCATCTTATAGATAAAGCAGCATTATAAAATTATCAGCTTTTAAAGAACCGTCATCCAAGATACAGTATAACAATGGTTAATTTAACTCAATGCTAAATGAGTATTAACTCAGGATCTGTCCAAAGTTTAACAAGAAAACATGAGTATCAAGTAAATTGGAACTAGGAAGATGGTTGATGAAGAACTTTGAGAAAAATTCTATTTGGAAGTACCAAAGTGGCACAGGATAAGTCTCATTGTAAGAACTGATCTAGGACACTTCCTGCATTTTAATTACTGAACTCATACAGCTCACGTAGACATAACCTAGATAACTTCAAACATGGCACAATTAACACAAGTCTCCGAAGCCAAACCTCAGCACAGACTGCATAATAGGTGAATATTCATCCCACTTTTCTGACTGTAGCCTGTTCCAAGACAAATAAACCAATAGCAAAATTAGGAAAACCTCCTCTCTCAGCCAGGTTAGAGCTAGATCAGAAAATATGCAGAGCCTCATCTCATAGGAGATTCATGGACATGACATAGTCCTTGGACAGACATTACTTGGAGCAAGGATGGAGTCTGGATTCCACTTGTGTCTTCTGTCCCTGAAAGTCTTTAACTCTGTTTTGCACAGGAGCACCATTATCTCAGAAGAGGTGAATGGTTTATCCCTCTGCTCTTCCATGAAGCCTTCTTTACAGGGCTGCTGTAGGAGAGGCTTTAGGTGCATTTTTTATCATGAGCCTAAACATTTTGAAATTTAAAGATCTAACAAAGATTTTCTCCTAGGTTTACAGCTTTGCCTCATGCTCACTAAGTTCTTTTGTCTACTTGGCTAACCCGAGTAGCCTGCCTGCCCAAGGGGCTACTCCCCCAAGGAATCTGGCTATTTCTGTTTTAAAGAGTTGACTGAATTTTGTGCAAAGGTGTAGCAGCTAGGTAGGAAAGAGCACTTCACATGACTGATTTTTTACATTTCCAGGTGAGAAACTCTATGGATTTCATGTAAAGGAAGCAGAGATGGGAATTACTGGAATGGGAAGAGAAATAAACATCAATTACTTCTTAAATAAATCCGAATTGTTTGTTTGCATATTTGTTTGTTTTAGAATAATGGAACAAGAATAATCCTTTTCATTTTAAATGAACATCTTAAACACTGGGAAATTTTGCTGCTAGGGCAGTTTACTTTTTTCAGATCTGTCACTTAAGTTATACCCAGGCGCTCCTGAAGGATGCCTTCATTCAGGCTCTAAGCAAGAAATCACCATGAGCGACATTCACAAAGTCACTGCTGTGCATTACACATTGGGAACTCCTCTGTTTTCAAGTGGTTGTGATTTTTCTACAGACAACATTCATGAAAGAGGAAATGCCACGCACTCACAACTCATAAATACTGTAGTTCAGATATCAGCTGGTCAAGGCAATATTTACATGTCAAGTATTCAGGTATTTTAATTTAGTATCAATCTTTTTTTTTTTTTTTTTTTAATACCGTATTTCAAAGCTGGAGAGGTTTAGAAAAGAAGCAGAAAACCAAGAGCTGAGAAATTTAAAAGACAAGAGAAAAGGATGAAAAATCATCTTAGTAAAGTCTTAATCCAATAGTTTAAACTATAAATCTAGCTTAATTCAGTATTTCAAACACGTTAATTTTGTTGCAAATTACAAGCACATGAACAACTCAGTGGATCCTTCCTTCAAATTGTTTTATGTAAACACATACATCTGTGCTGTTTATCATGCTTTCAGAAGTGGAACATGCACAGCAGAAAGAAGGATCAGACAGGACATCTTGTTAATGTACTTCAGAAATAAGCAGAACCCTGAAGTTTACAGTTCGCAAATGATGGGTGGTTTAGGCATCCACTGCTCTGTTCGGTGTTTGCCTCTCTGATTTTCGAGAACATGTACTACCATCTTCAAATTTGATGCTTCTCTTAGTCCACAATTAAATTTTGTATATGCCATCAATTCATGCCTTATTTCTACTGTGTTTTTATTTCTTCTTTTTATGAAATCACACTAATAAAATACACTCTGTGTTCTCCAGTGGTCAAGTAAGTACAGCAAACTGGACCATGCCGCATCCTGCTCATGTCAGGCTTTCCATCCTGCCCATAGCTCCAGTATGAAATTACGAGTTACGGAGACAAGATTTATTTAGTGCATTCTTGGCATTCCCTATCATTATATACAGCTGAATCACTGGCATCCTGAGGCAGTGAAAAATCTCAGTCACCAACTCTTCATACTGTTGTTGCACCATGTACTGAAATACACAATGAACTTCTGATTCTCCTTAGCTCCAGGCTAGGTTCGTTACAAAGGTTGTTCTTTCTCTGCCCTACTTTCAGCTCATTTTATCATGCAGAGCTTAAAGCCCTTCTTCTAATTTATTTATTGGTCTGAACACCAAAGAAGCTTTCTATTATGATCTGCAGCCATAGCTGCTTTTGAAATAGATTTTCAACTTAATATCCTGCTGAAACTAGCAGGCATAATACTTGAGAGTGCGTGAAAAATACTGACCAAGCCTAGGAGTGATTTAAAAATATGTATATTCAACAACAGAAGGTAAAATTAATAGAAAAGATAGTGGCATAGTTTATACGCTTATTGTATTCAGAATTCTATTTGCTTACTAGCAAATCTACAGATAGTAAATAAACTAATACAGATGTTAATTTTCTATTTCCTCACACCACTGGCCCTGCAAAGTAGTTGGAGACTGAAATTAGCAGACTTGCTCCCTGTAATCCTGTTGATTGTTACCAAAAAAACTAAAAATGGATAGAATTAGGTCAGCTGCATCACTGAATCTTCACAAACTCCTGAGATTAATCGTTGTCCAACGGGGACACCGAAGAATCTGGCAGTTTTGAAAATGCCAGTAAATGCCTACAACCACATGAGTACAACAAAAAGAGCCTTCTTTGCCTCTTAGGAAAGAGATTCACCTATATGCAGTATGTAGTGCTGTCTCATAAAATGGTTAAAGAAAACAAGTAACTTCAGGGGAATTAAAAAGCTCATGTTTTCAACAGTATTACAGAGAACATGTTTGAGGATGAAAGTATATTAAAACATGCCAGTTGAAAAGCACAATGTGCAGCACCTGTTGATGCTGATACTGACACATATACATGCAATTTGAGACGTGGAACTAGTTCCAGTTTTAAATAATTAAGCAAAATCATGAGAAGAACTCGTGTACCATATTAACAGCACACATGGATACATACATACATATATATACCTAAAAAGCAATAGAAGCACAGTCCTTGTGATACACATATTTAAAAATGGGAAAAAGCCTCCACGAACAGTAACTGTCTTAATAACACTTTCCTATGAAAAATGCATACTGCATTTGGCTCTCTTTTATTTCTTAACGACCATAAAGATACGGGATATGGTAGTTCTACCTTGTAAAAGATAGTCCTACCCTGTAAAGGATAGTGAAAGACTGTCTCATGCTAATCTCCTAGTTATTTCTAAAAATGCGTATTTCATTTTAAGTGATTCCAGCACCACAGCACCTTGCTTAAAACATTAAGGTTAAATTAAGGTCAAATTTTCAAAACATATTAATCAAAAAAAAAAAAAAATAGCCAAAACAAAACATTTCAAAAATAAACAACTAGCAAATTCTCAGGTTTCTGTAAGTCCTTGTCTTGGGTTTACGTGGCAAGGGTTTGGTAGCAGGGGGGCTACAGGGATGGCCTCTGTGAGAAGAGTCCAGAAGCTGCCCCATGTCAGATAAGAGCCAGTTTCAACCAGCTTCAAAATGGGCCTGGTGCTGGCCAGGCCCAAGGCAATGAGTGGTGCTGGTTACACCAGAACAGATTTAAGAAGGGAAAAAACTGCTGTGTGACAGCAGCTGGGAGAGAGGAGTGAGAAATTATTACAGAAACAGNAGAGGAGCCCACACAGGAGCAGGAGGCCTGGCGGGAGCTGCCGCCCGTGGGGGAGCCATGTTGGAGCAGTTTGGTCCTGAGGGATGGACCCCGTGGTACGGACCCATATGGGAGCAGTTCCTGAAGAGCTGCAGCCTGTGGGAAGCCCACGCAGGATCAGCTCAGGAAGGACGGCATCCCGTGGGAGGGACCCCACGTGGAGCAGGGGCAGAGAGTGACCGTGAAGGAGCGGCAGAGACGCAGCGCTAGGGACTGACCGCAGCCCCCATTCCCCGTTCCCCTGTGCCACTCAGGGGGAGGAGGTAGAAGAGGATGGATGGGGGAAGGTGTTTGTAGTTTGCTTGTAGTTTCTCATTGCTTTAGTCCACTAGTGATTAGGTAATAAATTATACTAATCTCCCTATGCTGAGTCTGTTTTGCCGATGATGGTAATTGGTGAGTGATTTCCCTTTCCTTATCTCAACTCTTGAGCCCTTTCCTTCATATTTTCTCCCCTTTTCCTTTTGAGGAGGGGGAGTGAGAGAGCAGTTGTGGTGGAGTTGCTGCCCAGAAGGTTAAAACCACCACAGTACTTATATTAGGAAATATATGAAAAACAAAAAAAGATTCAATAGTCAAAGTTATGAATTACATATCCTAGTAAGATAACTTGTGTCCTTAGTAAGTTATTTTAGGTGGAAAGATTAGGCTTTTAGGCTCTTTAGGCTTATGATCCCCTTGCCTGAAGTTTAACACAACTGATTTTTGATTGCAGAAAGGTGTTGATTTCACACCGACTGGAGAATCAGATTCCACTTTTGGTTGCAATTGCACACATCCAGTTATTATGAGTTTTCACAGCTCTGTGTGTAATTATGCTTATAAATGCTAAGATTGTTTACAATTCATATATTAAATATAATTGTATGTTTTAGCCTGTGTTCCTCACAGCCTTCCTTGAGCAATAGAAAACAGCTGCCAACAACTTGGCTCTTAAGTGACAACACTGTATTTGCCTTTAGGAGATGGGTGCTAGAACAGCTGGAAATGTTTGGGTAGTGTTTACAGCATATTACAGGGAATAAAGATGGGATAGCTGTAACCATGTCTAGAGATGATATTGTTTCCTTTGAGGAGCAGTATTTGGGGGGATGGATGGGATAGGGTTTTATCTGGGACAATCTCAGAGACTGTGGTCATAGCAGAAGTGTGACCAAAGTGTTTGATACTAAACCAACGGAGATCAGCTGAGCTGTTCCCTCTCTGCTACTCTCATCCAGTAGTAGAGGCAAAATGAAGAGCATGACCGTGCTGTCTGAAGTCAGATCCCAAATGACCAACGTCATTAAACCTGTTTTCTAGTGCTGTAATTTTTTACCCCTGAAAAAGGATACTGTCCCAATCATCACAATTTGGTAACAGTTTTTTTTTCTTTTTTCTTCCATTTGCACAGTACATAGGAAATAATGACCTAAGGTATAAAGCAACAGGAGATCATTGCCAAGAAATAAACTCAGCATGTGGCAAGGTAGGTAGATTGATGCCTCACAGTACTGCTGGATGCTGATAAGTAAAAAGAAGATTGTGTTATTCAGGTAGCAAAATAGAACAGAACCTGACCCTATTGCTGTTCATGAAAATTAGCGGTATTTGCATTTTCTCTACTCAAAAGTAAGTTGAACTTTAAAAGAAAGTAACTCTGCCTCTTCACCTCACACTCAAACCTGAGTTCAGGTTCAAACAGTTTCTCTTTGTGAGCAATAAAACATTTATACTCAGAGAAGTACACTTCAAAGAAATGAGGAACTGAAGTCTTCTAGAGGAGCATGTCTGTGCAAGTCTTTATTAAAAAGCAATTAAAAAAATTGAAACAGGGCACTTACTCCATATATTGCTTGTCATTAAATTAACAAAAATGTGGGTTTAATTTGGTTCATCCATTCACAGTGATATTCCATAAAAAAGGATAACAGCAGCTGTACAGCACATCTGGGACAGTGTTCTCAATAGCAGTTAATACTGGTATAATTCTGCTACCATTAATTTTTATTGGAGAAATCATAGGTGCTTTTGAAACTACAGTTTCATCTCTGGTCCCTTCTGCTCTGGACTTCATATCACTTCATAATAGATAACATGCACATGCTGTAGCTTAACATTTTCTGCTCACAATCTTTTCACCTTTGGAATCTTACCCCTTAAAACTCACTTAAGGTTCATTTAACTGAACACACAGTAAAAACTGAATTTTCTCTTGTTAGGTTATATGATAGAAACAAAAACAACAAATATCAGGCATATGAAAGACCTGATATTGCTATTTTCTTGTGCTTGTTTGCACTATTTACATTGTATGAATCCCATGTGTCACTGATACTGCTACTTGCAAGGGTTCAAAATGCTCATTTTTCTTGATTCGTTATGTGATTGCTAGAGACTGCTTTCCCTTGAACTACCATGAGAGAGAACGTAAGGTTATGCTGGTACTTTTGCAGTTGCCAAATTCTCTGAAGTACTTGCTTTTTGTGTCTTACATATTCAGGGCTTAATCAGACACAGGATTCTCAATCAGGAAAAGGTTTTCCTCACCAGATGGGCAGAAAGCATTGGCTCCTCTGTTGTCCAGGACATAATCCATTTTGTCTTCCTATTTGGGCTGTTCACCTAATAAAAATGTGTTTTACATTCCAGAATGAAACTTTACCTTTTAAGAAACAGAGAGCTTCTGCATGAATTGCTCTTGCTGTATTCTTAGAGCACATTGTGGTTGTGCTTCTTCATCATTTTACGGGTCTAAAGTTTGTTACAAAGTGTTGGGAAATGATCTGAAATGTGCACGAGGTTTCATTGATCCTCCCGAGCTAAAATATTATGGCATGATTGGCTACAATTACAGGGGAGTGAACCTGAAAACTAGCTTGGTTCTGTTCCTGTAATTTCTGTATTCTTACAACAAAACAATCTAATTTTTAGAGTAAATCTAATGTTTAATTTCATTCCTGTTTCCAAAATATGACATAACATCCCCTTGGATCAACATCAGTTTGTACTTAAAGAGATGTCAATGAACCTGCGTGCACTGAAGATTTGGAAGATAAGCTGTCAAGCCTAGAGATGTCTTACAAAGAGAGTGAAAAAAAAATCTTTAATGTTGGCCACTTGGAGCAAACTGCATTGCTATTATTGATCAGGAGTGAAACCGAAGATATTACAATTTAATATGTGACAAAGAGGAAAAAAATAAAAAAAGCAAAAAGCAAAAATTAAAAAGCAAAGTCATGTCAAGGAACTGAATTAATTTCCTGGAAATGGTTTAAAACTAATGACTAAAGTGAATAAGGCATGGCCAATGAAAGGATTTTATTATTTTAATAATATCCTCTTAAAATGAAGTCACATGTAAGTTAGAGAATATCTTAAAGACCATATAATTTATGAGCTAGGGAGACATGATCCTAGTCTGGCTCCACATTTTTTTTTTTTTAAAGAATTCCAGATTACCACATTAATATGTATAGCACAAATTGAAATTGAATTGCAGAAATCCTAAAACACAAGGTTTAAAGAAAAAAAAAAAAGTTATATTAAAAATACAGAATTGTGATAGGATATACTCAGCTGTTTTCCAATACTTTTTCCCAATATAGATAAATTGGACTATATTTTGGTAATGATAACCCATGGAGAGGTTAGTAAAACAGAAATTCAAGCAACTTGTTGAAAAATTTTTAAATATAAGTGTAGGTCACAACTACAATCTCTCCCCACCGTTCCACCAGTAGTGGAACTGTTAAAGTATAAGAGGTCAGGCTCAAAAGTTATTCAATATTCCTTGAGATTTTTGTTGTGTCTTTACTGTAAGTACTTCAAGAAGTTGGAGATGATGGAATTTTACTTTTCAGGAATTTGAATGATTCACAACACAATGCATTTGCAAAACTAGTGAATTATTAACAGTTACAGTGACTCTATAGTCACAATTTCAATTCATTTGCATTGCTCTCTCTGTTTACAGTTACTGAAAAAAATTGAATCAAGAACTAATATTGAAAAGGGAGTAATCAAATACATTTAGGGCCATATCTCCAGGCTATCAAGATAATTGGGGGAGTTGGTTCAGGAAAAGTAAACACAAACACCAAAATCAAGGCAATGTTATAAAAATAAAGAAAAAACTTTATTTATTTTGGAAGAATATGCATATATAATAAAAAGGTAACATCACAACCTAGCCCTTATGTAGCTTATCTTTCAAGTAGATCTCATCTATATCTCTAGATCTCACCCCCTAATATGGGAGAAAATATCAATACTTCAATTTTCCAAAAAAAAAAAAAATGAGTAAGAAAAGTGATTTGCTGGTCTTTCAGCAGGTCACCAGCAGAGCTGGGACAAGAATTTCCCACCTAAATGCACAGTAATATTCTTTTCTGTGAAATTTTGAAAGGGATGATTTCCACTGATTTATTCATCAAACACACATATATGTGTATATGTGTATACATACATATATATATACGTATGTATATATACTAAATCACTTATTTGGTCAGACCAATGCAGAAAGTCTGAAAAGTCTTTCAGATCTTCAGTTGCCAGGGGAATCTGTTTACTAATTAATCTTCTCTGACTCAGCTAAATAAGATCTAAATTTATACAGAGCCACTATTTACATGAACAAGTGACAGACTTAAAAATATTTAAAACAGGAAGAGGAAACAATTTGTGTGTGTGGGGGGGGGGGTCACAGGGTTCTCAAGACCAAAATGAAGCAAATGAACACAATACCCCATGTAGTATGTTAGTATTTCATACAGATGTGGAAACAGAACTTAATATCAAACACAGTCAATTTGAGACATAAATGTGTCTGGAAGTAAAAGACACTGGGAATGATTTCGTAATACTTTCAGTCTCAAAAGAACGATAGGAAAACAAATTTAGAAAAAAATTGTCCTTGATGCCTCCCCATTTAATCAGAGGGTACTATACAGGCAGTCATTATTTACAATAAATATTTTTTATTATTTTTTCTATATAAGAAAGTACCACACATTACTATACCCAGAACAGCTGAGTCATTTAAACTCTCTGGAATCATCAAAATTTGACTGGAATGATACAAATGCTTACACAAAGCAGGGAGAAAAGCCAACTTTATGTCAGCAAAAATGCATCCCCAGTAAGGGTCTGTAGCCATTTAACTATTTTGAAAGACAAATCGTAAATGAAGAGTTAATAACAATGTTTATGAGAGATCTTATAAATTGTTCAATATAAAAAATAAGACAATCTGGTCTTTTAAAATCATTAACATGAACTGCACAATTTATGAATAGCATACTACAGTTCTGCTAAAACCTATTTTTATTAGAAAAATATTTTGATTTACTATTTTACTCAGTTAAAACCCCCTACTCATTATTCAAAAACCCTAAAGACTTAGACCTTGACTATGTCCAGAAGTACTAAGATTTATTTTATTATTTTAATTATTGTTTGCGATGCCATACATATTCCACCTTCTTAGCCTCTTTCCCTTAAGAAATATCTCCATAAATATCTATTACTGAATGTATTATTTCTTCTACTAATGCTATCATTTAAGCCAATAAAATCATTAACAAGCACGAGGCCAAATGGTAAGCTTGCAAAAGCAAGAACTCCCTAGTATAAGGAATGCCAGGGTGGAATGCCTAGTATAAGGAATACTGTTGTGGGTATGTTGCAGGGTTAAGAATGGTGACAGCACATGAAATACTGAAAGACTAAATATATTAATATTGTCTTTCATGTCAGCTAATTGTATGAATTCACAGACTTTTTAGACTTTGTAGCTACCTGTAGCTCAGTTAACTAAAGGAAGAGTTTGAAATGAATTCATAAATATTGGAACACTTATGAAGTCTTTCATGTCCCTGATTATTGTTCTTTTTCAGACATTTTTAAATAATAATAAATCTGTACAGTCTAGATGAGGATCTGTGGACATAGATGCCTGTACTTCACTTGCTATTCTGAAAGATACAGGGAATGGATATTACAGAAGTGAACAAAGCCTGAACAAGAGATGTCTTTTCCACTGGCCCTGAGCCCTGTTTGTGCTAGAGGGGAGTTTTGCTGCTGTTGCCCCCATTTCCAGTTAGTAATGGCATTAAGGACTAGAAATCTCTACTTCTGCACAACCCAGCACAGGACAGCCCCACTACCTTGGCCCGTGGAGGCGTCTCCTCTCTCCAGAGCTGTGCTAGAGCAGTGGTGAGCAGAGCAACAGTACCAAAGAACAGCAAGAACTATAGGAACAAGGATTCATAGTGTTTCTTGCAATGTATAGACTTCACTCACTGTAAGGATAATGGACTATAATTTAAAAGCATTAAAACTTTAAACCTGTATTTAAACAGTAATTATACTGATTAAACTCTTGCACATTGTTTTTAATATGTCTTTTTTTCAGAGCTGCTGAATGTCTTGCATGATTAAATACCAAACTCTGCAAAGAAGCCCACTGTCTCTAACCACGAATAACATTTTATAATTGCAGTTATTTTAATTTTGAGACATCATGTAATCTGTTAAACACAAAAGTTGAATAAGGCCTTTTGACTTTCAATATGCTGTAGCAAGTCATCTGCACATTAAATTTTGTGAAAACTCTGTAAAGCCACCATAAAAAATGAAAATTGCCTTTTTAAAATCACATTTGTATGGAGATGTGTCCCTGTGGCTTCCTCGTATCGGCTGCCAATGACAGAACGCACACCAGAGGTAAATGGAACCGCGCTGCCCATCTGCGTGTTTTAAACACTATTGTGTGCCAGCAGCTAAGAAGTAGATGTAGAAATACACATATAGACGTATGTAACATCAAGCTGCTTCATCTTGGAAAATACGGTTTGAAAAGTAAAACCACGGTAGTAGTCCACGACTGTCATTTAAGTTAACAACGCATCAACTGCAGCACCATTTACAGCTCTGGGACAGAAAGCATTACTATGGCACTGCCTCAGAAGCCCTGCCAAGACGAACATGTGTTGTCAGGGCAGACTTCAGTGGAGAACAGAGCTTGACAAGCAGGCACTGATTCCACCCTCTTGGTGAGAATCACTTGCCAATAATGAGGTATCACTCAAAGGAATTTCTGAATTACATACATTAATTGCTAAATGCCTAAAAAAGAAATTTGTGCTCTTACCTTTTATTCCTTCATTCTAGCCTCAAGGGGTAGCCCTTTTTTTTCAGAGATTACATTGACACACATGGAAGTATAGCCCAGATTAACACGGATTTGGATTGACTTTAGAATAATGGAGGGAGGTTTCGATTGTATTCTGCTACAGTAGTGTTCTAATTCCATCTGTAACATGAATAGCTCTGAAATACTTGCAATTATAAAGCTGAAAATACTGGAAAATAAAAGCAACTAAAATTCTATTTGGTTATTTTTAGTACTTAATCTATATTTCTTTATATATTTATTTTTCTTCCATGCCAAGCCTAGTTGGCATGTGTCTCTAAAAGTACATTTCCAAAAAAGCAATATAGGCAAGCTCTAAATGAGTTCATTACCCATTGGCCTACTTCCACCAGTTTTCCACATGAGATCTTTCATTATGCATTGTTTAGAACAAATGTTTTAACGTGAAATACATTTCCATATGACATACACAGAATTACTCTTTCCCCTAAATTTAAAGCTGTCTTTCCCAAGACACAAAACATCCTTAGCAAGTCATACTCAATTCCTTAATGTGAACAGATCACTACTGACAAACCTTAGCACCCCAGCACGTGACAGTCTGATGTCTAAACTTCCCCACTTCACAACTTTAGATTCACTGCTTTCTCCTAGAAGCTGTTTCACCGTATTTCAAGCTAATTTGCTAATGCCCAGAGAAATCTTAAAACCCATCAGAAAAATGATTTCTCAACAACTATAGTACTGTTTTTATTGCCTTTGTATCTTCCTGTTGGCCCATTCAGAATTGCTTTTCATCAGAAAAGCTATCTGACTGTCTTCACTAAAGATGTTGTTTCAGCTCTACTCAGATTGATCCTCCTTCCATGAATTACAAAACACATTTTAAGATCAGGGTACTAGACAGAATATAGCGTAAAAGATTTGCGTTAAAGGAAGTATCCGTGTCCTGTCAAACACCTAAAATGCAGTAGATAACGTGCCTCAATACTTAAATACTCTTGTATGCAGGTTGTAGGACTGCTTTGTGCAAGTATCATTTACTTTAATGACAGTAAGTCAGCAGCAGAATTTGGTACTGAATGCACAAGGACAGTGCCTGACAGGACAGAGTCATCCCTCCTGCCTACACCTGACTTGCTGGCTCTGCCAGTGCTGCTGTGCACAAGCAGCCTTCAGCTTGGCTGCAAGCAGGCCGTGCACGTCTGCCTGTCCTTCTGCCTGCTCCGGCTTGCACCTTTGCTTCTGGCTGGCTCTTAAGTCAGTAGCCCACTTAGAAGGCAAGTGAAGACGATCTTAAGGGTGAAATTATGACAATCCAAGTAAGATTTCTCACCTAAATTGTGACTTCCACAACACAGACATCTAACTGGCATGTTGAAGATTGTTTTGCCAACGCAGGTACTACAAAAGACAATTTTAAATGCCTACTGAGGAGTAAAATTAAGGTTTGGCACACAGAGTGCCATACCGAGACATGCTGGTAAGATTCTTGAAACCAGCCAGCCCCTAAAGCAGTATAAGGAGGCTCCCACGACTTGACAAACAGTATTGACAGCCCAAAGTTTTACAGGCCAGAAGCAGAATGGGATGGCTTGTTTTTATAGCTTCCCTATAGGGTTTGGACAGTGATCTCAGACATATGGTTAATTTTTGGGTAGTCCTGTGTGGAGTCAGGACTTAGACTTGATGATCCTTGCGGGTCCCTTCCAACTTGGGATATTCTTCTGATTCTATGATTTTTTTTTCTCTCACTGGGCAGTAAATTTTGTCTCTCATAGGCTATGTCTTCACTGAAAAAAAGTTTTTTAACTACCTGTTTGCTCCCTTGTTTATAAAATAATGACAAAAATTACACAGCTTTGCCTCTATCGAAAATGTACAGTTATATATCTGTTATTAACTGTACTCCAACAGAAGATTTTTTAGTGGTAAAGAACAAACCAGACTTTTACTATTCTATCCGAACAGTCAAGTAGAATACTAAATATGAAGGGTGTCTGGGATAAAGGATACTGCACCAGTGCAGTACTAAGAATACCAATTGAGTCAACATTAACATTAAGCTCCTAATTACCAGAATATCATTTTAGAATCAAATCAGTAACTTCATATCCAAACCTCTATGTCATACTGCTAACATTTCAAACCACTTAATAAATTCTGATATTAGGGCATTAGGCCTGATTTACCTGAAAACAAAACAAAACGAAACAAAACAACTAGAATTATTCTTAAGACAATAACTTTTTTTTCTTTTTTTCTTTTTTCCAGAACAGAAAGTCCATAAGGGAATTATTTGAAAACAGTTAGAGCAGAATAATTTATTCTGGTCCATTTCTCTTCTACAGACAATACCTTGCTCTAATGTAATTCTACTGATTTCAGAAGAATTACTCTCAATTTTCCCCAAGTGAAAGATGAAACTCAAGTTCATTGTGTTCTGACCACCTTCATACATTACACCTACGAAATCATATTCAGTTACTAATCGTTGTTGTCTCTAGACTTGGAGGTTCAATTCATCAAACTACAATCATCCAGTAGGGAAATTTTCAAAACATCTCCAGGTCTAAGGTCAAGACATGACTTTTTTCCTTTATACCCTTCAGTATTTTTTCCTAAATATGAAATAATCTCTGCACAGAATATATATGCTCTACATTCTTCAGTGTCAATTTGGATCATAAACGCGATCATCCCTCTTATTTAAGGGGAAAATAGGACAAGGAATGGATGAATGTCATTTCAGAAAGGTGCACTTTTTAATGGAAGCAAAAGAAACCATATTTGCTTCAAAGAGCTATTTTTTACATAAGTTAGTAGGACACAGATTGTCAATCATTGCCTGCATCCATCTTGAAGATTCCTTGAAATGCCTGACGTTACACCTATCAGATTCCAAAACCAACCAGATTACATGATGGAGGGCTCAGAAGGTGAGGCCTATAAGAAATGTATTTCCCTCTCAGGAAAGTGGCTCAGCTAAATTAGAAGCAATGGCTTAGATGTCACGGTACAAATTGTATCAAATCTGAAATGCTACACTTGATTTAAACAGACTAACGTGCATCCATGAAAATCTTTACTCCAAAACTCCATTTGATATATAGAAGGCATCTTAAATATTTATAATTAATAGTTATTCACATAAAATATAAACAATGACAAGTGCTAAATTTTATTCCCAATAAAACTGTTTTCTTTTAAAAAAAAATAAAGAGAGAAGTGACTGAAGTGGTATTTAAAAATGGCCTATACACAAATACAGTTAGCTGCCACTTAAACAATGTTTGTCTCATGATGACCTTAACTACATCAGAACTAGTCTTAGGATGTGCAAACCTTTTATTCCAACTCTCTATATCTGCTTATTACTGTGAAACATGCAACCATTTGCATGAAAAGTATGAAAAAAATTAGCATTCTCTGTTTAAATTCCACGTAAATCAAACTTAACATAGGTCAGTGCTCCCTATTGATTTCAGTTAGAGTAACCCCTGTTTACATCAATTAAATGAGGGCAGAAACAAGCCCAATCAATAGCTACTAATCTTAAATATCTCTGTAAGAAGTAGTGATACTTTAAAGCAAAATACTGCCAAGATTTTGTTTGTGTGTGTGTGTGCACATTTAACTGCAACAACACGCATTTGGGACTTTGACCTTTGTATGTGAAATCTCAGAGCAATATCTTAAACGTATTTCATCAAGTTGCATTCTTCATAATTACATAAATTACAGATGAAGATGGAAAATACAGTATGCGGTAACATGGCTAATGCTTTTTTAATGCTTTAAAAATACAACATATTACAAAGCAGTTAAAATCACATTGCAGAGGTATTCTTAATTCTTACATCTTCTAATTTCTCAGTACTTGACATTGAGACATTGTAACGTTTATGTAGTATATTTTTAGCTTAGTTTTTACAGGTACAAAATGTAGATCATTGTTTTGAATGTCTGTCTTTTCATCTGACACTCCTTAATTTTTGAGTCTTTTGGACAATTTCTGTCTATCTGAAAAACATTATCCATTACTTTCCTAGAAGTTTCAGAAAAATGGGTGGTTAGGTAAAGCGCCTTACCAACAGTGAGATCCAGCGAGAACAGAGCTCGTAACACACTGTTTGACAGCAACCAGCTGGCCAGATGTGTATATTGGCCAGCTGATCAATATAGGAATACCTCTACATGAGCCACAGTACGTGCTGGGTCTTGCCCAGAGGATTTTCCATATGGAGAGAGGTGTGGTTGTTGCAGAAGTAAGGAGGGAAACATTAGGGATAAAGAACACAAATCCCTGGGAAACCAAGCATCGTTAGTTCTGCTTCGCATGGAGCAAACTGTGTGCCATGTACTTCTTATTAACTGTCATTAGAAACAAAATCCTAAAGCACTGGCGAAAGAGTAAACAGGTATTTTCAATCTTTTATATTTACATATGAAGCACACACAATCCACAGAGGAAAAATATTCTCATTCTAATACCACTGAAGTAGAAGGTTTTGAACACAAGGGAAATAAATGGTGCTTTGTCTTCATGCAGGGGCAATACGGAGTGCCTGCACATGTGTCTGTATCACCTGCTCAAGGCGGTCAGAGTCTGGTGGTAATGTATTCTGTTCTATACACACATCTGATTTCTCCTCTTGTCTTTCAGAGGGGAGCATAGCAAGCTTGGTACAGCCCTAAGGCAAGAACAGTGACGAAGACGTGAGAACAAACGACACTTTATATCTCTCCCCATTTTCTTTTTCTTGTGAGTTGGAAGGAGATTGATTAGTTCACTGTGATTTCCTCTGGTTATGATAGCGATAAGAAGTTGGTTTATTTATTAGGAAAGACGGATAGTGTGTGTTTGTATTTTCAAATTCTTTTAAATGAGAGCTGAAGCTGCTCAGCTCCATGAAAATTGTTCAGTACCTGAAACTAAACATCCAAAATTGGAGGCACTCAAAAGAAACTAACACCTTTGCTTAAGGTTACTCCAGCAGATTTGCACAGTGAAGAACAGAAAATTGACCTCTGTGCTCCTAATCTTGTTCTCATATCACCTACTTTAAAACTTTACTTATCTAATTGTTGACATAAAGTATCATTGAAGCTTGATTATCATTTAATCAGGCTGATTACATAAGAAATATGCTGGCCTCAGGAATTCAAGGTGATCTAGGTATTATACAATTTACGCAGAGCAGTAATTGCAGTTGTGTGCATTTTCTGCATTGAAGATGAGACAAATAGGTTTCTTAATTGTTAAACATAAAACAATCTGCTTCATATTTTCATGAATGGCAAAGATAAATCATGAAGACAACTAGAAATAAGAAAAGCTGTTGTCATGGAAACATAACAGTTAAAAATTTCTCATGCTCTCTCAAAACATCAAATTTTGATAACTAGGTTGGATTCCCTGCTCCTCATAGTACACTATTTGGCGAAACAAGTGCTGGCATGAATCTTTGACAACACATCATCTTCAGTGGTTGAGCAAAGCCATATGTCTACAGTGCACTGTAGTACAAGAGCAGAAGTTTCTCAAATTCCTTGGACAGCACAGTGGGGGAAAACATCAACATTAGGATGTAAAACTCAGATTTTGGACATTCTGTCATTTTTGACAAAGGTAGCACTTGGGTTTTACAGAAGCTTATCTAGCCTTACAGTGCTCAAACATATGTTAAATTCAGCTCCTTGTTTGCATACGGAATAATGACCATTTAAAACACTTTTCACTCTAAAGTTCCCAGATGCCACTCAGGAGTATTTTATGTTATAGCACTGATTTTCATTTTCAACATGATTTTCAATGATTGTGAGTGTATGTGCACAAACCAGGCTGCTGTGTTTAAAACTGAGAGAAAAGACTTCAAGTATACTCCAAAATTGTGAGGTCCTTTTGCTATGCAGTAGATCACCATGTGAGAAGCCTAACTGTAGAAGGAAACATTTCTCATAACTATCTTTCCCCAAGGCTAGGTTCATGAACAGTACTATGATACCGTAATTGAACAGTAGAAAAATAAATGATACTATCCGAATCCCTAACAGAGGAGCTGCAACCAATCATTGTCTTTGGAAGAGATGGAAAACAACTGCTGCACTTAAATGTGAATGACACTAGAACAATACTCTTCTCTCCAACTCAAGGTCCATATATTGTCACACTTAAGAGTAATGACAATAGAAGTCTATGGACAAACTGCTTATTAATTCTTATCCTAATCTGTAATCACATCAGAAAGCTAGCTCAGAAAAAATATCTTCAGACTTCCTAAGTGTTTTATTCTCTTCTTCAAATGCACACGTAACTCAATCAGGAGAAGTAATATATGCATCATATTAATAAAAGAAAATAGACTCTTCAGTAGTTCCAGCAGATGTTTTACTCCAGGAAGGAAGGATCATTTTTGCTAGCTTGGCTGCTTAACATTTAAATGTAATGTTCCTGAAACGTATCTTGTCTTTATGAAGAAATAAAATAGCAGTAGACCTACATAAAATTGTACTAAACAACATGAGAATAAGTTTAAAATGACTGTAAAAATATTTCATTTTTAGTGTTTATTCTACATAGCCATCTAACTTAACTCTTTGGAAACTGAAAAATAACAATCTAGGATGATGGCATTTATCATCCTTACTTAGACTGACAGACTGAAGCATTTTTCTTTTTCTCAGAAGAAAGCTCATTTGATTAGATGCTTAGTTGGTTGAACCATCACCTGAAGTTTTGACCTATAATATAATTAAAGAACAATGCAAAAGATGGTTATTACCTAATACTGCTGAATGAATAAAATATAATTTGACAAACGGGAAGTTCAGCTGATACTCGCATTAGCCACCACTTCAGAGTTTTCTAGGGATAAATGGATAAGTCATAGCAAACACTGCACTAAACACATGCATGCCTGGGGGAAAATCAAAACAGATAAAACTTAAGACAAACCAAATATCATTATACTTTAAAAATCCGGATGACAAAAAGGACTGTCTCAGTATGAAACAGAAGACAATTCAGCAAGAACTGGTTTGTTGTCAAAGCTTAAAAATAACTAAGTAACCAGAGAGAGGCCGAGGTTTACTGTTGGCAGATAAATGCAGAACTTTACTGAAGTGATCTTGCATTCATCTTTCTGTATCAGTAATGAATTTGGCTCACACAGTTAGCACTGTTGTTAAGTATCAGTATAAAAACTAATTTGAAAAAAATGTTTTGGGAAGGAAAGCATCAAGAAGCTCAATTCATGTTCCAACAGAAAAATTAGGGAAACAGCCAGAGTGGAGCAGGTTTTATAAAACACACCTTGTAGCTGAAGAGAATCCTCCATTACAAGGTTTTTCAAAAAGAATGCCATTCTAGCATGGCTTTATTGAAAACTTCACTATCACCATACTTTCTTCTTGTCATGATGACAAACAGAATTTTCTGCCTTTTTAAATTGTACTTTAGCAGGCTAACACAGCAACAATGATAACTGCTTACAAATTGGATTGCATGCGACTGAAAGTAGGACATATGAGTGAAAGCTTCTGCTTCTCATATGTTTGCAAAACAAGTTTCAGGGTCCAAGTATAGAAAAGGTAGGGAGTTCTGAACATATGTGCTCTAGAAATGTTTATAAAAAGGATATGTCAAATGAATGAATTGCAAGATAGTTTACCCCCAAGAGAAACTCTCTGTGTCATTTAATTCTCTTGGTTGCCAGCAGGAGAACTATCACATTGCTTTAACTTCATTTTCACCAAAACTCTGGAGCTTAGTTTATTCACTTTTTTCTTCATAATAAGATTTTTAAAAAAGCAAAACATATTAATAGACATCTGAAAGGAAACAACCAATTCTTTGTAGAAAAAGAAAAAAAGTGAGCAAAGGACATGGGAAGACATTACACTAAAACAAACAAAAACAACAACAACAACAAAAAGGACTGTTCTTTAAATTTTGGCATTCCAAGATCCAGCCTAATCCAAAATTGATCACAAGCAATCTGATTCTAGAATCTTTGTTGTGTTCTGTAAAAAAAACTTTATGTTAATAAACCCGCCTAAATTATTTAGATTAGCTTAGAATCATAGAATCATGGAATACCGCGAGCTGGAAGGGACCCACAAGGATCATCGAGTCCAACTCCTGGCTCCACACAGGTCTGCCCAAAAATCAGACCCTGTGTCTGAGAGCGTTGTCCAAATGCTTCTTGAACTCTGGCAGGCTCAGTGCCGTGCCCTGGGGAGCCTGTTCTAGTGCCCAACCACCCTCTCAGTGAAAAACCTTTTGCTATCATCCAGCCTGAACTTCCCCTGTCGCAGCTCCATGCTGTTCCCTCAGGTCCTGTCGCTGTCACCAGAGAGCAGAGATCAGCGCCTGCCCCTCCGCTCCCCTCGTGAGGAAGCTGCAGGCCGCCATGAGGCCTCCCCTCAGTCTGCTCTTCTCTGGGCTGAACAGTCTCAGGTGCCTCAGCCTTTTCTCACAGGAGAGATGCTCCAGCCCCTTCATCACCTTCCTTCCTAGCCCTATGTTGGACTCTGTCCAGTATATCCATGTCTGTCTTGTACTGGGGAGCCCAGCACTGGGCACAATACTCTGTGTGTGGCCTCACCAGTGCTAAATAGAGGGGAAGGATCACCTCTTCAACCTGCTGGGACATTTTAGAAAATCTCCACCGAAAAATCTTCAGCACTAAATACATAATCTTGTTGACAAAAGCATCCAGTACCTGCCTTCTGCCTCTGTACTTCCTAGAAACAGAAAAAAAGTTTAAGAAAGCTCTCACCTGGTAAGATTATACTTGAATTATAATTATAGTTGCTATTATTAATCCTTCTTTAAGATTTTTTTAAACGATAATTAAATTAGAAGAAAAAGCTGAAAGATAGGTTAACATTTGCACATAGTCGCACAGAAATTTTTAGAAGTTATACCAAAATGCATAAGAAAACTATGTAAAGAACGTATCTTAAAATAGAAGAAAAACTGAAGTCGTGAATTAAGACTATTTTTCCTCAAGTCTTTTTGAGGTGGAGTTTTCACTGGGGTATGTTGAACTGTGTACCAGAATCAGAACAAGATGACCTAATTTTATGTTATGATGAATAATGTGTGATTTCAGAAAAAGTCACTTAATTTCTTGCAACTTCAGTTTTCACCTTTGAATAATAGGGGCAATGCTTTTTATATTATCAAAATATGCTTCAAAGAAGTGTAATATATATTATTTCTCTTCTCAGTTTTATTTTTTATACTTCAACTACTTCATCACAGAAAAGGAAAGCCACAGCTAACTCCTTGATTAAATATGTGCTGTATTTTGCTACACATTGGCAACTGACTAAAACACTGCTATTGCCCTCTCCTGATTCTTCTTTTTGCTCCCCTGAAGGATCAGTTGGATGTCAGGGAAAATCACATTCATCTGACATCTTTGAAGTTAGAAGCATGGTGAGAAAATGGAAAGTATGCTATCCAAAGGAAAGGAAGGTCGTCTTAGGATATGTCTAATAGTGAAGCACAAGGACAGAGGGTTGCTAAAACTACATAGTTAGCAAAAGAAACAGACATCACAAAAAAGACAAGAGTTACTCAATCATTTTGGTTGAATGATCTAATACAAAAACCTGGCTAATGGATAAAAACGCTAATTCCAAACTGTAAATACTGATGGTGTCCATGTTAGAATTTAAATGATAATCTTATTTTTTTCCACTCTAAAAATAAATATTTTTATCACAGAATCACAGAATGTTAGGGTTTGGAAGGGACCTTGAAAGATCATCTGGTCCAATCTCCCTGCCTGAGCAGGAACACCTAGATCAGGTCACACAGGAACGCATCCAGGCGGGTTTTGAATGTCTCCAGAGAAGGAGACTCCACAGCCTCTCTGGGCAGCCTGTTCCAGTGCTCCGTCACCCTCACCATGAAGAAGTTTCTTCTCATATTTAACTGGAACCTCCTATGTTCCAGCTTGTACCCATTGCCCCTTGTCTTATTGTTGGATGTCAAGGAGAAGAGCCTGGCTCCATCCTCCTGACACTCTCCCTTTACATATTTATAAACATTAATAAGGTCACCCCTCAGTCTCCTCTTCTCCAAGCTAAAGAGACCCAGCTCCCTCAGCCTCTCCTCATAAGGGAGATGCTCCACTCCCTTAATCATGATGTGGCTCTGCGCTGGACTCTCTCAAGCAGTTCCCTGTCCCTCTTGAACTGAGGGGCCCAGAACTGGACACAATATTCCAGATGCAGTCTCACCAGGGCAGAGTAGAGGGGGAGGAGAACCTCTCTTGACCTACTAACCACACGCCTTCTAATACACCCCAGGATGCCATTGGCCTTCTTGGCCACAAGGGCACAGTTCTGGCTCATGGTCATCCTGCTGTCCACCAGGACACCCAGGTCCCTTTCCCCTACGCTGCTCTCCAACAGGTCAGTGCCCAATTTATACTGATACCTAGAGTTGTCCCTGCCCAGATGCAAGACACTACACTTGCCCTTGTTGTATTTCATTAAATTTCTCCCCACCCAACTCTCCAGCCTGTCTAGGTCTCGCTGGATGGCAGCACAGCCTTCTGGCGTGTCAGCCACTCCTCCCAGTTTTGTGTCATCGGTGAACTTGCTGAGGGTACACTCTTCCCTCATCCAAGTTGTTGATGAATATATTGAATAGTACTGGTCCCAGCACTGACCCTTGAGGGACTCCACTAGATACAGGCCTCCAGTTAGACTCCGTCCCATTGACCACAACTCTCTGGCTTCTTTTCTTCAGCCAGTTCACAGTCCACCTCACTATCCGATCGTCCAGACCACGTTTCCTCAATTTAGCTGTGAGAATGCTGTGGGAGATGGTGTCAAATGCTTTAACAATAAATACAAGATAAAGAACAAAAATTTGTTGTCCTATTGTCTCAGAAAGAAGGTTGTAAGATAACATTCAGTTTTCATGCTCCCCAATTATGTGCTGACTTAAAGCAGCTTGCATTCAGTATCCACCCGTCTGGCTATTTTAGCTATGCTTCTTAGTGTTGCAGTATTTCTGAACCATCACAGAGAACCCCTTTGTCCAAAAACCTGCATATTCGCCTGTCCTAAAACATCTGTGAGAATGGCTATATAAATCAAGATTGATCATTGTCATGAAAATGTTATTTGATAGAGAATTACAAAATTCTTAGCTGGATTCTGCCTTGGGAGCTTCTGGATCTTCTAAGAACAGGGCCCAGGATCTTCAGGGGAGTCCTGGGAATCCTGTAAGAAACACCTGCTGCTGCCAGGAAAGGACAAGAAAGCCACACAGGTGTGGGCCTGAGGAAACTCAAGCTCGAGCTTCTGACAAGTTCAGTCGGGTACCTGTGAACCAAGGATACCTAAAGCCTTTGTTACAGACAAATTAGAGGGCCAAGGTCCCTTTTAGCCAGTGACAGGGAGATGCTTATAAAGAGCCAGGCCTAAAGCACCAAAGTTATAGCTAACAGGTGCACAAGCGCATGCCAAAGGCCTCATCTCAGTTCAGACCACCCTAAATGTTTTCAGGTATAGTGCTGACATACCACAGAGCACATCCTCCAGCAGGTGTTGGAGCAGTAGCTCCTGTCACGGTGGAAGCTTTGATCTAGGCAGAGCTTCAGATGGTGGATGCAGCCCTGCAAGTCCCAGGCTGCAGGGACTGTCTGGGGCCTTTTCCTGAAGCTGGAAGAGATGGCCTCTCTTCCTGTGGGAGGTGTGTCGTTGTTGAAGAGCTGTGCCACCAAGCGGAGCAGTTATGTGAGGAAGTGAGCAGGTGTGCAGCAGCCAAAAGGATAAGAGAGAGAGACAGGATCTTTGCAGAGACCCTACAGCTTCAGAGCCTTTAATTCCAACGGCAGTGGAGGCACAGTCTGTCCCTAGCACAACAGTAAGTGGAAACTCTGAGGAAGGCAAAGGCTAAAAGCTGATGACTTCTGGCACCAAGAGGAGGGCTCCTGCTCCACCTGAAGGCTTGCAACTATGGAACGGGCTCATTGCCCTCTAAGCTGAGCAGGAGGAGGTGGGCACACTCTCAAGCAAAGCGTCTGAGCCAACACAAAAGCACAAGGAGGAAGTAGCAAGTGACAGTAGTAGGTGACTCCCTGCAGCAGGGAACAGAGACCCCCAGCTGTTAACCTGACCTATCACTTAGAGCTAAATTTGCTGCTTACTGGGGGCCCAGATCTAGGACGGTATAGAAAGACTGACAAAGCTTGTCTCAGCCTCTATTACCCCTTGCTGTTCTTCCATGTGGGCATCACTGAGGTGGCAATCTGGAGGGTATCAAAAGTGACTACAGAGCTCTGGGGGTAATAGTGAGGGGCACTGGTCCCAGGTAGTGTTCTCCTCAATCCTGCTGGTGAGGGGAAAATGTGTGAGAGGGATGGGACTGATACTGCATGTCAACAATTGGTTGCACAGCTGGTGTCAGCAACAAGGTTTTGGTTTCTATTACCAGGGGACCCAGTTTGAGATCGATGTCTGCTTGGGAGAGATGGGACCCAAGTCACTAAGTAGGGCAAAGGTATCTTTGCCAACAGGATGGCTGACCTTGTACACTAGGAATAATGTGGGAGAGAGAGACGTACCAACAGCCCTGTGAGGGAGTGATGGACAGGGTTGATAAGAGAAGGACCTAGAGTGGGCCAGTGCCAAAAAATGACCAAAGGTTTCCTGATCCCAGTCTAATGCAGTGTTCACACAATCTGTCATAACAAAATACACTGTTGACAGAGTCAAGACTACTAGATGCCTTGTACACACTTCAATTGAATCCTATTTTCATTTTTTATCTTTTTTTGTTTTCGCAAAACTATTCAGCCCACACACATTCATGTTAGAAATAATTGCTACAACATGATTATGAAAAGAAGTTTGTTCTGTTCTTGATGACCAAGTCTAGCTTTCTGTTGAGAATGTAAATGAAATAATGTAAAGTGCTTACATGCAAATGAGAACATTTTAAGGAATGAATTGAGTAACAACTCTTTGCTATATGATAAGATAGTATCATTTCCTCTACAACTTTCTCACTGTGTTTTACAATGGAATGAGGTAGACATAAAACCGCTGAATTAAAAAACAATAGTTGAGTACAGTGAGAGATCCAGTGTGGATTTCTGGCACAGGAGGAGACAACAGTATTTAAACAGTAAACAGAACTTCCCAAACTCTATACAGAAAGAAGATGAAAGAGAAAATACTAACTCAAAAACTGTGAAAAGAGATTTTTGTCAAAAATCCTCTTCACCAGGTCAGGAAGCTGTAATTTCAATTGTTGTAAAAGACTGGCCTTTAAAAGGGGGAGAAGATTGAGAACTTCACATAAATCTGAAGTTGCAGACAGTACTCCTAAGCAAACCAAAAATTGATCTGACACATCTCTTAGGATAATTTTTGTGCCATAGAACACCCACCATTTACACACTGTGGTTACTGCAGAACAGTCAACTCATTTCAATGTAAGTACACAGAAGTAAACAAACAGAACTAAAGATACTGTTGCTGAACAACCAGGATCTCACAGTTCCAATATGATAATTTACCTGCTGAAAATGACAAATGTTTTGGAGTGTAAGTTAACATATTAAGATCTGGATTTTTTTTTAGACATTTTAATACTCAGAGCCAGTACCTAGTGCAAAAATCAGCAAAAACAATGGTATTTTAAAACATGACTGGTGTTTGTGCAGGATAAATCAAGACCTGATAAAGGAAACATCCTAGACAGCCAGCATGGCTTCACCAAAGGCAAATCATACCTGGCCAATCTGGTGGCCTTCTATGATGGAGTGACTACATCTGTCAACAAGGGAAGACCGACCGATGTCATCTACCTGGACTTCTGCAAGATCTTTGACATAGTCCCACATGACATCCTGATCTCCAAATCGGAGAGAGGTGGATTTGAAGGGTACACCATTCAGTGGATAAGGAATTGGCTTGAAGGCTGCACCCAGAGGGTGGTGGTCAATGGTTCTACGTCCATGTGGAGGCTGGTGACGAGTGGTGTCCCTCAGGGGTCTGTCTTGGGACCAGTGCTTTTCAATATCTTCATCAATGACATAGACAGTGGGATCGAGTGCACCATCAGCAAGTTTGCAGATAACACCAAGCTGAGTGGTGCAGTTGATACAACAGAAGGAGGGGATGCCATCCAAAAGGACCTGGAAAAGCTTGAGAAGTGAGCCCATGTGAACCTAAGGAGGTTCAAGAAGGCCAAGTGCTAGGTGTTGCACCTGGGTCAGGGCAATCCCAGACATGAGTACAGACTGGATGGAGAACTCATTGAGAGCAGCCCTGCAGAGAAGGACCTGGGGGCGTTGGTTAGTGAGAAGCTCAACATGAGATGGCAATATGCACTTGCAGCCCAGAAAGCCAACTGTAGCCTGGGCTGCATCAAAAGAAGTGTGGCCAGCAGGTCAAGGGAGGTGATTGTCCCTCTCTACTCTGCTCTCATGAGACCACCTAGAGTGCTGTGTTCATTTCTGGAGCCTCTAGCACAAGAAGGACATGGACGTGTTAGAATTAGTCCAGAGGAGGGCCATGAGGATGATCAAAGGGCTGGAGCACCTCTCCTATGAACAGAGGCTGACGGAGCTGGGGTTGTTCAGCCTGGAGAAGAGAAGGCTCCAGGGAGACCTTATAGCAGCCTTCCAGTACCTAAAGGGGGCCTACAGGAAAGTAGAAGAGGGACTGTTTGTCAGGGAGTGTAGTGATAGGACAAGGGGTAATAGTTTTAAACTAAAACAGGGTAGATTTAGATTAGATATTAGGAAGAAATTCTTTACTCAGAGGGTGATGAGGCACTGGAACAGGTTGCCCAGAGAAGTTTCGGATGCCCCATCCCTTGAAGTGTTCAAGGCCAGGTTGGATGGGGCGCTGAGCAACCTGGTCTGGTGGAAGGTGTCCCTGCCCATGGCAGGGGGGTTGGAACTAGATGATCTTTTAGGTCCCTTCCAACCCAAACCATTCTATGATTCTATGATAATATTTCTTCTTTTACTTTCTGTTTATCATGAGATTATGGTATGTCCAAAATATTTGCTGAAGAGAGATGAAACAGACTGCACTATGGAGTATGCAGAGATATTTTAACATATATATTTATAAATATCTAAGATATTATATCCGTAGATTCCTATGAACACATAAGAACATACAAAGATATGGAAAATATTCTGTTCAAGAAATTAAAAGTATTAGACCAGCTCTCTCATTCTTAATGCTACAATCTTATCTTTTCTTTAGAAATTGTAAGTCAATGAATGCATTTAAAATTGACTTTCATTGACCTAGAGTTTCATCTGTAGAATAAGATGATTACAACAAAATTATCAATAATTAGAGCTGGTTGGAAGAAAGAAGGGACTGTCTGTTCTTTTTAAACATACTTCAAAGTTTAAATACTGATTTTTAATAAAGAACTTCAGTAGTATACATGATAAAAAATGTGTCAACACCTTCCAGTATTCCAAAGTATGCAGTAGTGAGTCACTAACAGCTGTGTTTCTTAAACCTGTCCCTACATCTCATTATACCAAAGCCATTAGTAAAGATTGCCATTAGTAAAGGCAGTATTCATAAAACTGAAGTATGAATGAAATGTCAATACATGTCAGTACAGCCTTTGACATGATGCTTCACAGAGACTCTGCACAGCTTCAAACTATGCTGAAAGACAATACCAACTGAAATTGCAAAGTAGTCTCCCAAGTGTCCTAAGGTGTCTCTGCCAGTAAGCATTTACAGTACATCTCTAGGTTAATATATATTACTGTAATAAATAAATTTAAAATTTTTATCTTTTACACCAAATAAAAAATAATTTACCAAATTTTTGACCATAAGACTGTGCATCCTCAACTGCTGATGCATTTGAATTATTGTCCAATAACAGATAGAAAATAAGATAACGTGTTTTGAAAAGCATCTGTTGTTACCCTTGTTTATCCTATTTATTTAAATGAGAAAATAAGTTAGCAGTCAAGGTTAATAAAAATTCTCGCTTAGAGACATGCTACACAGATTACTGATATCAGATTTCAGCAAAATGTTTATAGGAAAACCAGACAAGCAAATATAAACAAACTATGTTCAGTACAGAGACAATTTTGTGACATTCTATGGCTACTTAACATGATAAGTGATTAGATGCTGTAATAAACCCTTCTGGTCTTTTATCTATGGAAAAGGAGCATGTTTTCTTAAGAAAAGAAAAAAAAAAAAAAAAGAGGAAAACCACCAAATTTCACACTTGATAAATGTTCAGTACAAACTATATTTGGGTCCATTTTTTTCCCTTCTGTTTCTTTTGCCAATTCCTCTGCAGTTCCAGCACTACTAGTCTGAAATGATTAAGCCAGACCCCCAAACTCTAATTTACTTGCTTTTCCAAATATACCTAGTCCAACATACTCAACATGAGAACCACTGCATTAGTAGTAATGCACTGCTCTCATAAAACACTAGCTGTTTATGTAGCAGACCTGGAAGAGCTTCTGCTGTCAAAAAGTTCTGATTACAGCTGAAATTAGTGGCCAGTGAGATCTACTGCAGCTACCTTAATGGCTCAAAACAGCAAACTGATTCTGATCAGCAACAGAATATAGATAAGATGGGAGGAATATATAACTATTTACAATAGTTAACAGTTAAAATATAAAATAGAATAGTTCAGTTGGAAGGGACCTTCAAAGATCATCACGTCCAACTGCCTGACCTCTTCAGGGCTAGCCAAAAGTTAAAGCATATTAATGAGGGCGTTATCCAAATGCCTACTGAACACTGACAGGCATGAGGCATCACCCACCTCTCTAGGAAGCCTTTTCCAGTGTTTGACCACCCTTACAGTAAAGACATTTTTCCTAATGTCCAGCCTGAACCTCCCCTGTTGCAGCTTTGTGCTGTTCCCGCCCGTCCTGCCATTGGTTACCAGGGAGAAGAGACCAGCACCTCCCTCTCCACTTCCTGCCATTTTGGCAGATAATCCTCATGGGACGGAAAAGTTAAGATATCAAAAAGTTAGTCCAAATCTTCACTCCAGAGGAAAAATATTATTCAGAAAAGTATGTCTGAGCACATCTCCCCTTATTTTGGACATTTAACTGATACTGAAATTAGGTACTTTGGTTCTTAGATTTTTCCAAAAGTCAATGGAGAGAGATGAGTTCTTTTGGGTATAGTTACCAGCGAGTTTTGCATGACTGCATTTCTACCTCATATACCTGAGTTAAGAACCTGTGGGATAAGGTGTTGTTTTCCCTTCCAAGCTTTACAAGCTGGGCCTGTGCAGGAAGATCTGTGGAAGTTGTGNCAGGAAGGCAATACTAGGCAAATGGTCTAAAGATATTCAAAAGCTTAACTGAAAAGAGCAGTCTAACCAAAAAATACCAGCAACAGTTACATGCAAATTAAATTAGACATTATGGGGATCATCAAAGGACTGACCAGCTTAAAGCACTAAAGTGAATATTCTGCAAACAAAAGGGAGACAATACTAACATCAATAGTTACTTATTTTTACTCTTCTTTTAAAGAATAATTCAATTGTTATGTTTAGATACAAAGATGATTTTACTGTCTCCCTGAAAGATCTATTGGTCAGATTAATATTCCAGTGCTCGAGTACTTCAGCACAGTACAAACCCTTCTATTTTCTATACATTTACAGAGTAAATCCAATGATTAGTCACAAATTCCTTTTTATATGTCCTGCTCTCAGCTTCATTTTGCCAAAAGTATTTAATTATTCTTTGGCATGCACGTTCATGGTAGGTTTTTTTCAGCATTCAAAGAATATTCTTTAAGTGATTAGTCTTCTTCTGTTGAAAGGTCATGGCTGAGAACTTCTCATTATATAAAAGAAACTAACAGAATGTGAAATGAACATACAGGTGACATACTCCATATCATATACTGAAATCCAATTATATGAAAAGGAGTAGGATGGTTGAATAAACACCCAATTAAAAAAATTGTTTTCCAAACTAGCAGTAAAATGGTCAGGAGAGCAGACTATCAATCCCTTCTTTGCCATGTTTTTTTATTTTCTTCAGCAAAAGATTTAGCTGTGACTTAACTGCAGCTACTTCAGTGGTCTAACAGTTAGCCATTAAGTTGACATTAGACTTCTTGGTTCCATCAGAGTCCACCATAGGGACACCTCAAAAAACTGTTCATTCTGTCATACGATAAATTCCCCAAATAACAGGATGAATCACAGCTGGTTGTGCCTCTTCTTTTCCATTAACTCTGTAGAAAGTGTAGAGAAATGTTTTAAACTTGTTTTTTTTAGATGACTGCAAATTGTCCAGATCCAATGAAATTGCTGACAGTTTTCAGAATCAAACACTGTGAGGCCTTCCAGAACAGAAACCAAAAGAGCAAATAAAGCGATACCACCTGATATACTGATATATAGCTAAACACTAGAACAACGATGAAAAAAAGATACTTCATTCACAGCTGGAATCTCCTGAAGTTATGATCTTTCTCCCAAAGAACAAAGGATGGGGTATCCTTTAAGAAAAGCCCAAGGGAATATTCATAGCAGCAATCATTGTTCTTGCCATGGCTTAGTGCCTTGCAGCAGGAAACAACCCAGTTTCTCTTAGGTGAACACTAACCAGAAGGCTACATTGGCTAGGCTACACCCTTTCTCTGACCTAAAGCAGATAAGAATTTGTCTGGTAAGATTATGGAAAGACAGAGAGTGTAACTGGCTGCATAAATAATCAGTTAAGATATTAAAAGGGAGGAACTTCAGGTCTGGTTCCTGCTTTAAGGCATAGGAAGAAATTGAATGCTTGTGTCTCCAGGACCTTAAGAGGTGCTCTGATCACTAGGCTGTAATGTGGGGGACCACTCCAGCTTCTTTCTAAGAGCCTGTAAGTTTTAGGTGAGACTGCCCAGTCCTATGGCTCACTGACCTAAGTGAAGTCCATCACCTTTTCAAAAGAGAAACATGAGCAAACACAACCACTGTGTTTAAATTACACTTAGTTTGAGATGTGCAAACTCATTGCTCCCAAATTACAAGTTACCAACTTAGTAACACAGAAAGTGGGGTCCCTGATCCTTTGAAAACCAATCAGATGCATTCCATGGTACAGCTTTTGGTCCTCAAGTCACCAACTAAACATTAAAAATAAATAAATAAATACATAAATAAACAAACTATCAGAGATTGTCACATGTCATGGTGACATTTATTTCCATCACTAAGACAGACCTGATCAAGAAGTCAGCTTCATGCAGAAAGACAGAACAGGACTTAAGCAAGTATCAGAGTCCAGACGTTACCAGAAAGATTGAAACTGAATCTCAAAACTGAGCATAAAAATAGTATTAACTACTTCTACAGTATAACATAATATTTCTTTATGTCATGACTGCACCAAGTGAGCCTTCTAAAATGCCAGAACTGTAACTGTAGTGATCCTAACCAGAAGACCACGTTAACTTGAATAGGTGCTGAGCTGTGCTGCAGGTATAGCTGTGTCATCAAGCTATATGCTGTGCTAAAATTTTGCTTTTCAAAATAAACTTAAGGTATGTCCTACTATGAAATGGTGAAAGCAGCCATTAGCTTCAGGTCCAGTTCACACTTCTAATTTACATGATGCTTAAAAATCTGCTTAAGAGTGAACTTCCTGTTCAGCTTTTTAGAAGTACACAACCCCTAATGTTTCCTTATTTCTGGCACTATTTTTGAAAGTTTCATACCTAACATACCAAACTCTTCTAACAATGTCATAATTTCTGACTAAATATACTTACTCACATGGCCAGGAATTACAATCTCCACCTGCTTTACACATATGGTTAGGGGAAACATCTGCCTGCAGGTTTGCAACGATGGCTCATTTAAAGTGAGGGCCAGGTCAGGGTGAAAATCCCCGAGACCACACTGCAATCTACTCTTCTTTCAGCCATTCCATCAGTCAAGGATGCCGTTCCTGCTGGTGGGTCTGACCCAGCTGGTTCTCCTGACTCAGATCCATCACTGAGATGCCACACACTCCGATCATGCTGAAATTCTGCCTTCAGGCAAAGTTCCAAACTCAGTCTCACTCTCAGGTGCAGCTGGGGTCACGCCTTCCCTGCTACACCCCCTTTTCACATTTGGGTGCAGCATGCCAACCCCTTGCCTAAATTATTCTCGAGTCTGCCTCAGGGACCCAGAAAACCATATGGGAACTCAAAAAATCACTGAGCCTTGGGCACTTACTTTCTGAAACTATATATCTGACTGATCTGCTGTTCATTATTTCTTGGCTTACAGGAATGATTATATCTAGTCTCCAAAAGAAGCATACAGTGAAAGTTTGTCTAAAGAAGAGTTCATGTAAAAATACGGGACAATAGTTTTAACATTAAGCCAAAGAACCAACCTCCAAACATAGCTATGTAAGTGAATAATAAATATATATGATGCTCTTACACACTAGCCTACTTTTCCCATGGAGTTTGCCAGTCCTGGCAGCTGAAAGTCCCAGCATA
The DNA here is from genome assembly GCA_013399115.1 of Anseranas semipalmata. Taxonomy (NCBI): domain Eukaryota; kingdom Metazoa; phylum Chordata; class Aves; order Anseriformes; family Anseranatidae; genus Anseranas; species Anseranas semipalmata. Next base: position 68,254 of record VXAA01004615.1, on the reverse strand, counting down.
TCTGGGACGAGTGGCAAAGCATAAGAGATACAAGAAGGTTTGAACGTAAAACTTCTGAAATGAAATTTGGTTCTTACATCTAGGTAAATTCTGACTAAGCCACAGATTCCACGGAAACACTCCAGCAGTCTCGTAAACACAGATCAGGCACTAACACAGAAAAACTCTCTTAATAATTCCAGAAGCTTCTATCCTCTCTAAAATACGCTTTAAAAAACTTAGGGGTTTGGAGAAGACTTGGGCACTGTTGTTTTTTTGTTTGTTTTTGTTTTTTCCTGGAGCTGTGACAAGCAGAAGCCTGCTTATCTTTTTTTTTTCCCCTCTTTTCTTTTTATCTGCTGTATAAACAGGTACAACAAATAATTAGTATTCTTTATCTTGCCTTCTTAAAGATATATGTCCCTATCTTGAGTAAAACATATGGTCCATGAAAAGGTTCTTCCCTCATCTGCATGGTAATTAACTATCACTGAAGGTGCTAGCAGAGAGCTTCCCTTGCCCTACAACAGCAGGGCTACAAGACAAAATTCCACAATCATGTCTAGGGAACAACTGCAAGAGAAAAAATGATTATTTAGCTAACTGGCCTGGACTGGAAATGGAATGTAAGCCTTTTTCATGAGTACCTTTTCTTCCAGTTCAAATTGCTTTTACAGATGGTGATGCTCACTGAGTTGCTAGTATGATTTCATAAAAATGATGTTTTATAAAAGTTGAACCATCAAAATAAAGAAGTATCAAAGAAAGAAAGAAAAACTCACCGAATATAAAAAAGAATATAAAAATCACTAATGCCTTGAGTGCTCACTGTCAGACAAACCACAGTTCCAACGAACACTAGATCTCTGTTAATTTTCCTAAATGACACATTCAAGAAACAAAAGCAAAATAAAAGGAATCATCAATTCAGCATTTAAGAAAACACATTCGATAGTATATTTTTAAATGAAATCTCCTCCTCCAATAAAAGTGCCATGTTGCAATCTTTTTAAGTCTATTCACACCATACCAACTTGATCATCTCATTCTTCTCCTGCAAAAAACCCAGAGCACACATAATGACAGTGTAATCAACATTTAAATGAATTTACAAGACATTGTCTAATCTTGTAAAGACCAGGAAAGATGTTAACAATAAGCAGCATAGAAACCCTCTTCACTACCCCATATGTATGAGCTTCTTAAAAGTGACGATCTCGAAGTCTGAAATGAAATTAATGAATAGAGAGATAATGGAGATAAACAGCAATTACAGCCTGATCCAGACTGATGCTGAGTCTCCTCATCTTACATATCATCCATTATAAGGTGAAGGCACATAGCAGGATTGGTATGCAAGATAATTATTCACTTTAATGTTTCATCTAAACATCCTGCTATGTTTTTTTTCTATCCATCCCATTGCATAAAAGAACCTAGAACACACCTACTTTTCATTTTGAATATGAACTGCATTTATTCTTTTTGAAAATGCATTTGTTCAAAATAATAATGTTACAGATTCTGTAGCCTCATACTTTATATGAAAAATGGATATATCAGAACTACTGATATTATTCATCCATCAAGAAGCATGTAACTAAACTCTCCTCTAACAACATGAATAAAAATCCTTTAAGAAAATGAGTACGCTTTACATCAAAGCCCTGAAAACCCAGAGAGTCTCTCTGGTTGCACCAGAGAAAAGGATGCTAATCTAGCATTCAGACTCTTTAGTCTTTATCATCCCTCAATGACAGAGCTACTAGTTCTGTTTAGAGAGCTGCTAACTGCATTGTCTCAGAGGAGCAGTTTCTAGGAAGTCAAGTTTCAAGCCTTGTAAGACTCATAAATCAGTATCAGCTCCTTTTCTCCTGAAAGAAATGGGAAAAGCCCTTCACTGTTGTTCCCCTTCCCTACCTTAAGAGTCTATATAAACAGAATATTCCACTTTACTAATGTGCATAGCATGCTGTGACTGTCATTCTTCATGCTAACTAGTATTATTTCCCTCTGGTCCTCACAGAATTTATTTTCTTATCTTTAGTATTACAGCTGAATTATGAATTCTCTGGAGGGAAATGTTTACTAACAACTTGTTCAGTACCTAACATGAAATCGAGTTCATATTGCATGACTGTTCCAAGCCCGTAACAGATTTGGACAAGGCACACTAACCTTTTTACCATATCTTTTCACATCAGCAACACAGAATAGAGGAACATAATTTTTTTCTTTCATTATAAAGAAAACTGAAGCCTAGGCTGTGTGTGGTGGATAACACAAAGGCAATGGACTAGCTTATTCTAGAGTGTTTAGAACAGAAAGTGTTTCTCACATGGAGTATTCATTTTTCCTGCTGAGAACATGTGGTGGCTAGGGATCCAAGAGAGATGGTTACCACATCACTTGATCTGGAGCGAAGCCTTGTCCTAGGCAATAGCAATTCCCAATTAACCTTTGGAAGTCTAATCTTTTTGAACCTCCATCAGTTTTAGATAACCGTCTTCAATTTTTACAACTTTTTTATTTTTTTCTTTATGCTGCTACTACCAAATTCATGTTGTTTTTTTTTTTCTCTATAATAAAAAGCCATTATCTGTAATGAATTATATTATTAAACGAGGAGAGTTATTTGGAGATTGGATACATGTAGTATATGCTTAAGACATAACAAGCTCTATATTATCATTGCGTAATCTGTTGGTTTTATTAAATTCTGCTTAGATACTGGGAGAGAAGAGGCTAAACTATTCAAAGAGGTTTAACAAAATGAGGAAGAAGAAAAGGTATTTTATTAAAAATTATGGGCAAAAATGAAATTGTTTAGGAAAAGGATATGGCTACATAGTTTGGCAAGCTTGTAGCCTGAATCACTGAGAAAGAAGTAATTGGCTCCTTGGCTTGGAATACTACATCTTTTGAATTGACTATCCTCTCTCCTTTGTCCTTGCAAAAATTCTGAACACACAATTAAACAGTTTCTAGCAGACAGCCAAGCTTGTACATTTCTCAGATGATCTCAGGTAGTTTTATGTGGTTTTACTACTTATCCAGACAAGAAGTAGCAATGTCATAAGTAAAATACAGCTCTGAAGCAAATAATAGGTACTCTCCATCAGCGAGACAGGCTCATGGTTAAGGAGAATTCTGCTGTACATCAGTTTTCCCCATTTCTTTGCCTGACTACCACCTCCCGTAAGCAGAGGTACTCCTACCTAAAACATTCTTAGAAAGAATCACTGAACTAAGTAGCTTCTTCCAGGAATTCCAGGCACTACAGCGGTGACCTGAGAGCTTGGTGAAGATATGAATATATGCTATGAAAGAGCATCAGTGCTGGCTTATGTATGCTCTGTTCTTCTTATGTTGGTGACTAACACTGATTTAATGCAAAATATTTGCGACTTTCATATACTACAGTGAGGGATGCATAAAAAAGCTCAGATCAGCTACAAACATTTTTGACAGTAAAGCTCCCCTTAATTGAGGTTGGCCTCATTAACATCTATATGATTTTCTTATCAAGTCACAGTGCAAGAGTAATTATATATGTAACAAGTTTATCATGGTATTTATTTTCTCCCCTTTATTTCACTGTTTCTCCTAACTGGATATGGTCAGAAAAGTATTTAGTCCCATGTAGTGCTTTTATCAACACTCACAAAATGTTTTTCAAAGAAAGTTTGTATTCTGATCTCCACTGCTATCAGCTGAGAAACTTAGGCACAGAAAGGTCAAGTGCCTTTTAAAGGATACTCAGAATACAAATTACAGAGCTAAGCTAACGGGACTCCTGAGTCTTAGTCCTGTACTCTATTAAAAAGGCTATGTTCCCTTCCCTAGAGACAGGAAAAGGCAAAATCAGGTGGCTAATTACAAGTAACCACAGACGACCAATAATCCTTGAATAATCCAGTTTCAAAAACCCTGAATTATTAGATTCATAGATCCTTGTAAGCCTCTGAAGTAATTAAAGCCTGACTGAGGAGCTAAGCGATCTTTAGCTCAAATCCTATGAATAGATTAGCTTACCAACATAATGTATGCTGACTATTAATGCACTATTTTGCTGTATAAGCAACGGGCATAATTCAGAAAAACTCTACCCAGATTGTACATATAATAGACTCACATCATCTTTACAAAGCTAAAGTTAATGTTAAGGGAAAGCATTAAGAAATGTTATTTTCTCCCTTATGATACCAGTGGTAACATGAGATGCTCTCATCGACAGAACACAGCTAGATAAGATATTTCAAGGCTCCAAGAACTGAAGATCCGTACATCTTTCCATAAATGAAGAAATCTGAGGGGGGCACTCTAGTAACAGAAGTATGAACTGTTATTCTTCCAGACATTTCTAAACAGTGATTCTCCGTCATTTGGAATGGCTTTCTAGAATTCTTAAACTACTGTTAATTTTATATGCTTTAACACAAAATATCCTGACTTCCCTTCTTGGAAATTCACTATAATGTCTACTCTAAGTTAAACTTCCTTGAAGTTACCTGGAACCTCTCCGTTGACCATGGAGGGAGCAGAGACCACTCATTAAATAGACTACATGTATAGAGCAATGAAATATTTATATCACAACCATTTGAGGCTATTTGAAACAAATGCTCATTAACTCATCCTTATGTCAGAGCTCATCAAAACTCTCAGCACTTCATCAGAGACTGCGAGATTGTTTTTAAGTGAAATTGGACTGAACCTAAGAACTCATCTATAACAGTCACAGTCACTAGATTTGTCAGTCACCAAGACTATAGCCTCCATTTGAGCTGCTAAGTACAGCCCAGCTTAAGTGTGAATTTAATATAATGGGAAAAGAACAACATCCCTCTCTGCACAAATTCTTAGTTTTTTTGTTGTTGTTGTTGTTTTTTTTATCTTCTGCATCCATTTTCTGGAGGTTTTAAGCGAATATTTGGAAAGAAAAAAATATATATATATATCTGTTGCCGAGTAAAGACATCCCTTTTAACAAGACTATGAGGCTACAGCCAATTGAAACCACAGTTTGGGTTTGTTGCATCCCTTCCTCATGAGGTAGTTGAATCCTCTTTGTTGAGGATTTATTAGATTTTTCATGGTGCAGAACCAAGGGCCCGAGACAAGAAGGAGTAGCAGCAGCAGCTTACAGTACTAAGAGCAGGACACACAAGAAGTGCCTTAGAAAAGGTGAGAATGAGTATTGCTCTCATGTTTATCTTTCCACCTGTCCAGACCTGCAACTTCACACTCCGTGCTGCCACGTCCTCCATTACCTTCCTTCCTCCCCTCCCAAGACAAGAAGATGCCAAACAGGAACAACAGGTCCATTTGCCCAAAAAAGAGGGGAGAATACACTCAACAACTAAGCCCCACAAAAGTGCAGCAGAAAGCCATCGTGGCTATGGACTCTGTTTTGGGCACTTGTTACACCTCTATATGACGATGCCTCTTCAGTGAAACAAATCAGTTGCACAAGAAGTTCACCTTACGTACTGACCTTGACATTATGATTCTGAACAGCGTCATTTCTTCCCTGTTCTAGTCACAAATGTTATATACTATCACACTTCCTCATTGCTGTTCAAAATATCTCCAAACTTTTTGGTGTTTCTCCACTTGGAGGTCCTGTGGGTACTTTCAGTTTCTCAGCATTAAGACCAGATAGGTGTACTCTCATATTAAGAAAGTTTCTTTAAGCAACCAGTCTCCTTTTCTAGAGACCAAAAGAGAGGGGAAAAATCTCATTTCTAAACATAATGCAAACATTATGTAGTTCAAATTTGAAAATTCAAAACCCTATTTCAATTATCATAATTGTTCAAAGAGTTCTTCATGCCTATGTAAGAAACTAACACTTCTGGCCTAATAGCTATGGCCCTGAAAATATGCAGGTGATGAAATACTTCTAAATCTCCATTAGAAGCTTAGATTACAATGGCACTTTAATGAAAGATAGAATTAACCTTGCTGAAATGCAAAATTATACTAGAAGACTCTTTATATTACACTAACAATGAGGTGAGATTATATAAGCTTTTGAGATGGCATACTGTTGGGTCCAATTTTTTAGCTGTGCCTTGCAAAGATGAGAAGAAAAACCTAACTATTATAGCTCAGGTGCACTGCTAAGAAGCGCAGCATACATATAGTTAAAGTGAATAGGAACAATAGGTCAGCATGATGGAACTTGTGGGGGAAAAAAGCTACAAAATGTGGAGGTCTACAAAACAGTAAAATATATATCACCCCTGAAATGATCTTTGGACTCATGCCTTATATTAATAAAAAGAAAGGAAAAAAAAAAAGGGAAACCAGATCTTTGGCAAAATAACAGAGAGCAACATAAAAGTGCAGATAGAATTTGCAGCTGCGCTAATTTGAATCAAACCCTCGAAAGCTTCAAAAGGTTCCAAGAATTAAACTTTTTAGAACTTTAGTGTAGAAATTCAACAATAATTTGACATCTGCTTCTTTCTTCTGACACTTACTGTTACACCTTCAGATGTACATCCCATATATTCAGTTAACACCAAGAGATGAGAGAAAATTTAAGCCAACTGACCTCTATCACCTCTAAAGATTCTCACTAAGTCATCCTATTATCTCCTAATAATCCTATAAAGCATCTCATGAAAACTGAAAACATCAGTCACATATTTGCAATATAAGAAGCAAGTTACTACACGAGATAAGGCCAGTGATTCATCTAGTCTAGCACCATGCTGCTGATAATAGTAAGGTTCACCTTCCTCTAAGAGGAAATTCTGCTTCTAACGTGTACAAAATACAGGGTCTAAATGGAGGCCTCTCCGTCATGAGCTACGCATAGGCTTATAAAACCTCATGATTTACGAGATAAGTGCAATTTTATTTTTGCCTAGAATTAGCTGTGTTTACATTTTCCATATAAACAAGTAATCACATATTCAATTTTATCTAGCTTTCAACCTCTTTGATTCCTTGTTGAAGTAAGTTGAATGGATTCATCATGTGCTAAGAAAAGGATAATTTTATTAATTTTCAGTTTCTTTCTTTCATTTTTTTTAAACATTCATTCTTTCTTGAATGAAGGAAAGAGCAATGAAGTAAGGAAAGAAGAAGGTACAGTGTATCTTCCATATAAAAATTATCTTTATACCACTGTTGTGCTTTCTCCCATCCAAACTCTCCACAGTATGAGTCTGTCCATCTTTGGTGGGCAAAGGTGGACAATACATTGCCCACCTTTTCTCTGTACTTATCTGCAAGTGACCAACCCAGACAAACAAAAACATCCATGCAACAATTGTCCGATTTGGATGCTCAATTCTCCTGTATCTAATAAGAAATAGGAACCAAAACATTTAAAGACTTGATTCTATGCATTTTAAAAGCTCAAAAAAAAATAAGAATTGAAAAATAATATTTGGAATTTATCTCATTGAATGCAATCTGAAACAGATATCTGAGTTACAAGCTGTAAGTTCAAAGAAATAAAAAGAAACCAGTTGCTAATAACAATGAACAGCCTGGAGCAATTAATGATTTTTTTAATGACAAACACCGAGTCCGACTATAATTTTAATCCCTCTGACATATTTTTCTTTCATATTTAATAGATTAGAACCATTTGCTGTTGTTTTTTAGTTACAGCTCTAAAGATGTATTAGGATATGACAGATCCAAGAAACCATACTTTTATTTAAAACTTCTTCATCTTGTAAATAGTCCTTTAGAATTTCTGGCTTTAATCATCAGTTTAATGAAGTCTAATGGATCTGTTATTATCCTTTCCCTTTAATGTAGTGATAAGAATAAAATTATAATTACGGGTGTTTGAAATAAAGGAACAAAAACTGAAGACAAGGGAGAAAAAGAGACAGATACAGCAATACTACATCAATGAAAGGTCAAACAAGCTGCAAATAGCTTTTCTATAGGCAACCACTCTAACACATTGATTCTATGATTCCAAAGCTTACTCACAAACCTGCGGCCTCCTAAATATGTTACAGAAACCCCTTATGCACAATTGTGTGATGAACAAAACAAGTCTGAGTAAACCCAGTGCATCAAAATTCATTTTTAAAATAAAAGGCAAACCATATTTTACTACAAGCAAGTTGTCTGTATTTAGCAATAATTGAGAAGGAGATTATGTCTGTGCTTTGCATATTGTGATTGTGTTTTATCTTAATTAAGGTGAATATACAGGAAAAATAAAGTCTGATTACTTTCCAGTAAGATAAATTTATGTTAGATAGCTACTTTCAAGAAGCTTCTCAACTGAATTTTGTTACTTTTGTATAGTTTTACTATATTTAAGAACTATTGGGCACAAGACAAAATCTTAATTTGAAAAAAAAAAAAAGATGAATAAGATGAGCACGCATATGCAACGCATGCATTTTATTTGTATAGGCAGTATTTTCCTCTAAAGGTATCCCAAGCTCTGAAGTTTCTAAACTCTGCATTTCAATGTGACATATAAAAATACCTTTCCTTCTTACAAAAAAAAAAAAAAAAATAGTTTTAAATTCAGTTTGGATTTTTATGGCAAATGGGAAATCAAATTTCTTGGATCTCTAGTACAAACAGATGAACTAAATGCTAAATCTTATTTTTCACATACTTGGATGGGGAAAAAGCATATAAGCTATTTAACAAATAACATGGCCTTTCTTCCTCTTTCTTATCTGACATTAGAAAACATTTTACATTTCTCTTATTATACATTTCTCTTTAATAAAATAAATAATCAGCTTTATCAGAAGCCTATCACTTCCCATCACAGTAGTATAGGTAACAGAAACTGGAAAATTCTGTGCCCTCTTTGTTTCTCAATTTAAGTATGATAATTAATTATTTTATAAATTAACATCCTACAGTAAAGTTACTTGGTATTCTTTCAGGAAACTGAAAAATGAGTGATGGTTGAGCAAACAGTAACAAAAAATATATATATTTTCCATATCTGAAGCAACAAGGGAGACAAGATTAGGTCATTTAACTTTTGCAGATCATATGAAACTGTTCAGGATCTGCGTAGGAAGAGCTTATCTTACTGGCTTTCTCCTTGGACGCTTTTAGCTGCACTGCTTGTTAAAGAGAAGACAATATCTGGAGGTAGATGAGGAAGCAGATTCATCATGGTTATTTCAGCTCATTGATGAGACCAATGAAATGCAAAGAAGAGATTTATTTAGCCTTTTATACTAAACAAAAAAAAAAAAAAGGCAAAAATTACCCAACTTCCCCTGTTATTTCCTCCCTACATCGCCCCTTAACTCTCTTCCTAATTTCTGCAATACATGCAAATTCTCTGGTTCCTTTGGCTTCTCATTTCCACTACAGAGGATCTACGCTTTCCTTGAAGCCTAAGGGAATTCTGCCAATGGAGTACAATTTAAAGCGCTGGGCAAAATGAGCAACGAACTCAGACTAATCTTCACCTACAAGTCACCTCATTTTTTTCTAAAAAATGCACAAGTTTCAAATAAGATAATGCCATTGAGATTTCTACTCCATACTTATTAAGTAGTTGAGAATAGCATACTTTTGTCGGAAACAGAAAATGAATGCCTAAGGAATGATATTTTTCAAGGAAAACATTTCTAACAATTTTTAACTTTTTCTAATGACTTTTAACTTTTTAACTTAAACCTTTTCCCTTCTAATATGCAGAGAACTGAATTTCAGCCTTTTTTTCCCCATTGTCATAAATATCTAAGTCTATATAGTGCCAAAATAAGTTTTATACGCCTTTTATATATATCCCCTTTTGATGGAATAGTGGCATAAAGGAGAGCATCAAGGTGGACAATTTTGAATAATTTATTCATGACTTTTTTAGAAGTTGAGTTTTTTAGGAGTTGAGTTGAGTACATGGCATCCCAGCATGACTCTTGTGCTGTATATATGCAAGGCTAACGGTAATGAGACTTTTTACAAAGAATAAAAAGTTGAGCAACTCCTTCTTTCCTTCCTTTCACGCAACAGTTGGAGCCAAATGGTTGTTCAAGCTTGTTATGCACAATCCTGTTGTTATAGGGAGAACTATTCCATAAGAAGATTAGATATTAGCTTAAGCTGCCTTGGTACAACTGAATAAGCATGAGCCTGCAGATATACAAATGCTAAATCCACTGGCATTATCATTTCTTAAGCATTCAGAAACCTCCAAGCTTTTCTAGATGGTAAAGCATCCTACTACACATAAGTCTATTTCACAGACATACTAAATCTGTTTATTTTGAATAGAAGCTGCATTGTTCAAGTTAAGTTATAGTGTAATAAACAGATTAGGGCATTAGGCAACAGAATTATTAAAAGTGAAAGATCCTCAAAGTGAAGGGAAAGAAATGAATGCTGAATCCTCTATTCCAAGCAAATATGGAATGAAATTTAAATTAAATCTAGCTCAAAATAATTTACCTTTTGGCATCACACATCAGTATTTTAAGTATCAGTTCAGAAGGTAAACAACTCTCTAGGTTGAATGAAAAATTACCCTGTCTCTTTTGATTTAGTGTGAATTTTCAAATTTAAAGTAACCTGTAGTCATTTATTTAAGGCACCTTGTTAACGCAGTTCATTACACCAAAGCAGATAGAAGAACTTTCAAGACTTTAACTAGCTCCTAGAAATCTGACTGCATTTCATCTTTTTCTACCATCCTCAATGGCTTGTGGCAATTTGATAATAGTGCAAATGGGCTATATTTAACATTTTCTTTCACCTGCAAAGGTAAAACTTCTAGGGAGAAGGTTCATCCGCTACCTTTCTCTATGAGAGTTTAACTAATACTGATTTGAACTCTAGGTCTTATGCTGAAGCTTGACACAAAATGCTCTTACTGCCATTACACTAATTGCTATCATAAAGTAAATTCTTGCATCAAGAGTCAAAAAAAGTCAATGATCCTTGCTGAGCAGAAGGGGTTTTTTTATTATTATTATAATATAAAGCTGGCTATAGCTGTGTTTCTAGCAGTATGTATCATATGTATTTCCATACTGAAGTGCAAAGCCTGAAGACTAAGCATTTCCAAAATGTCTTTGAAGTGGTCCAATTTTTGATAGGAACAGATTTTGCAGATACTACTAGAAACTGCAGAAACAGGGTTGGGTTGCTTTTTAAAGGTTGCTAATATCTGCTTATTTATAGTCTCTTTAAATCAGAAGGGTCTTTATAGCTGTCCTGCTTAGCTTTAGAACTCTGTGCCAAATTAAAAATAAACAGTAAATTTTCTTACATTTATAGCACACTAAATCAGCTTAAATAAAAAAAAAAAATAAACCAAATCTGTACCACTTTCCAAACTCTGACCAATACAGAACATTGAGTTAAATGTTGAGAGACTATAAAATATACAGGTTGCAATAGAAGACCTAAATACAAAAAGCTCAGCCATGCTATCTAAGCTCTTTTAAGAAAATTCATCTTGATGATAGGTACATGCCTCAAAAAGACATCTGTCCCCATCTCTACTCAACTGGCAGCTAAAGGAAGAGCTACCTCTGTGTCAATGCTAGAAGTATCAAACCCTAGCACAAAAGGGACTACAACTGGCAAACAAGAACAGGTCTTTTTCTCTTAGTTGCACTGTTATGCAAATGCCTTAGAAATACACTGTCCAAATCGCATTTAAACTCAAAATAAGCTAATATGCTTGTTGTAAGAGAAATGGGGGAATATCACAGTGTGCTCTTCAGATAGCATGGAAGTCAGAAAACCCAAATACATACAAAAAGTTATTGCCTTAGGTTATCTACTGTGGACACAGATGTTCAGGATAAATAAATCATGCGAACAGTAGACTCTGCTCTGCAGAAAATGGCTAGGCTTATATGTTCTCTTGCCATTGTCAGAAACAGAATACTAGACTAGATGGACGCTTGGACTGAGTCAAGGGTATTTCTTATTGTTATCTCCGAGTACAATTTTCAAGTGTTAGATCAAATGAGAACATTATCTTTTAGGTTTGGGTATTCTATGACATTCTGCAGCACATAAATATTTCCAGCACCCTTGAAGGAATAGAATGAGTTGATTGATGGCCTTTCAGACAAACCTGGGGAGCACAGAGATAACTCCAGTAGGATTTTTGTGTTTTTTCTTTTTATTTTTTACTTTCTTTTAAGCGAGTTCTTTTCTGAAGGACTTCTATGTGGAGTTTTCATTGAACTATTCTATGTCAGGAAGTTTTAGAGCACGCTTGTCCTTCAAGGATGTATCGTCCCCAGTCCTTCCAATCCAGAGCATCAACACATTTAGCATTCACTTTACCACCTCTCCTTTATCTTGTATCTAAGACGGAATACCTGGAATTGAAGAATGAAATATTTCTATAGTAAGTAGTACTAATTTCTTTACTTCTGATGCTAGGGATGCGGTCTCATTGCATTTTGTTTTTCTATTAATCCCATTGTTCTGTGAGATGGGAAACTTATGACTGCTGTCTACAGCACGAGTTGCTGGGAAACAGTGCCACAAAATTATCCACTCCTTATTTCATTTTTCAATACTGGGGTTTGAGAAGAAAATTAGACATCCTAACAGAAAAATACGACTTTTTTCTAGACCCAAATTCCAAAAAGATGTATTTATACTAACTGTTGTAGAAAAATAGGGTTTTTATTCTTAAGATTGGTGGATTTTCTTGTTTGGTGTTTGTAACATCAGCAGTGTTTGACCACACAATTTAATGAAACAACTAACCCTGTAAAGATCCCTTCAGTGAGAAAGCAACCATGGCATAGATATAACTTCTTGACTTGTGTGTCTACACAATTTGCAAATTTGTTATCAAATTCTGTCTACTGAAGTGTACCATTCTTTACCTTCTCGCTTACATGTCTGTCATGTCTTCTTTCAAAAACAACCTTGTTTTTCATAAGTCAGGCTGAGTCCACTTCAAAATCAACACTGAGAACTACCTCGCACTGACTTCATTGGTTTCTATTTGAATTACCTTGAGACAATGTAAAGGGCAGAATTAGGCAGTTTAATGCTATACAAAGTGTTGTGTTGTATGTTTCACACGAGTCTTTTTTATCCCAAATAATTTACAGGGACAATCAGGTAGAAAGACTAATAAGTAAGAGAACAGAACTGATAAACAAACTAAAAGGTTAAGGCAAGGTAGAAAAACTAGCTTAAAAAAAAAAGTATCTATTTAAGTTTGCAAATGTGAATAATTTTCAGAATATACCCTCTTCCATTTAGACCGAGGAATGTTTTCCTTGAGCATGGCAGCAACAGATTTTAGCAATATGACCCACTGTTTTCTGCCAATAACTAAAGTTAGCAAAAAATCTTGCCCCCTTTCTAATACAAGGTCAAACTGTTCTGAAAAAGGTCTTGTTGAATTTAATATACAATCATATTCGCATAGAATTTCAGGAGGGTTATATGGAATTACGAAAGAATTTGAATACTGTTTTAGCATAATTTCTGAAGGCTTTAATTAGTTTTATCCCTTTTAACATTTATAGGGCACCTCTCCAATATGTGGCAATTTATTTCAGGCACATAGTTAGAAATGCAAACTTATTACTTTGGTGTAATTGTATTTTTTGTGCATCATCTTTTATTCTGTGTAGCTCTTTTACAACTTCTGCATTTCTTCACCACACTGGTTTGAAAACTCACTAATGCTAAATGATTCTGTGATGTGGTTAGAGATATATGTATTGAAGAAAAAAATAAAATATACTTTAGGACACTAGCTGCAAAAGAAAGAATTTTGAGTAGAAGTCTCCCTAAGAACTGCTTCATTCATAGGACTCTGAAATGTATGTCATCTTCAGCTTTTCCAAAGCAGCCAAATTAAATGGGGACTTGCTCAAATATTTTCCATAGTCCTTTACAAGTCCTATGAATCTCTGTGTAGGCTAAATACGTACATGTTTTTACACTATAGTAATAGAACATCTTTTTGATATTATTTTGTAATGATTTCTAAGCAGTCATAATTTGGCATTGTCTATCTTCCTTTTATAGCTCACTCTGTATTCTTCTCTAAGTAAAGTTTAACCTCCAAGTCTTACTCAACTCTGTCCTAAGCTAATCCATGCTCTAAGAAAAGAGCAAGTCTTCTTTCTGATCAAAAATTGTGAAAAGATGACTGTTCTAAACAAATGGGTAGTAGTTAGATTTAAGGATAGAGTAACAAGGAGCAAGGAAGACTTATCCTCAGTGGAAAAGGATGAGGTTAGAGAATACTTAAACAGGACATACATAAGTCTATGGGCCCTGATGGGATGCACCCATGAGTGCTGAGGGAGCTGGCTGATGTCACTGCAAACTCTCAAGTGTCTTTGAACGATAACAGCTCTTGGGAGAGGTGCCTGAAGACTGGAGGAAATCAAATGTCAATCCTGTATTCAAGAAGAGCAAGAAGCAGCACCTAGGGAACATCAGGCCAGTCAGCCTCACCTTGATCTCTGGGAAGGTTCTGGAAAAACCGATCCTGGAACCATTTCCAGGCACATGGAGGAAAAGAAAATCATCAGGCGTAGTCAGCATAGACTCACCAAGGGGAAGTCATGCTTGATGACCTGATACACTTTTACGAAGAGATGACTAGCTTGGTAGAGCAATGGGTATTGTCTACCTGGACTTCAGTAAGGCTTTTGAGACTTGAGATGCGTGGACTGAAAAACAACTGAATGGCCAGGCTTTCAGTGTGGCACAAAATCTAGTTGGAAGCTAGCAACTAATCATGTACCCTATGGGTCAATACTGGTTCCAGCCCTGTTTAACATCTTCATTAATCATCTGGATGATCATTCAGCAAGTTTGCTTACGACACAAAACTGTGAGGAGTAACTGATACACCAGAGGGTTGTGCGGCCATCCAGAGGGACACTTCTAGAGAAATGGGCTGAAATAAACCTTACGCAGCTCACCAAAGGGAAGTGCAAAGCCCTACACCTGGGGAGGAACCAGACACCAGTACATGCTGGGGGCCACCCACCTGGGAAGAAGCTTTGCAGAAAAGACCCTGGGGGTGGTCACCAAGCTCAACATGAGTCAGCAGAGTGCCCTTAGTGCAAAGAAGGCTAATGCTATCCTGGGCTGCAATAAGCAAAGTATGGCCAGCAGGCCAAGAGAGGTGATTCTTCCCCTCCACTCAGCACTGGTGAGGGCACACCTGGAATACTGTGTCCAGTTCTGGGCCCCCAGTACAAGAGAGACATGGATATACTGGAAAGAGTCCAGTGAAGCACCACAAAAATGATGCAGGGACTGGAGCACCTCTTCCATGAGGAGAGGCTGAGGGATCTGGGACTGTTCTGATTGGAGAAGAGGAGGCTTAGGGGGGGAATCTTATCAATGTCTATAAATACCTGAAGGAAGGGTGCAAAGAAGATGGAGCCAGGCTCTTTTCAGTAGTGCCCGGTACCAGTGCAAAAGGCAATGGGCACAAACTGAAATACGGAAGGTTCTGTCTGAACATCCGGAAACACTTGGTTGCTGTGAGGGTGACTGAGCACTGGAACAGGTGGGAAAGAGAGGTTGTAGAGCCTCCATTCCTGGAAACATTCAAAAGCCATCTGAACACGGTCCTGGGCAACCTGCTCAAGGTATCCCTGCTTGAGCAGGGGGGTTGGCAGATGACCTCTAGAGGTCCCTTCCAACATCAACCATTCTGTGATTCTCTGAAGAATCTGCAATGAAAATGAAAGCAGACCGAGAAAGAGAAGAAAGCAAGAGGACACAATTTCCCCTATTCTTACCACAAGACAGGATTAAGTTATTTTAGCTACATCCTAACATAGTAACAATAAAGCATGCATTTTCCAAACGATCAACAGAAGCTATTGGTGAGTTCTTTCTTCTGAATACCTCATACAGCTACTTAAGAAACAAAACAGAGCTTAGAGCACTCCAAACCCTCATTTCGGGAGGCATTAGAAGAGCTGTCATAGCAATAACCACATGACATTGCATTATCATGCAAACTGAGCAATGTAGCCTAGATGTAGTCTCTTTCTCTTCCACGGAGAAGTCATCCTTTAATGTTATTAGAACAGTTTTTTTTTTTTTTCCTCTCTCTGAGAAAAGGCTCAACAATAGAGTATATATTGATAATAGATGCTAAGCATTCGGTTAAGTTCATAGTCGTAACTGCTTTCAAAATTAACTCACCAAAAGTCAAGATCATATTGGAAGATCCTGAAAACTCTCAGTACTTTCAGTACTAATTGAATAATTGTGGCAAGACTTAATTTTTATTTATGGAAGTATTTTTCACTTTTTTTTCTTCTGTAGCAGAGATTTGTGTCATATATTACCATAGCCCAGTGAAGGTACAGAAGTCATAAAACTAAAGCCTTCAAATCAGATAAAAAGTAAGGTAGCAGCATCCTATACAGACTCAAACTGAAATACCAACTGCATCAGGCGTAGCTTTAGCTAACACTACTAATTCTTTATTTAAACAAACATTAAATCCAATAAAATAAAGTTCTTTGGCATCTACCAACACACTTACTTGATTGGACACTATGTTGACATGTAAATGTTGCTGGTATAAATACCTCGATATACACATTAGATGCCCCGGTTGGCATATTCATAGGAAGTTGCTAAGCCTGTGAAATATATTGATTTATCTTTTATCACTCTGTTTCTCCATTTAGACACAAACAAGTGATCAGGGGTCTTTTCTGTTTAAGTTAGTTTCCATACTTTTATAACATCAACATTATAAGACTGAATGACATCTTACTTCATTATAACTACTAGAAATTTAGGGCGAAAGAAAATAATAGATAAATGATAATTTTTCCCTCCCACTTCAACCATCTAAAGCTCTCCCAGCAAAAAATACTGAAGAAGGCTCAACCAGCCACAACAAGAGATACTCACTGCTAACTCTGCTAATTGATTGAACAGGTAGTTGTGACTAAGGAGTAATTTACACTAGGAAGACAGAAGCATATAAAATGATTGAGCTCATGAGTAGCCCACTATTCAGAATCCCCCACAAAATCAAGATACAGTTAGCTTCATTTTATGAATCTTTTGTATTGCTTTTAACAGCAGCTGGATAAGAAGCAGATGTAAAGATAAAACATTATTTCATAATGCTTTATGATCATAAATATCATTTGGGTGTTTCCACTCATTTAATTTTATATTAGTTCAAGCAATGGGATTGCATATTTCTATGAGCTGTAGTCTATTCACCAGACCACATTTAGGAGGGAAATACTGTCACTGTTTGAAAAGAGTTATTGATACGACAAGGGTAATTATAGTAGTGCTTTATGGTTTGGGGAGTAATGTAATATAGCTCTGGTTCACAGGCAGCAGAGAGACTATAGTTATAGTGTATGTGGTGTGGTGTGTTACTCTGTATTATTAGCCCTGCATGGTTTCGCTAAAGAGAAATGGTGGCAAGTTAGGACTAATATAACAGGAACTGGAGTATTTGTAATTCCCTCCTCAACAGCTGCTGCATAAAATGCAATTTGCTCATTTGTGCAGGCTGTGCTTCCTTAGCAAATCTCCAAATCCTTTTTCAGCTGTACCTGCCCCAATTTGTACAATTTGAATGTCCCCCCATAACGGCCTGCATTTTAATTTCACAGAATTTAAGAACACCGCAGTAAGCAACCTGCTTATTTAAATTATGTCAAAAACAAAGCAACGCAGGGGTGTGAGTGACCAGAGGGTCAGAAAGGAAGAATTCAAATAGGGATTGTTTTTTCGTTTTTCAAGAGGCAGAGCTCTCAGATCACCAGGAAGAATATTAAGGAAAGCAGTTAATATGTAGTTAAAGGAATCGTAATGCACATGAACATATGTTGTTTTACCTAATTTTGATCAACTTAAAAGTAAAAATGTCTTTATTCTTTCAGTTGGGTTTAACACACCATCTGGTTTAATTATTCCTTAGGTAGTACACTATAAAGATAATAGTAACGGTATTGTTAAGCCAATCAAAAAGAACGTCTCTGTTTGATTTTTCACCAAGGATGTTTCTCAAACGCGTTGACGATGAGGTCAATGTAATAAGCTTTTGCATAAGTATTACGTTACTGCCACTGTTTAGCAGATGTTAGCTTAGGATTGTCACCTCTATGTTGACTCAAATCTTCTGCTTATTCAGTAGAAGAATTTAGTCCCAATCTAAAGTACTCCTTAAAATTAGATTTTCAGGCAAATTACAAAAATCCTTTGTAAGTACTTTAATAAAAGATATGTAAATAGTTTTAAAATAGTTGAGGAGATATGATGGCATTAAAAACAAGATTTTATCGGATTGTCTGTTAAAAGGAAATAAACTGCAGTTTATGAAAGTCATATTGATTAAAGAATCAAAATACTAAAGTCAATCTCAATCCTCATTTCAGCAAGGAAAGATATGCCCACCGAGACTTACGAAATACACTGCTTTGATCAACTAGGCAAGTGAAATATGGAGTGTTCATTATTCATTGTGATACCAGAGGGAAGGTAGGGATTTAGGGATTCGCTTCAACATCTTTGAGTTGAAAAGTGATTTCAAGCAGTTTTGCATAATCCCATTTTCAAAGAGTCCTAGTGAAGTTCCCCATTCCACTCTCGCCAACTTTCAACAGGACCTAGTTATTGTCCTAGCTAAAAACTACTTTGTGTTGTTTATCTTTAAAACTATTATTCCAAAACCTGAACACTGTAACGAATTCTTACAGAATCAAACATTATTTTATAACCCCCAAAATTATATTGCCCCCAAAGATGTTTCTGAACTAAGGTAAAAAGTAAAATAAAGTAAGTCTAGAACAGAATTTCATCTCAAAGGATGCATAAAAAATATGTACTTTATGAAAGACACAACATACTGTTCTGAATTTAGCAAAAGAAAAAGAGAACATTTAAAATACATTATTGGTAGGGGGAGTGCTTGATATTCACGTCATCATAACATACATACTTGTATTCTCAAATATAGTATTACCGTTCTCATTCCCTGGTCAAGATTTCAGCTATATATGCGAGAAAATTCATGACCATCATCTAATACTCTAAGAGAGCAAAAAGGGGACTAAAGCCCTATCCATTATATTGAAAAAAAAAAAAAAAAAACATAAATCACTGTAAGCAACAGGTGTTTTCTCAGTTCTTACACTTTGTTGCCTCTTGCAGCTGGATCCAATTTATGGCATCATACTGCTATTCTAAGTTACACTAGTTAGTGGTGTCTGGTGACCACACAAAATACAGGAGGCAAAAAAAAAATAACTTCACTTCTCAATGCCCTTACTCAATGGATTTAATGGAAATCATCTGTGGTTTACTAACTGCCTAAAAACCTCCTCCTACCCAGGACTCCCTGAGCAGAAAACAGCTGAGGGATAGGAGGGCTTTAGGGACAAGTGCTGTCTTTAGACTTCCCTAGGTATCCATTTATGGCTACTGCTGCGATTACTGGGCTGAATGACTTTGATATACATGAGTACACTTGCTTTTATGTTTCAGAATAAGTAAAGAACTGAACTAAATACAGCTGTAACCCATAAGTGATAAACAGAAGATACTAGTCAACTTTAGGTACTTGGCTGCATTTTCTCAACGTAAGAACGGTTAACTAAAGGACAGGGAACTCTCCCAGTATTCACTGTGTTAAGTTCTAAGGATAAGTGCATGTCCACTGGACATAGCAATATTGATGAGTAGGAGAGATTTGATCTGTGACTCAAAAGTTGAACTTAAAAGGCCTTAGCAATGAGTCAGAAGGAGCTAAGCAACATATAAGAGATTTCAGGAGACACAGACAATAATTCCATAAGGCAATTCCACGATTTTAGTGCAGACTGTAAACAGAAAGGGTAATAGCACCCAAGGAAACTCGTTGTCTGAACACCAATTGGAGGAAGAAAGGGGCGGGGGGGAGGGGGGCGGGAAGAGTGTTGCATGGGGATCACTTCCATGATCTGTCTTTCGGTGTGGCAAGAGCTCAAAATCACAATGACTTGACTGGGATGTAAACTCAAGGGATGTAAAATATTCTTATTCTCTTTGGATACTGCAGATTGTTCTAATTTGTACAGAGTAAACAAAAATACCCAGGTACAGGAACATTTAAATGTGGCTGGCTGGCTATTCTACTGTGTATCACCATCTGCAACACAAATCACTAGCTATCAGTGCTGACAATGGTTTAGAACTAACTGCAGCATCTGTCTTGTTCTTCAAAGGAACGGCAGCCTGTTCACCTTCCACCCTTCTCAAATACAAATAATACATGCCCTAGAAGTAACTTACCCATAAGCCTTTACCCCTCCTTTGCTCGTCCACAAGAGCTACAACTCATAATCTGAGAAACACAGCATTAGGGGAGTCTTCAAGGTTACAGTTCTGATGAGATGCTGCACATCTTTGGCATATAACACCTTAAATTTAAAGTGAGAAGCTGAGTGATTTAATGGACTGGTTGTTTAAAAAAAAGTTAACTGCTAGATATTACCATCTCACAGATCCTTAACATTGAGAAAAATAACGTCATTATATGAACATGACTGGAAGAGACTTCAAGTCATCAGATCCAGCACCTTGCTATCACAGTGCCCTATGTATTACAATTCTATTTGTAAGTCAATTAAATCTCACTTAAAAAAAAAAAAAAAAAATTGTCAGGAGCCTGGAAAAATATTCAAAAACCTACTTACACTAATTATCAGAGATCTTTTATCGATGCCAGTGTACATCCACTTGATCCTGAGCTGGCATTGTGCTTTCGTATTTTTCTTTTGTTTATTTTCCTGACATACCATACTGTATCTTTCAGTGTTGTTTGACTAAACAAGCCAAGCACTTTTAAACTTCATTGCTGGAGCAGATATTCCATTCCTCTGAACATCCAACCACCTTTCTGCGTAGTCCAGTATAAGTTTCTGAATAAAGGGAATTATACATAGCTCTGCTGATGAAGTCTCAACAATGTTGCCCAGAATGACAATACTTTATTTCCTAATTCACCTCGGGGTCACACATTTTTTTCCCCCCACAGTTCCACCGATGACTCATAGCTATCCTACAACTAACCAATATGCTAAGGACCTCTATACCTGGACAACAATCAGTGAGCTTTCATTTTACTGCACGTGATGTTGTACTTTCTCTAACTGTAGTTCATCCCCTTTCCATTACTAATTTCTTCAATATCATCCACTGGTGTTACACTTCATCCTGTACTCATATCTGCAGCATATATCATACCTGTAACATTTTTAAAAGGTCACCATAATTTAATTTAATAATTTAAATTTCTCTTGATATGTGCAGCCTAAATGTATTTGCTTCTTGAAGCATTAGATATAAGGCATTCTTTGGCGTTATTCAGAACTTCGACTGCAACACAAAATATCGCAGACTCATATCGTATCAAATAACGTTGTGGTCGAATTATTTGTTTTAAAACAGTGAAACCAGCCAAACAACAAATTCTACATACAGAGACTACTGCAACAGCTATTTGATTTTATGTGTAAAAGAAAATGATTAATGCTTTTCATTTAGAGAAAACAGCTGCACTCCTAACTTTACTATCTGGAAAGCAGGAGGAAGAGAAGTAGCAGCTAAAAAAACCACATATCATTTTTAGTGAAAAATGGCTTCAACTTTGAGAATAATTGCTGTTGCCAGTACGTTGTTAGAAAATTACTACCAAAGCACTGGAATCAAATGTATTAAGACTCAGAAGATTTTTCAAATAATTATCAATGTAAAAATGAATAAAAAAATATAAACTGTTCACACATACCAGCAATTAAGAATACACAATTCCATCTTAAACTAAATTCTTCAGTCACTCACACACTACAGTAGACACCTGATAGATCAGGAAGCCATTGAAAAGGGGAGCCTTGAAGTATAAACAGAAAGCAACCACTTAGTCCCCTTCTGTCATTTCCCCTCTTTTATTGGAAGTTTTAACAACATGATCAATAAAACAAGAGAACCTGAATTATTATGCTTTTTGCCATAATTTTTCTAAGTGGAGAATTACGTACTTGAGGAACAAAAGATGTACTGGGACTCAGTGAAGATTAAGCTTTACCCTGTTCTTTCTACTCCTGTGTCAATCAAGTGCAAGAAAATTTTCCACCATTTTAATAACTGTATTGTTCTTTTAAAAAGGGGTCAAATCAATGATTTTTCTATAGAGAATCTGACACAATATTTTCTAACTAGTGAAGTAACTGCTTTTCCATAAATGCAGTAACAAGACCTTGATCTTGAGTTTGAGCTTGCATGTACAGAAATGTACATCACATTTACTTAGCTCAGAAAGACTGTTCTTTGGATTATGACTGCTGACACCAGGTGTTAGAAGTAATAAACCATGCAACAGTCAGATACACCAGTGCTGGACATGTTCCCAGCTGCTGGCCAGTGTCTGATCACCTTTTTCTAAGGAAGGTATTCAATAAAGTAGTAAAAAACGCTCCTGTCTAACACCACCTGTCAGCTGGGCTTCAGACCAGGCCACCGGGCTGAGAAAGCACCTGGGGCTCGGCTGGATGACCTCCTCATTACAGGGAAAAGAAGGAACAGTCGTATTCATTCTAACAGACTTGGCAGCTTTGGTACAGCTGACCTCCAAATATTCCTACTTCCATCCCAAAGACAGCTGCAGAGGGTAAACAGTAATAGCCTGAAACGACTCAGGTCATTTTTCTCACACCAAACTCAGGATAGTAAAGGATTTTTTTCACCACCTACCATCTTCAGACTCACGATGACCATACTCGTCCTATTTATTCGTCATCAGGATCTAGATCTGAAGTGCTAGCAGTACAGTGAGCACACAGCATTCAGCTCAACCCTGTGCCAAGAGTGAGCGTAAGCTCTGTAAAAAGCGCCTAAAGAGACGCTGGTAAGAACTGAATCCAAGAAGGCCAAAAACGATGCTGGAAGCTTGACAGAAGTGCTCTAAAAAACAAGCTCTCTCTACAATCACTCCTATTTACAAATATGCCTATCTTGGTGCTAATAAACCAAAAGTATCCCCCCTGAGTTTCAAGACTTGCTGCAATTTACCTGCTTTTCAGGCATGGGTTGATCATGGTGAAACAGTCACTCATAACTTTGTATTTGTAATGCACATATAGAAGAAAGAGGGAACTGTGATTTTATGCAGAAATGAAGCTCCAAACGGGACAAAATTCAAAAGCCCCTGCTCAGCAACAGAAAACACCCATCAAGCAATGTACAAAGTCCAGTTCAAACTTTCAAATGCCTACACTGGTCTGCAAAAGTAGCTTCTACTGGTGTTGCCATTCCAAGAAAGCCATTAGGTTTGCCATTCTTGACAATGAAGTACAAGAAGAGAAAACTTAAGACCGTATTAGCATCATTCTGGTACTAATTCCCACAAGATTAACGGAATAAAGTGCAAACACAATTTGTTCAGATTAATTTACCCTCAAGTTCTTCTCTTGCACAGAAAGAAGAAAGACTCCTATAAATTAATTGAGCTATTTGTTCTACAAAAGAGACGGACATGCTTGTTGGCAGTGTTTTATGAACCTGAAAGGTAATGGGGCCCATAAAACTCCTTGACACTTGTTTTTGAGCTTCACAAAATTAGAATGTATACCTCATACTTGAGGTGTCAAAAAGACTACTTTCTTTTGCCTGATTCATCTACCAGCCAAATATTCTGCTCACAAGAATTTGTGTCATAGAATTTACTCACATCTCTTTAAAAAAATAATAGTTTAATTTACTTGACATAAGTCTCCCAAAGGCAAAAATAACAGCTGCACTGTGCCCGTCCTGGAAAAAAACAAAAAACAAACAAACAAAAAAAACAACAACTCTTCTTCAATGTTATTGAAAACATACATAGGAAATGCATTTACGTTTAGAAACATATTGTTAGTGCAAGATCAATATTGTTCATGGAAAACTGAGATTCATCCTACATAAACCTGCTTTTTATTTGTATAGAAACTAGTTGGGCAATAGATAAAAAAAAGCCTACTATAAAATGAGGCTTATGCTTATTCTAAAAGCAGTCAGAATCATTCTCTGAAAACGACATTCTGAAAAAAAAAAAAAAATCCAGAATTTGTAGAAGCCCAACATATACATGAAAAAGTTTTCATATTTTATCATTCTGAATTGAACAGAAAACCAAAGCACATTTTAAGATCGATACCTCAAAACCACCTTTAGGAATCTAGATTTAGAAAAAAAGTGTATATGTAATTTAAACACGAGTAAGAAGTATCAATATAATAATCAGGCTTGAAAAAGGTAGAGTTTGGTAGATATTTTGATAGTGTTTGCATGAATTTCACTTGGGGAAGCTATTCGTCCTTTGTTAGCTTCAGTGGCTCAGAGAATCATGCCAATCTCCAATGTGTTGTTTCACCATTAGTCAGCTTAAATCAGAGTTCAGGAAAGAAAAGAGTCTTTTCACCATTAATTCTTTCATTATCTGCAATTGATTTAAAAGCAGTCTTTTCAACTACTTACACTACTTACATTCCTCATCTTGTGTATTTAAACCTGCTTGTTTTCAGGAAATAAACATTATGGTCATTTTCCAGGAATCATATCAACTGATAATAAATGCAGTTTTTAAATGCATCAAGCAACAGTTTTTCTTTCTGCCTTAGTCCCAATAACAGCCACTCCCAATGTGAAAGAAAGTATGTTTTTTTTGTTGCCACTACGGTATTTTATAGAGCTAAATGTTGTCACGGTAGATGAACCTCCTGGCTGAGATTCCAACACCGTTAGAACGTGTATGTGCAGCAACTGGATTAGTTAGCCAAATATACATTCCAAAAAACATCAGCTTTTCCAGTCTCTCAACTAAACTACTACCAGCATTGGGAATTAACGTTTTGATGGTTTATAGCTTTAATTCCTCCACTGAGACAGTTCTTGCATTATGCAAGCATGGAACTGGAAGTTCTCGCTTTCAATAGGAACAGGTTCCTCACAGCCAGTAATGGTTCAAACCCAGGTGCCTCTGGAGAAGACACTAGAGAGAGAAGGCTGGACACACAAACCACTACCTGAAAGCAAGTTCTAAACTCAACTCTTAGCTTTCTTTAATGATTTGCAGCCATAGATATCTAACGCCCTATAAACCAATAAAGCTATTTATCTCACAGTCCTAGGAAGAACTGCTGTTATCAATATTGAAAGTGTTCTCCTATGACATTGCAGGAAAGAGACACAGAAGAAAAAAAATATCACATTTATTTACTGATCAAACTATTCCCAAATAAAACAAAGTTACTCCTCTCAAAGATTCCAGACAAGATCTAAGTAAACCAATATGATAGCTTCATTTCAAATGAAGCAAAACTAAAATTGATGATCCAGAGTATCACGTGGCTTAATTGTATCTGTATTCATGTGTTTATGCAATCAGCCTGGGATGAAGCTAATAGGAAAAAGCAACCAACACAAACAAGCCTAAGTATGAAGTCACATGCTTTCATTTTTTTAAGGGCAGAATTTTCCCCAATAGTTGTCTGTCACACAGCTTTTATTTGAAAGGTTCTGTTGACTTTTAAAGAAATACTGTCAAAGTCAGCAAATTCAAGTTAAAATCCAAGTTCCAATTCTTTTCAACATGTCAACAAGCAAGTTAACTTTATTTCCTCTCTTCTTTGTTTAAATGCACTTTTTTCTTCTGAGGTTTCCATATCTCCTTCCCTTTAAAAAAAAAAAAAACAACATGGGATTCTCTCTCCTCTTCAGGAAAAAAAAAAAAATGGTGAATTAAGAGATCTGGGAAATAATGTTATATTTTGATAAGTTAAATTCAGATACAATGCTACACATCCTGAGAATAAATATATGTATTTATAGAAATATACCCAGCCCCCCAAAAGGTATGGGAGTAAAACAGAAAGCAAAATAAGAACATGAAATGAGTTGAGAGGATACTTTAGAAACACTGCTCTGTGATGCAGAAGAGGTCTGAAATTTTCATTCCATAAGCTTTATGTGACCAGCCAAAAATTAATTTCCAGATCCATCTCAAAGACCATGGTTTAAGTTCCAGCTTCCTGCCACCCACGTTAAAGAGAGCTGTTCCTGTTCCACAGCTGGAAAAATGGATATCATCTATCCAAAACATAGGTTTCCTTTGTCACACAAAACACACGTGACCTGAATAACGTTAGCGTGTATTTGAAATTTAGATGTCCCAATCACGACAAATAACATAACCACCATGTAACAGGGCTCTCCAGCATTTTGGTCATGGAAGAATCACATGAGGGAACACTGCTTCAAGTACGCAGGTCTACTGTACTTCCATAAAATGTGATATTGCTTTTACTGCCTGAGAAATTCCCTACCTCTCTACCCATCAATGACAAAATGGAAACTTAAAATGTTGGCTCAAATCACCTGCATCAAAAGTGAAAGCGTATTTTTCCTCAACAGCTCAGTTCTAACCCTCAGTCCATAGTCCTATCTTTTGCTTTCATATGCTTTTAACATAATTTAGAATGACAGAAGAAAAAATAAAATCTAATTTTGGATGTATTATATCCTCTGTGCATTATTAACACTGCTGGTTTCCTAAGTTCTAATAAGGTACATACATGCAAAATGATCACAGAGTTTATAACTGGGCTCAGAGGACATGATGCATGTGGAAGAAAAACAACCAAGCCCAATTCTCAAATCTCTGCAGGGCTAGCAGTTGGGAGAAAAAGCCTCTACACATAAATCAAGTTAATTTGTTTGAGAAGTCACCAGCAAGCCAACGTGATTCACATAGCTATACTTGTCAGACCTAGTAATAGACAAAGCACTTCAGAAAGTGGCAAGACAAATAGCTGGGCCAATTCACCTGACCTTAGTTAAGAAAAATAAAGCAAAATTGAAAAGCGTAGAAAAATTATTATTGGGACTCTATGCCAACACAGAGCACTAAATTCTAAAAGAAGCTCTCAGGAAGGAAACGGGCATCAGTTAGTACAGGCAGCAAAAGGAAAGGCAGTAAAATATATTGAGAATACACTCTGATAAGGTAATGGAGGAAATATTTTCTTGAGTTTTACAAATTTGGTCTGAGATGGAGACGAAAAAAATAGAAATTTCAGGGGCTTCACTCAAGGTAGGTACTTCAGTTAGGTTTGCATCTTATATTAAGACTTCAAGAGGAAAAGATTACTTTCAGCCTGTGAAATTCAGGATTCTGAAGCACATCCCTTTCCTCTATATAGAGATAAATCATCTGAGGAAACATTAAGCAATAATTCCTAGTGTAACATATGCTCAATACGATATCAGTCTTATAAAGGCAACGTAATATTTGTGCCAAAGAATATACTGGCTTACCTATATCCCTGTCAAATGTCAAAATGCAAAAAGATAAGGATTAAGCTGTTTCATAGAAATTGCTTTTGAAATGCCACCAACTCAAGTATTATAAATTGTTTTCAAACTAATTCCTCGGAATTATATCTGAAACACCTCAAATCCGTTCATTGTAATTACAAGTGGCAGTTCATGCAACTTTTTATCATCCCGAGAGTTTGCAGCAGCACTTTACAGAACTCTACAACAGCATGGGAAAGGGAGCCCATATAACACCATCAACTGTTAAAAAGTCTCTTCAGTAAGGCATTCTCAATAAGATTATGTTAAAAATGACATTTATAGAGAGGATTAATGTAGGGATCTCTAGTTATATAGGAAGCAAAACCAGTTTTGCCCAGCTGTTAGACAAAAAATGTCCATGAAAAAACTACCATGAAGCTATATACCATGGAAAAAGGCAAAAGAAGTAGCAAAAAAAGCAGCATTTACGTTGAAGAACGTAGAATTGGAAGAACCAAGTTGGTAGAGCCCAATGCTATACCAAAGATAATTACATAATGTAACTTCTTTCATAAATAGCTCCTGGTTCCCAGGTGGGGGGAGAAGGAAGGGCAGGAGGAGCTGAGGGGGTGGCACTTCCATGCTGTATGCAACTCATACCTGCTCTTATCAAGGCAAGCATTTTTCATCATCTTCATCCCTGCAGTTTCTTTTACATAATTATTATATATACTAGTATTATATATGTTCACATTGTCCATCTCTAAACATTTTCTTAGCAATTCTAACAATTCACTAGCAGGTAATTTAAGTGAGTTAATCACACTGTAAAAGGTTGCGTGGTGCAAAAGTGTTCAATATTCTTTTCTACAGAACAGACCTAAGAAGTGAGAAAAACAGAACGGTGAAGTTTATAAACTTTGGTACACTGATCTAAATTTCACCTAGTTTCCAACTTTTGCAGGAAAGACGGTATTTTTAGAGTGCCTGGAATGTGAAAATACTGGCAATAACACTAGAGAATTTACAGTAAGACAAAACACATTGCAAAAAACGTTCAGGATACAAGCTGTTTGCAAAGATGTTGTCAGAAGATCCCAGTATTTTAGGCCAACTGAATTGAATTTGTAATTCAAAATCTTTGAATTTGTAAAAATCCTTTCCTGCAGTAGTGCAGTATCTTGACCTACAGTCTTAATGAATCTTTATCACAAACCTTTTGCGACGCTTTTTCTTCCCTCCAGAAATACCGAGCCAGTTGCTTAACATTAAGTATTTAAACATTAAGTGTGGGCCTTAAAAATAACATACGCAATATTCTAAATATTCTGTCATGAAGGACAGGATTCATCTGACAACACACATGTTAAAATCTGAGCAAGTTGTCTAAACTGCTTTATAGTCAACAAAAACAAACATACATTTCTGTAGCACAATTTACCTCAACCTGCAGTATCTAAAATAGGTCACTTGACTTGCACTGTAAAAATGTCTGTTTCCATTGTCTTTAAAAGGAGATAAAGGCAGATGACTATTCTGCAGAAATCTTAATTAAGGAAAGATCAATGTTATTCAAAGGGGATCAAGTGTGCGTTTGCCATGTCTTTTAACCCAACAGGATCTGCGTTCCAGAACACGTATGTTAGGTTATCAGCTCCAGTTAGAAAACCAGCCAGGAAAACATCCATGGAAATTCTTTAAACAAGATCTTAAAGGGATCATTAATCCATGTATTAGGCTACATAAGGACAAGATAGGTCAAATGCCTTATAGGAAGTAAGTTCAGGAAAACTACACCACTTTTAAATAACACTTAGTGGGAACAATTTCTAAAGCCTCTTAGTTTTATTTTAAATATTGATGTGTTTTTTTACTGTGCACACATATGCATAAACACTTGCATACTCTCATCTCAGAATGAATGTTCAATAAAGCACTACTGATGGTGTGTACTGAAAGAGCTCTAGAGCAGCTTTCTGATATTTTTCACTAAAATAATTTTCAAGATTAACTCAAATTACTCTATTAGTTCAATTCAGCAAATAATTTTACATTTTTATAATTCAAACCTATATCCAGACCTACTTTGGAATATGCTTACTTATAAAAATAAATATTAAAAGTCACATTTCCTTCAGGTGATACAAAGGAAAAATGTCTATTCGAGGTTTAGTTTCATATAAAGTCCATTTTGGCTCAACAAAGAGAGAACCGTGAACCCTTTCAGTAACACCAGAAAATGCCATCAGTAACACATAATCTCTCACAATACCTGTTACACTCATAGGTATTTTAGTTTAAAGCAAGATAACAAGTGCCAGAAGTGGTCCCACAGCATTTCTACATTTCTGCCTGCAACTGAACCATTTAAAGAAAAGTGCAGGAGCTTAGCTTAGACTCACTTCTAGTGTTCGGCTAAACTGTTCTGCCTAACTTTGCACTAGTGTAGTTCAGTGTAAAAATTAAATATTCCACTAAGGGGGATTTAGACATCTGAGAGTACTGAAAGTGATACAGGCGTTTGGGGTTAACAGTATCTCACATTGTCCCAGTATCATCTCTTAGAACCCATTTGTCAATATCAGTCCTAAGATAATCAGAACAAAAGGTCCTAAGAGCAAAGGTAAAAGCCACCATAAGTTACACCAATTAACAAGAACACAATACAAATTCCCTTTTATTTTTTGATAGATAGAATTCAGAAATCAAACTTTTTGGTTTTCCCCATACCTAGTAATTTCTAGTTCCTGTAAGAATTAAGGACCTTTTTCTCCTTGACGATACAGCTTCTTTAGCAAACAGAACCAGCGGATGCTACCCCTGTGCTCGAGTACAACTGGTCACTACAGTTCCACTCTACAATCAAAGAAAATCAGGAATCAGTCCAACCAACATAACTTGCAATTTGCGATGTCAGTGATCTCGTCAGCATTCTGCTCGGGGCTTCTGCTCAGTCTTTGGTACACAAAATGCAACCAGAGCACATCTGTTAACAGTGCTCAGGAATTAACTTCTACACAAAGCAAACAAGGACTAAAGACAGAGACAGTCCCTGTTCTGGACCCTCAAAAACGCTAAGCAGAATAATGGGGTCATATCTCAAATTGCTGCTTTCGGTCACAGGCTAAGACAGAAGGAAGCTTTATTTTGCCAGGCACGCAATCCTAAAAACACTAAGATTCCACCCTATTACCACGCTCTCCTGTTGGAAGAGCAGGAGCTGCCAGTGGTGGAGGGCAAGGCGATCAGTTAGTTGAAAACACATTATCTCAGGCTACAGGAAAATGAGGCAGAGAACACTGAATCTCAACTTAAATCACATCAACTTACAGCCTTTAAGGGAATGGTAACCACAAGAAAAATAGTAGATGGAGGTCTCTAGGAATAGTTTGTGTTTTTTCCACCAGCAGCATAACATTTGGCAAAATAAATAACATTTTGTTCTAGAGAAGTAACTTCTTTATTAATGCACTGGGCCACAGGCACTTGAAGGAAATACAAAACCCGGGATGATGCCGAGTAACTGGCTGCTCCACAAGAAAGAGCCTATTGTGCTCCTCACCCCTGGCACAGACAAGATACTTTCCTGTTGTCTGAGAGCAATCAAGTGGTTGAAGAAAAGTGCCAAAAGAAGCAGACTGTCCAAAGCCTAAAATATGACACAGGCCATGAAGTCTTTAGGAGATCAATAGATCACCACATGAATGCACAACCCTGCACAATTATACCTGCGATTCCTGTACTGTAGTCAAAGTACATTCATTGAAAAATATGCACAAAATCTTTGAAATAAATGTCTACAACCAAAAAATATTGGAAAATGCACTCTAAATATGGCTCATATTTCCAAGATCTCACTACACAAGATTTTCCTGTTAGCAGGGCTAACATAAAAGTATATCTCTGAAGACATGACTTCCCAAAGCTTCTACTGCTGTGCAAAAAGCAGCATAATGTCCCTTTAAACAGACCAAAAATAACTAACCACATCCTCAGCCCAACAGCAGAACAATACACCTGATCAAATATTAGCCTAAACATAAAAACTTTGTTTTGAGTTTAGCAACAAAGAACATGCAGACCAGGCAGATTATGGTTAATCAACGCCACCTAGATTTGTCTATGCATTTTACACCATCGTCCATAGTTCAGTATCCAAGTACATTTTTGAGTTACTGACAACATCCAAGGCATACCCCTAATGAGCATGTATTTGGCACATCAGATGCTGGACTAGTTGTTGTTTCACATAATAGCCTAGTGTTCACTAAGAAAGCAGGAGACCCAAAATAAATTACATCTGAAAACTGAAAGGTTTCACAGCCCTTGCATCTAGAAGAGAAGAATGAGTGGGGGAATGTCCCAGACTAAGCTCAGTGAAGGGCTCACTAGTTCTTCTGCAATAAAGTCACTAAGCAAAGAATGGAAGATTAAAGAGCCCCAAGCAAAGAATCTAGCCCACGTTCACACACTTGTCTGGAGCAGAGGGGCCCTACTCCACATTCCCAATACTGTTCTCACAATATATGCCATGAACAATTAGTATATTGCATAAGCAGAGAGGAGAAAAGTAAACCTTGATCTCTCTCCTACAACCCTGCTGAAGGACATGGAGAATCCTATGCCATATATTTAATTAAAAGTATCCATTTCTTCCTAATTTCACCCTCCCTCTCCATTTCCCATTACACCCATCTATATACGTGCATGGAAGTAGTAGTTATCAGAATTCAAATACATTTGAGAAATGTAAATGTTGATTACGGGGCCTTAAAGGGTTGAATTCAATATTAAAAGCAGTAAGAAGACATTTCTTACGTTGATGCCAATGACTTCTATGTAAAGATCATCTGGGCAGATTACAACAGAACTGATCGCATAATCTCAGTGTCAATTTGGTACTCACACTGACAAATAATGGAGTGTTGTAGAGGCCACTAAGTTTAAAGCACTGGTTTTAATTAAAAAAAAAAAAGCTTTCGTAAAAAGGAGCTGCATGGATATTATATAACAAAACAAAACTTTAATATCTTGCTTTTCTTATTTAATGTCACAAAAGATTATTTTTCATTTCTATACACCAACTAGACTGAAAAGGTTTGAATTATTACTGTTGCTCGATCTGTCACATTAATTCTGTGTGCAGAGTTTTGGAAAAATACAGGCACAGTAATTCTTGCAGAAAACCTAATAAAACTACAGATCACTTGTACAGATTTATTAATCTTTTTCATTTGTAAAAAACGGAGAAAGTGATCTGAATGATATAGGATCAGTAATAGGAGCTGCAGCCCTTCACTCAGAGGTGACTTATTTGCATCTAACGTAAATCAGCAGTGACCATTTATCATCATTTAACAGCTGTTCAGTAGCCTATACATGATGATATGGCAGTGCCTGTTGGAGAAGTGTCCAGCCAACAACCACAGCTAATCTTCATCCCTGCTAGCAGTCTCAAATAGCAAAAGGGAACAATAAGCCCAAAAGACCACAGTAATCTTTGCTTTCTAGACAGCAAGTAATTCCAGAACAGGATGATGAAAAGGTATTTCTCGAGTGAGCAGTGTCCACCCAGCAGGTAACAACAGGATCTCAATTTAAGGTCAGATCGATATAATATTTTTAACGAGAATTATCTGGATTTTGCATGGTACCACACAAAGTCTTTCAGATGCTCTTTTATTTGTGCTAAGGGCTTGATTTCTCATTACTGTGAAAGAACTTGCACTTATAATGCAGAATTGTAGAGGTACAGGAAATATTTTGCATTTTCATAATAAAAGAAAAAAAAAATCAAAAGTTCATTACTTAGCATAAACACCGGGCTTCATATTGCTCTCTTCCAAGCGCAACATTTAAAACATGAAGGTGAACTTTCCAAGTCCCACTTGGTTTTGATACTGCCTTTCAAAAAACTGCTTGCTTGCCTTTAAAAGTATTACTTTAATAGAACAGCAAAACCTGTAACACCACAGGGGTGTAATGTTCTACTCCTTATGCTTACAAAACAGTACAAAATATGGGAAGCCAAAAGCTCACAACAGCCACTACTTTACTAAAGCTGAATCATTTGTTGTTTAAAAAGTCATTATTTACACATAAAAAGCACCTGCGTATTCGCAGCCAAGCCAACTAAATAAATGCACTAAAAAAAAAAAAATTTCATTCTCAATCAAAACCATGTCATTTGTAGTTCTAATGTAACATACAGCTGTGATATCACAAATTTTTCTTAATTTGACTGAACTTTCTGACATGGAAAAAAATGTAAAACACAGTTACAAAAAAAGAAAAAAGCACTTCAGTGTACCTTCACAACATTAAAGCAGTAACTTAAAGAACTCATTGTAGATACTTCTGCGTGGTCTACTACTGTTATTAAACAAGTATGTTGAACACATGTTTGGGATCCAAAAATGCCACAGCTCCTTTAATTCTGAATTGCAATTGCAGGTGTTGCCCCCTCTGCCAGGATAGCCTTTCTAGGCTGTTTTTGCATTTCCTGATGCTTCTGGTAAGTAAACCAACTCCTTGGTAGTCACACAAGTGGACTTTGTGTATAAACAGCCTAATTTACTACTTTATGTTCGCCTTCTCCTGTTGAGAACCTACCAAATCGAACCACTTTTCTTTAGGAGGAGAACATTGCAGTCTATTTATCACTATAGCAACTAACCTTACTGATTTGATGCAGGTTTCTCTTCCACCATAGGATGGAGCCACTATCCCTAAGTATAATCTAAACATTTAAGAAAGAAAAAGTGATTTGACAAAGAGAACATAATTGTGCTTCAGAAACTGAAGTATACATTAAAGTCTAATGGGCTGTACACATACAGCTGGAACAGGCTTTATAAATATCTGTTTAGCTATCAATTGGACCTCCGAGTATGGCGTTTACTAGTTGCTCCCAGTAATAGGGATGACTATTGAACAACAATTACATTCCCAGAAACAAAAGATACACAGAGTAAGTAGTGGAAGAAATGTTTATATAACCGCTTCAGGAATAAGCTTTGCCAGACTAGTATACTAAAAATTAAAACAAGCAAGGTAGCTCAAAAGTTTTATTTATAGTGCTATAAAAAAAAGAAAAATGTAGAAGTTCTGATTTTTTTTGGAGCTGCAGGGTTTGATGTAAATATAGTAAAATGATACAGTAAGACATAATCAGATATGAGGTTCCTGCAATTACTTTAAAAATACATTCACTTAAAATAAATAAATAAATAAATAAATAAAAGAGAAGCCTGCTTTATATATGAGATATAAGTTAGTATACTTCCAGATACCTGAATATAAGGTGTGTAGAAAAATACAAAACCTTACCTGGTCAAGTTCTTGACTTTTACTTTGTAAGAAATATTGCAAGACTGTTACTCTTAAAACATAACTGGTTGTCATTTCCCCCACCCCAATTATGCTTTTCCTCAAAAAATAAGGCATCCAATGAAAAAAAAATTTTTGAATAAACACTAGTGATTTTGAAAAGAATTCAAAAAATTTGCAGTACTACTTTATCTAGAAAGAGCTGCACACATTTTTTTCCTTGATTTTTAGACATCCTCAGCCTTTCCACAGTGCAAAAACATTTTTGCAATTTTTCAAATACTACAGCTAGATGAAATGTTCATGGTGCTTCATTAACATTTGGAATTGCAGTTGTCAAATCAGTGAAACATTACATAAACGGCGGAGTGTTTTGACACTACATATTTTAAACTATATGGCATGAAGAGCGTACTACCTGTTTGAGCAACACCATCAACACTGGCTGAGAGAAGTAATTAGGAACTGGTCATTCAAGTACACCAGAAATTGTCTTCATGTTATCAGCTAACATTTACATTGTTCAGCATCAGTAAGTGATGCCAAAAATAAAGAACAAGATGTAACAATTCAAATGAACAACTTGCCTTCACTCCTTAAAGCAGCACAATGTCAGACTTCTCAGCGTTGAATAGAAATGATTTTTAAGGAGCCAGAGTTTACAGTTAACTCTTTCTGAGGCTAAGCTTATGGAAGATACATTCAGAGAAGAATTCATATTGTCTCATAAAAAGCCTGGGACCCTGCAGAGATTTCTAACACAGATTTAAGGAAATATTTTCTATTACTATTATCTAGCTGAATTCCCTTCACACTTGAACTATTCATCTTCCAATATGCTTTTACTGAAACACTTATCTCTCAGTATGCATATAAATTCTTTTAAATCTGTGTTGTTTAGTATACCCTCCACATTAGCACATTGAATATGGCATTATGTACAAAATGAAATTATTTAAAAGTGTGGCCTGTTTGATATGATTTTTAATGAGAAGTGTAATGCAAAATGTATTAAATTACAAAAAGTAATTACAATATATGCTATTCCTTTTGGAGTAAGCCTCTTTCACTGTTGTCAGTACAAAGAGTCCCTGTAACATGCAAAGAAGTGAATTAGAGGTTTTCTTAGCTAATTACAATCTTGTAATTCAGAAAAAGAAAAAAAAAAAACAGAGAATTGGAGAATATGATATGGTTGGAGGCAATGGAGTAGAGGGTTAAGAAATGCAGCAGGCATGCTCCTGAAAACCAGAATTCATTTCCTAGTCATCATAACCGCCACCTATTACAGCCCAACAAGACAAGCCTACTGCAAAGTCTTCTTTGCTACAGCTAATGAAAGGAATGCACACTATGGGTAAATTAGAGACCACATTCAACTCAGGTTGGGAAAATACGGTGTAGATTCATTCTGGCAAAGCTGTGTGGGTCCCTTCTGATGAAATTACATTTTTTATTATTATAGCATAGAAACTGTTTTTTCCTATTCTTCCTGTTGAAAGATTCTCACTCTGCTACTATGGACAACCTTGCATTCCCCAGAACTACAGACTTTAATAATATTTATATTGCATAACTGCTTGAAAATTACACTTGCTGAGAGCAAAAAACTGGAACAAGAGAAAATTAAGACCTTTAAAAGTATTAATACTCCAGGCACTGGATTCTTACAGATATATCTGTAAATCAGTGTGATTAACAGGCAGTCTACCAAGCCTGAAAAAGAATATGCAAAACTCTATCAATAACCTATGAAGCAGCATAGGCTCACTAAACTGCTGAGGATATGCTTAGGAAGTTCCAGGGCTTGCTCCAGTGCAATTTCACAGTCAGAAGATCACAATGATCCCAATGATGTTAAGACACCTGACACTTGACTTATGTGCTTCCTAAAGGAATTAACATAAGCAAAATAGCTCCTGTTGATGGAATGGGGACCCGAGAGCGTGAGGCAGCAGTGTGGGAGAGAGCTGGTACCATCTGATAATAAACAGTGAACACTGGATCACTGTTACTACAACTGAAAAGTTAGTTCTGAAGATCCAGTAAGTGTTCCCGTTTGGGGTGGGAATGCCACATCTGCAACCTAAAGCCACCTCATGCTCCCAAGAAACAGCAGTTACTAAAGCATCAGTCTACCTGCTTTACCGTGGGGAGGACGAGTCGAGGCAGTAAGTCTAAGGCACAGCACCTACGCCTGCCAGCCTCAGACCTTGGCCTCTGCCAGGAGCGTTACCTCAGACAGGGATGGCGTGGATTTGTGTCCAGGAAAAGCACCAGGACAAATATGTACTTACTGCAGTAAGCGATTAGTAGACTAGCCAGGATCATGATAGCCCAGAAAGTTGAAGACATGCTTGGCAAGGCGTTGGCATCTTTCCTACTGCTTCTCCTGGGAGATGGAGCCATTGAAGCCACTTCCCCGGAGGGGGAGAAAGTCAGACAGTTTCACCAGCCAGCTCTCCCCTTGACTGAAGGCCCTTCTCCACGTGTAATCCCAAAGGCAGGCATCTTCCACAGCCCCGCGGGTCCTCAGCAGCAACACGGTGCTGCTGCAGGAGGCATCTTCCAGCCAGAAAGCCAAGGCGCCTCTAAAGCGTGCAGGACTTCGCTGCAGCGGCCGCAGCCAGGTTTCCTCCTGCTGCCGTGGCGAGGTTCACTGGCGTGGCGGGGGTTCACGCGAACTCAGACACCTGGCGTGATGCTGAGCTTTGACGATGTCCCACAGAAGAGCCTTTTCTTCCCCCCC